>BLKR01001264.1:0-217256 GCA_011170035.1 Teleogryllus occipitalis
CTCTGTGCACCGTGGGGCAAAATACACAAAGCAAACTTTTTATTATGATCTTTAAATTTACAATGATTTCATATCAGTCAAATAATCCCCACGAATAAATCATCACCTATTTTCACGCATTAAATAGACAGCACGAATGCAACAACACATGAGAGATATAATAAATTATTTTACTATAAATATATTACGATTCCCGAAAATTTGTTTCTAAAACTATATTTTTGTTTAATAATATTTTGATTGAAGCTCTAAATATTCATATACTATAAAATATATTACTGCCAATTAGACAAGAGAATACAAATAAAAACTCGTTGTTTAAATAATTCTTTACAAATACAACATATTAGTATTAACATATTAGTATTAAACGGATGGAATTTTCAAGTGGGATAGAGATAAGACTTATTAACGATGTAACATTATTTTAATAATATTTTACTTTCATTTAATTACCTGAAACAATTTTTCAAATGATTTCATTAATTTCACTTCGTTTGCCTGCGCTTTTTTAATTTTTCAACACTTCCAAACTATGAGTCTGCTATTCGTTTTACGTTCTTTACCTCTCTTCTCATTTCCTACTGAAAAAGCACGTTCTGAACTTGGTTTCGTCTCCGTCATCCGCCTCCAAAGAGGCGTGAAAGTGCCGGGGCCAGGGGCTGGGTCTGACTCGGAGTGCCGTGCGTTGGACGGCGCGGCGCGATGGAGACGTTGGCCCTCGCGGGCGCGGCTGCGGGGCCTACGCCGCGTGGATTTCATCAGCTGGCGCACTTGCGCGCTCCGACACCAGAAGGAAGATATTCTCACGCTGGGGTGGGGGCGGGGACAGGGGAGGGGCGGGGCGGGGGCGCGCTGGGGCTTGTCACGCTGCCAGAGAATCAATCACGTCTGAAGATCAAACGTCGAGAGACGACGACGGCGAGGGCCCCCTGCCCTGGCTCCCGCCCACAGGTGGCCCGCGCCGCGACACTTCGCCTGAGGTGGAAGGCACCCGCCGCAGCTCCCCACCTCCTCGGGGAAGGCTCCGATGGGCTGTCAAGCAAAGGAAGCACGACCAGCGCGCACCTGCTGCCGTATGATTCACCAATGCTCTTATGAATTGCTCAGCTCGGGAAACAATATTTCTCAAGAAGCCAAATTCATACTCAGACCATCACATCACGGTGATAGAATGAAATCAGTAAATTATGTAATAGTGGAAGAAAAGCCTACTTTTAAGATACTTTGTGTTTTCCGCATGAATACTAAACATGTAAAGTGTTTTAATATGCTTGGATATGGAAATTTTACTTGCTCCCATTAGTTCTGATTTTATCCAGTTTAAATATTACGAGTTTCTTTTCACAAAAGCCAACTTACATTGAACGATATTTAAGAAAAGTGCAAAGTAATTCATTTATTTATTTATTTATTTATTTATTTATTTTATTTTACTTTACGTCAAAAAACAGTTAAAAAACTGCGTATGACGAATTCAACAACATAACTGGGCATAAAATCGAGTTTTGACACACATCATTACCTAAAATAATTTTACATTTAAAAATTAATTTCGAGATTTTTGTGTGATAGAGATACATTCCATTTAATTACAAAATTGTTCTACACCTTTGATTTTTATTAAAATAAATTTTTTCATAAAGTAACAATTAATATCGATTGTGGTGCAGCAAAGGCGATCCCTGATCTTGATTATTGACACAGAAGCGGCTGGATATGCAAAACAGCATACTCCACGCCTTTACTGGAGTGTATCCCCCAGTCTGCTCTCTCTACTACTCATAATTTTGCTAAGTTACAGCAGAATCTCCTCTGCGTCCTTCATTTTAAGTGGCCTGCATATACGCACGTCCATAACGCGCGCGCTGCAAGTGTTGCAGCGTCGCGAAAGCACCTGTGCAGTCGTTTCGGACGAGCCCCCACTCATATTCCCCGCCCGCGTTCCATCCCAGCTCCGATTTGCTGCCTGCAACTTAACGCGCGCTTCTGGAAATTAAATAGATGGCGCAACGAGCCACGTGTGAGTTGTAGCTGCTACAACGGCCAACCTGTATCTCGATAAAAGAGCTTTCAGAAACACGTAGGCTCGTGTGTTAGTTTGAACAGCACTTTGTTATGATACTAGTTGAATCCCCTCTTAATTTTTATTTGCCAACTTTACAGTTCGCACCGCTATTTACGTACCTGTTTCGGAATGCAAATGCCCTTCCCGCGATGAGGCATCTAAACCCGTCGAACGTGTCGCTCATCAACTGCGAACCTGTGCAATAGAAACTGCAATCCGCGCCACTAAATGCGGACGGTTTAATGAAAATCAAGCGGGCAGAGTAACGAGAGCGCGCAGGGACACGAATTACCACTTCGGGTAATAATCTCTTTGGAAAATTCACGAGTACTTTACGAAATGAGAGTAATTCGACGCGCGGCACCGAGTTTGTCGCCTGCGCAATCCGATCCGCGCCTCGTTTTTATTCAGCGGCCGTCCGCCACGTGCGTCTATTTTCTATTCGTATGCGCGTGGTACGCTCAAGATGTCCTCAAAAATCCCCGCCGGAATCGGGGGTTTGTGCGAAACGAACGGACGTAGCATAGCGACGGTGAAAGGGACGTTATTCCGGGTGGCGCGCGCAAGTGCCGCCGCGGGCGCGAAAGCTGCCGCACGTCCCGTGCACACGCGCACGCGGGGCCGGCGCCGCCGCCGCTTCCCGTGCGCGCACTCGTGCCGGAACAGTCGCGCGTCGGCGCCGACCCAACTTTTTGAATGGAGTCATCGAGCCAAGTTGGGGAGACTTCCCGAAGGCCACGTCCGGAAAGTTAATCTAACTTACGGAACTTTGCATTGAAGCGCGCACGACGATTTATAACCCGATCCGTACCTCTGATGCTTATGAAATACATTACAATACGTGACAAACGTTCGGCGCGCGGGAATCGGCGCTTCGGAACAGTGTTTTGCGAGCACGTTGCGCAAAAACAGCCGCGCGGGGCGTTTCCAACGCACGCGTGCGGCCATAAAACGTCGCGAAAGGCGGCCGTGCGCCGGCGGGGAACCGCGCGTGGCCGACGAGCGCGGGATAGCACCCACGGGGGCGCGGCGGGGATGGGGCTTAAACCGCGCGAAGGCCGTGCGCGGCCGTTCCACCCAGCGCGGATACGCTGGTCACGTTCACCCATCGCGCAATAAACCACGAAAAATTGATGAATAATGTTGCCTTCGTAATTCAATACTTGCCCAAAGAATGCGCTGTCGCCTCCCCCGCCGTCCTTCTTCACGCAACCGCTCTTCGCTTCGGCTCCTCGCGACGTCTCCTGGCCTGCCTCATCGCACCCGATATATTGCCGGAGTTTGGGAAGCATTACAACATACTGCGAAGTAATACGATGTACCGTGATATATTACAGGTCGCTCTGTCACTCCGTTACGACGTATAAAACACCTCCCCAAATAATGTCACGGCACGTGACGTTGCGATTTAGTAGCGAGATCTGGACGCGTAAGAAACGTGTGCCGAGGATAAGCATACCGTGTCTTCTTGCGCACGATCGTTTCCAATAGGTCGACTTTATGGCTTCCATGGGCTAACGACTTCCACGCTGCTGCACGGAGCTTTCGCGGCACGGTGGCAGCGGCGGCGGGGCGGCGACGGAGGCGACGGGGGCGGGGCGGGGCTTTCTGCGCCTCGAAGCCCGCCCCCCCCATGCCCCTCGCCACTCTCCCCTCCGACCCCGCGCCCCGCTGCTGTTTGCCTTACAGAGTGCCTCCTCCCACTAATTACTTAGAGACACGAATTCAATACAGCAAATACTCGCAAGCGGAGAGCGGGGCCTAAACGCGGTGAAACGACCCCTTCACCTCATGCAAAACCTAATGGATTCCATTTTGCATTTTCAACACTCACATTCTCCACAAATCCTCAAGCACATATGAAAGGAATGCCACTAGAAATAGGAATTACCTAAACCAACCGGAACTGGGCACCAAATGAAACTTGTGACTTTCAACGGCGTTTGGGAGTCAAAAAGCTGTGCACGCAAAAATATGGTAAACTTCCAACTGATGTATTATTCTGCTGCATAAGTCTGTAATCACCCTCGCCGACGACGAAAATACGAGAACCTTCACTCCACGCGTCTTTCAAATAAGTCTTTCGTCGCTAATAATAAGCTACTGGAAAAAATTAAATGAGCACAGGTACAAAATCATAAGCGGAGACACATTTGCAGCGTAACATTAGTGTATTTAATTTCTGAATAAATAGACTGATCGAGGAAAACAAAAAATTTGCTTTAATGACAACAAAATGATTTAGTTTTGTTGTAAATTACACGAACACATTTTTACTCAAAACTAATAATAAAATAATATAAAATGATAACCGTAAGACGTGGTTTATCAATTCAGTAAACTTTATATCTAAAATGGAAATAAATTAAAGAAATTCTTGAAGGAACATGAAATAATTTTATGAATATTATATGGTTTCACATAAAATTTGAAGATGAGACTAAGACTTGTTTAGTGGACTTACACAAAATACAGAAAAATTAACATTTTAATTTTTTTTCAAAGTATGTGGGAAAGAATTGTCTTTTATCAAACCCAACAGACAAATTTGAAATTTATCCCACAAAAATAGATCATAACTTGTTTTCTCAAGAATACATTTTTCGAATTCTTAATTGTAAAGGTGTGCATTCATCAGTGGAACTCATGAGACAATTCTCCATACATTTGGAGATGTCTGTTTGAAATATGTTTACGCGAATACATAACCAGAGTCATATATGGGCGTGTCAATTAAGAAAACGTTTCGCCCCACATAGCTCGAGGTCTTACCAGAGAGGCACCTCTGCGAGGACGACCTCCGGCGCCTCCTATGGCGGTGGGGCTCGAGACGTATTTCGGGCGGGCGGCAGCTTGCTCAAACGGATGCGAAGAAAGGTTTCTGAGAAAGTGTAGCGTGTGGCGGGCGAGTTATTTATGGCTTATGGCGACGCGGGGTCGCTCCTCGCTCGAGAGATAATTCCTCGAAAAATTCTCGTCTGTCGACCGCGCGCGCTGCCACATGGCGAGGAAATGTTCCATTAGGGGAACCTTCACTCCGCGGCAGAAAAGCGCGGAAATGAAACCGTGTTCTTTCAGCCGACGGATGGGGCGAGGGCGGGGGCGGGGGCGGGGGCGGGAAGAAGGCGGCGAGGACGGTGGTGAGGACGGTGAGGAGGAGAGCGGAGACGAGGACGGGGTGGCGGTGCTCGCGACGCCGCCTTCCGGTGAGATGACCCCTTCGCCGGCGCACAGTCAAAGATGCAGACGAGATGTCTCTGCCCCAGGGCATCCTAAACCGCAAGTTGTGATTCTTCTGACGATGGAGTAAAATATTCAGTGTTGGAAAGAAAGTTTTGCAAAAATCAAAACTTTAAGAAACCTGATGAGTTTGTCAAAGAAGTTTCTGCGAGAAATTTATTTTATCTCATTTTCTGCAGATGCGTGTAGTCTTCTCGATGGTCATGTATTATTGATATTCTAATGAGAACTTCTCTGCGATGAAAACGATAACATTATTGGTTAATATTCTTTGTTCTCACATATTTTATTTTGCTCTATTTAACACTCTACATTATACCCATCTACTTGAGATAACGTCTAAAAAAGACTGGGCGAGTTGTCACCAGTCACACATTTGTAATTACCAAACGGATTAAATACATGCCCGAAAATGTAAATTTGGAAGTCATCATTGTAAAATAAGAAATAACTGTTTACGTTTTAGAGGACTCACTTAACTTAATAACTTTTTAAAACTCAAGGGTACAGTAAGACGTTATATCCCGTGGGATTACGAATAATGCCAGTAAGAGCAAGAGTCACAGCTGCGTCGCAGATGGAACAAAATGTTAGAGATATTTTGACGAGGGCATATTATTTAACGTCGTAATAACATAAATTTTTCTTCCTTTCTCTGTTTCCACTTTTCATGGGTCGTTTCAGGAAAATGGTAGTCTCGCCATTCTGTCAACACTACTTCGCAAAAATAACCAAAGTTAGGGGCAACGAGACAGCGAATGACCTAGGGATAACAAGTAATTGCTAACTGCTCTATTATTTGCCAAAATATGTCCTTTAAAATATATAACACAAGGAAAAGTTTCAACAAATTTCCCATACTTGTTAGTCAATACAAAATTATAAACAGGACTTGTAATTAAAAAAATACACTTTCTGAAAACGTGCTACCTAGTTTCATTCAATATTTTAATTTTAATATGATAGTCTTATATATTAGCGCTAGGTAATTATATATGTAATCTTTATCCTAGCCTTTAAAATGCTACAGCTCGTGCACGTCATCCTACTGGACTTGTGAGAAGGACAAGGCAAAAGACCGTCACTGAGAATTCTAGGAACAGTGAGCACTTTACTTCAATCACACCGCCCCAGGCAGACGGGTGTTAAGAAATCGTTGGGCGCCACCTGCTCTGTCAACTCCCATATGCTGACGGAAAGCAGGCAGCGGCTGGCGCTGGCGCCCTCGGGGTTGGAGCGAGACTTTGAGAACATTGGAGCCCCTCCGGCGGCAAACCCCGCGTTCCACACCTCTTAACCCTCACCCCTCACTAGTTACCCTTATGCAAGCACCTCCCCCAACATGCACAAAACAGCGGCCATTATCTCGCCAAGAACATAAACCAATTCGTAAGGCGAAAAAACGCAGAATCATAAATTGGGGAATTTAGGTCGCCATCAAGAAAACACATTTCTAAAATATCGAACACGTGGTGTACTAAAGTGAGGGTTATGAATATTTACAGTAAATGTTACCTGCACAAGTTTTCTGACTGGTCTTTATAAAATATATGCGCACGTCACTGATTAACATGAAAGTTCAAGCATTTTATACTACAGTCAGTATTTTATAAATGATTCAAGATCTGAGTTCTGCAGATAGAAACCTTTTCTAATCTTATGTTATTCCATAGAGAAATAATACCTTTAGCCTGCACCCAATAAACAAATGCATTAAGGTCACTAGAATAACAGAATTGCAATCCCAAGTGAAAACAAGCTTAGTGCGCTAAATATCATTTCATTTTGTATCTCGAATTCATACATGCGAACTAGCAGCCAATTAAAATTCCGCGAGTACCTCTCGTCCCCAAAAACACTGCATTTTTCATGGAAATATATCATTCATTAAACAGAATATCGGAGGCTTTAATTTGGAAAAGAAAAACAGTAATAATTAATTTCAACTGTTTTTCCGTTCTCAGTTCCCCACAGACAGCTGTTTTCGAAAATGACGAAAAAGAATTAAAAATACAACAAAATAAATAAAAAAGTTTCAGTACCATAGATTAATCTCTGTCAGGTGATCATGCTGTTAGTCTGTCCATAATCATGTGAAATTGTATACTAACAATATTAATAAAATGCAATTATTTTCAAAAATTAAATTAAATTACGTGCGTTCTATATATAGTCATATACCTCTAAAATTTGAATTTCACATTACACGGAGTGAAATATTTCTGGATAAAAAAAATTGTATTTGGATCCACTATCAATGCCTAATTTTTTAAAACAATACTTCTTTGAGAAATCACCACAATTGTAATACCATAATAATAGTATTTGTAGTGTTGCAATTAGATGTTCTCAAACCCAAGTGAAAGCAAATTATGTTTCATGAATAAATAAGTAATAAAAGTTATCATTTCAAATTTCTCTATTCGAACAGAAGCGAGCATCGCATCTATATATCAATATTATTACCGAAAGCCTAAGAATACGTGAACGTTCTAAAAAAAGTCTCGCTAAAGGATCACTTGAGATATGGAATCAGGTACTAAAGCACACAAGTGAGCAGTTGCTTCCCCTGCCTCACGAATAACACGTCCCAGGCCGATCGGAACGTGCAGAATGAGTTTTGGGTATCGCAAACCTGGCTTATCTCCCGAGAGCAGCAGAGCGGAGCTGGTGCTCTCTCTCTCCCCTGCCCCTCTTCCCACCTCCTCCTCCGGCAACGGTGCGCTGGGCCCGAACTGCTTCCGCTGGCGTGCTCTCCGCCTACATCTCCTCCCGCGCCCCCGCACGCAGCCAGGCGTCCCTCGGGGCGGTGCGCCGCTCCAAAAACGGCACGCGGCAACGCGAGCAACGCGTGCTCCACGCGCGCGCCCGCCTCCGCCTCCGCCTCCGCCTCCGCCCCCGCCGCCGCCGCCGCCCCGCCCACCGGTCCCCGAGCGCCGCCGCCGGCAACCTCCCTCAGCGGGCGTTGCGCGGGAGTGAAAGGTAATGCTTCTTCGCCACAATCTTGTTGAAGGGCACGACATGCTCATAAAACACATTTACTATTGCCGCTAACGCTGAATTACAGCGCGTCAAGGGTAGCTCACAACGGGGAGCGGTGCGGTCAATGGAGGGCGCCCCCAGCTGCCGGAGGAGGACGAGGAGGAGGAGGAGGAGGAGGTGTGAGGCTTGGTTGATGTGGCGCGTGGGCGTCTGGGGCGGAGATCGCGCGGGAGGCGGGGGCAATGGCTGCGATGATAGCGAAGGAGGCTCCACCGAGGGAGCGGGGAGAGACGATGGCAGCCGCAACGCCGGGGGGGTGATGACGAGAATAGCGGTGGTAACAGCATTAGAAGCACGAGTTGGAGAGGCGGCGCGAGAAGTGAGGCCGGGAGATGGAGAAGGCGGCGAAGGCGGAGACGCGGAGCAGCCGTGGGTCTTCTGCGCGGCGTGAATACACAGGCGTGGCGTGTCGGGCGCAGAAACAGACGGCGTCTGGACCGCCACGAGGGGCAACGGTTCCGGCCAAGCGGCGGCGGCGATGAGGAAGCTGCGGGGAGGGCAGCGGGCGGGGCGGGGCCTCGGGGACGACAGAGGGTGCGCGGAAGCACCGCGCGTCCTACGCTTCCCCTTCGGTCCCGCTGCATTCGATGGAGCCTTTTATCTGCTGCAATTAGGAGACACAGCGGAGAAGGGTGGAGCCCCGACCCAGTTTATCTTGAGGCTGTGTGTATGTTCTGGGAACGGGCTTCCGGCGCGTTCGAGAAGGCTGCCGGCCGCGCCCCGCCCTCTCCGCGCTCGCCTCTGCGCGCGCTGCGTCCGCTGCGCCCGCTGCGCCTCGCGAGGGCCGGCGCAGGGCGGCGCAGGGCGGCGCAGGGCGGCGCAGGGCGGCGCAGGGCGGCGCAGGGGCGGCGCAGGGGCGGCGGGCTGCGCGTCGAGTGGCGCAGGGACGGCGTGGGCGCGGAGGGACGCGAGGGCCGAGGTGTGTGCACTGCCGCTGCGCCGGCGTCGACGGACACAGACGAGCCCCTGCCACAAAGCCCTCCCTTCCGACGCGACCTCTTGTAATTGTGGAGAGAAATACTGCCGCCAGCTAGCAGATCTCCCGTTCCTCAGCACTTAAGGACGCCGGCAAAAGCCCTGGCAAGTGGGAGGGGTTAAATAAATAAACACAGACATAGGAACAAGCGAGTCTCGAGGGTGCGAAGACAGACGAAATCTCAACACGCCCGCGCGGGGCCGCGCTGCGGTTTGTATAGAGCACGTCCCTTCGTGTGAGAAACCATCGGGTCCTAGAGGGGCGGGGAGGAGGGTGGAAGAGTGGGCTGCGGGAGATATGGTGGATGTGGTGGGGTGGAGAGACGAGATATATGAGACACGCAAGCCGAGGAGAATGGTAGACATGGTATATATTGCAACGGGAGGAGTAAGGAGGGAAACAAATACAGGAGAAATGAGTCTCAGCGTAGAAATTCGGATCAGAGAACAAAATTACTGCTAGAAGAAATAATTACAGAGATATAGGAAGTGAAGCATGCAGATAAATGACCGAAGATACTTTTAAAAAGACAGCAAGCGAGGAATAGAAACACAATAATAAAAATATCCAGGAAAAAATTTAAGCAAAACAAAAAGTTCCAATGAACGCTTTCCCTAGGAGGAAAAGCGAAATTTCGCGTATAGATTTCCACATACGTGAACCGTCCGGGGATTTGTGAGCGCAGGTGAAGATATGTTTCGTTGTAGCAAAGCTTAGTGTGTGGGCAAAAGGATTTCAGCGGTGGACGCTGTAGAAGCCGCAGGCGAAAGATACCTGACAAGACAGTGTAGCGAGCAACTCTGGGAGATATGAAGTGATCTGGGACGTCTAGACTGGCTACGGAGCTGTTTCGGCCTCCGGCAGTCGCACAGAGATCAACGTGCTCCGATGCGATCGTAGAAAAAAGTTCAAGAGCTCTCGAAATGTCTTCAGTAAGGACACCGAAAACACTTCTTCGTCTGTAATCAACCCAAGCATATTTTTACGAATGCTCTCGAACGCGTAGAAAAAAGTTGAGAATGATATCATTAGTATTGTATCATTCGTTAGCCATCAAATTTGTGAAATTATTTTTGTCCATTAAAGCGTTGCTAATGAACACTTGAGATTTCGTCGACGAAAACCAGAATTCATCTGAAATTTCACTATATACATGTAATCTTAGACATGCTGAAAAGAATCTGACCCATTACTCCTTTTTGTCTAACCCAATTTTGTTTTACTCCGGAAGATTGCTGTGGCCAGAAGAACAGACACTTAACTGCCTTAACTGCCATTCTAGCTTGAAAGAAATATTTATCTGAACCCTTGGTATCCCCATTAGAAAACGAACATAATGCCACAAACATCATAACTTCACTTTGATGCACGGTCTAAGACCAAGTATAAAAATACGGTTCACATCGCGCGCTCAAAAGCTTCCACATATGAAACACGCTCAGGGCCCCATATTCTGCACCGCCGCGAGGGATGCACATGTCTCTGGGGGATGGAGTAGAAGATGCAACGCACCGGCAAGACCCCAAAAGTTGTTTGCGTGTGCTTTTATTTCGTTCCACCGCACCGGTCTGGACAGCTTCAGTCGCTCCCAGACGGCGCCAGCGGCATGACGTCACGAGATGTAGATGCGACGTGTCACTGCAGCTCAGTGCCGTTCCCATCTCAACGTCTCCCCGCGAGCGCATAACGCTTTTAAGTACCACATGTCGCCGTCGGTCATGCTTAAAACATAACGATAGACTATCTCCCGGCCGATGCGATTATGGGACGCAGGCGGTCGGCGGTTTTCTCACGACTCCCAAGGCCTGGCGGCGGGGGGCGGTTCAAGAGGTCCGCATAAAAGCATGGCCTACAAGATTACACGAGTAAACCGACTTCTTAAGAGAAGCGCCGCGTCCTAGATATGACGCGTTCATGGATGAAAAAAAACAGGGACGTAAGAGTAGCATCGAAGTCCTCTGTTGCTCGGATTGGGAGGCGATAGCGGCGGGCACCAATAACGGAAGCGGTGGAACTAGTCATAGCAGCCCACGACACTGCTGCCTGCATGAATTGCATTGGTGGAATCGGAGAAGTAAATTAAAAGAAACAGAACATGAAGTTACAAGTTATTAGTAAGGCACAAACTTAATAAGCTCAAGGAAGCTACAAAAACCTGCCGAAAAATGGCGTTAAACAGTTCTAAAGATTGTACTTTGATTCTCTTGGTCAGGACAAAACGCGTCTAGAAAATTATGTTTATGCAAGAAGTTAACAATAAATTATGAGCTATCAGGTGCAATGTCATACAAATAATTATTATTCCAGTCATTCAGTAAAATAAAATTTTGATTTGCAGTAACTCAGGATTTATAGTAATTTTTAACGCGTGATAATACTTTGATCTTATTAATTCAATTAGGGATACTTCTCACAGCAATGCACTGTATATGCAACGCATGATGCACGCTCCAGAAGTCAGGATATTTGTTCTTAAAAATTGTTTTGTGTTGTTTTCAATGTTTTAATTTCTCTCCTAGCAGGACAGGCTCTCTTTTGTTACCGGTGAATAGCTAAAAAAACACCACGAGTCGAATCAACTTTTAAGAAAAAAGAGGCCAAAGTGAACCACCATTCTCGGAGCGGCCCGCACCTTAGCAACGCGGACGGTTCGTCCTCCTGAGCGGTGGGCGTGGAACGGAGCGCGGGAGGGGCGTGGCGGGGCGGGGCGGGGTAGCTGCGGGCCGGGCCGGAAGGCCGCCGGTGCCCGGTAGCTGGGAGGTGCAGCAGGGGGGCGGGCCGGCGGCAGCGCTGGGCGGAGAGGGCGGTGAGGTGGGCGGAGGGGCCGGCTACCTCGCTTTCCTAGGGCAGCGCCCGCGCGGCCAGCGCCGCCGCCGCCAACGCCGCTCCTCTCGCCGCCAACGCCGGAGCCAGTCCCAGGCCCGAGGAGATGAACGCGAAACCGGCTCCCGCCCAGCCCGTGCGTGGTCAATCCGGATTCCAGGGCAGCGACTTCAAACAAGCCGTCATCTCATCTCTCTTTCACAGCACGTGCTTATCCAGATGTAACCTAAGGGAAGTTCTGCCTGGGGCGAAATAACGTATTACATGTTGTGGTCGATTTTCGAAGTTCAGGGCCCGTCAGTCAAGGTGGGGTCGGCCGGGGCAGCGCGCTTCAACGTCCAAAGAGCGCGGATGCACAAAACACGCGCGCTCGGGAATACTGACGTAATGAGTAATACCGCTAAATTAATTTAACTCCTCCGCAGCGGTTATTGATGGCGCACGTTCTTCGCAAATGCCACGCACCGCCCCTCCGCTCCGCCACCACCCTCGCCCCCGCCCTCGCCGCCGCCGTCGGCCGCTGCCGCTTTCCTCCGACAATAAAGTTGCGATCTCCCTAGGATGCGTGTTGATTTTCATGCGTCAGCAGAGAGCGGACGCGTGTCGCCTGGGGCTGCTCCGCCCCTCGGCGCCGCTCGGCGCCCCTCGGGCGGCGGTGGCGGTGGCGGCGGTGGCGGCGGTGGCGGCGGTGGCGGCGGCGGCGCGCGCCCGCGGGGAGGGGAGATAGCGCTGTCAAAAAGCCGCCGCCGCCGCTGCATCCTCCTCTTCTTTGTAATCACCAGCGGTAAAAGTGCCTTTCCGTCGGCGCGGCGGTGGGGGCAAGCAGTGGGGGAGGCGGCGGGGGAGAGTGCAGGCTGCGGCGGGCGGTGTCAACGGGGACGGAAAGAGCGGGCCATGCTGATGGCGGTGGGAGGCGGACGGCGACTTCATGAACAGGAGGGTGCAGGGCGAAGAAGCATTTGCAGAGGCGGCGCTGCTATCGAGGGAGGTAGAGGTAGTTGTAGGGGAGGGGCGGCGTCGGCACCCTGCTTCCCCTGGATGGCCCTAGAGACCCCTCAGGCTCCTTCCTCCCGGCTTCCTCTGATGCTCAGCGAGTCTTTAGCAATGAGCGCGCATAAAAAGCACGCAGTCACCACAACGCTAGTATTTACGACACGTTATCACATTATCTGTTTCAACAAATACAGATCATTCATTTATAGTTATTACTAACAACTAAGCGCTTGAAGCTACGTGATAATTCAACATAAATATAAATTTCTGTCATACGTTTACCCGGAAAAGTATTTTTACCCTCGTCTACGATGAAAATGCACATTTATAAACATGTATCAAGTCAAGGAATGTTTAAATTCTTTCAATGAAAATTGAAGAAAAATAACGTGCCAGCGCACGTTGTAAGAACTTCTTTGAAAGCAAATATTTTTTCCATCGATCTTCGTTTCTCTCCACCGGTTTCTCAGACACGCTTCGCTCATCACACTTAAGTGCGGCGGGCTCCGGCGCCAGCTATGCTGAGTCTCATCCCGCAAATCAACCCCTATTACAAGTCTTAATAGCTCCAAACTTGAAAATACTTTCACGCTGTTTTAATGGTCCACGCTGGGCATTCCGCAAAAGTTTTAAACTTTTCCGTAATTACGCCAGTTGCTTTAAAAACAGGATCATACAGCTATGGCATAAACTCATTTGGCTGCGAACTGGTTGCGAGGAAGCTGGTAGTGTGTGGGGATGGAAACGGAGGCACGGAAAATGGAAGATCTAAAGATAGCTAGGATAAACAGGCGGCAGTTGACAGTACAGTTAAAAAGAAAAAAGAAAAATGTACACATTAAAACAAAAATATTGATATATTAAAAACCTAATTAACTTTTAAAATTCCGAAATTGCTTACTACTGTAGAATACAAGATAATACACAATATTAATGTGTACGAATATTCTAAGCCAAGATCCTCAACAATGTATGATTTTCTATCCATATTTTAAAACTTACTCACTTTGAATTATGAATTCTTTTAGTCAATTTGTGTCTATTAGTTAAAGTATTCGACATTAATAAATATTCTACTCATGATAAGTTTTACGGAATATGTTATCTTGATATTTTTGAAGATGTTTTAATATTTTTCCTAAAATTAACTCTTAGTCAAAGCAAGTTGAATTCGTTTTTTGTGAGTAATTAACGACGAACAAGAAAGAAGATATTTTAAATAGCCATGAGCTACGTTATGCTAATTACACGCTAGAAAATTAGCCCACGTTTTTAATGACGGAAATCAATATTCATTTACATACAAATTTCATGCGTAAGCTAACCAATATCTAATCTTTTCATCGATTTAGATATTTTTAGTGCCACTATTCCCTCTCCCCGAACATTCCGGTTTAATACATTACCAATCACGAATCCAGAAACAGCGCTTCCATATAATGCAAACAGCTCGCTCTACACAAATTTGAAATTGACCAGAGAAAGGGCAGAGCCCAGTAAAGCCCCAGGGAGTTTTCCACCCGCATATTCACAGACAGGAAAGTGTAATGAGCTATGTTTAGAACATGGATGTATTGTGTGAACTTCAGGTGAATACAGGGAGGCCTATCGTGGTGTTTGCTCTGCCGGAGCCCTACAAAACACCCTCGCCGGATGGAGCAAACCAAGGGGGATTCGAACCAAACTCCAGGAGAACGTGGCCGTGTACTAGGCCTTCGACCGCCCCCCCCCCCCGTTGGCTTTTTGCCGAGGCCCCGCGCCGCAGCGCAGAGGCCGGTGGGGGCGGCTGGGAGGTGGCGTGGGGCGGAAGGGGTTGAACGGGAGGGGGTGGAAACGGATGGCGGATGGGAACGGCGCCGCCCGGCCTAGTGCTGCGCGGAGCGGGGCCGGAAGAGGCGATGGCGGAGGATGAAGAGGCATAGGACGCGGCGGCGCAGAAGGCGCAGCGCCGTGGAGAGAGGTGCAGGCCGACGCACGCACTGGAAGGCGACGAAGAAGGCGGATTGAAGACGTGCACAGGAAAACCCAATGAAAACGAGCGCAGAGCAGAAGGAAGAAGTTTAAGATTGCTCGGTGGAAACATTTTTGGAGTGAGGGATTAGAAAACGGAGGTATGAAAGCGGCAACGCCAGGAGCAGTAATGAGGAGGCGAAGAAAAGAGGAGGCGCGAGAGACAAAGCACCGAAGGAAGGGAGGGGAACTAATAATAGATGCGACAAGAACGACAGAAGGCGAGATGGAAACGCAGCGGCGAAGTGCCGGCAGGATTCTGCGGAAGAAGCAACAAAGCGCCAGCGGAAGGTGCGAGGGGCGGCAGGCAGTACTAGAGCGTCGGGGGGCCTGCGCGGATCGGTATTGACTTCACGGATATAAAAAGACTTTGTTCCGGTATCTGTGTATCCTGCGGGGCCCCGGGAGGGTGCAGTCGGAGACGACTGTCAGAATGTGGGGCGTGGGTGCGGGGAACGGCGGGGCGCCTGCCCAGAGCGGGGCGGAGCGGGGCGTCGTCCCCTCCGCCGCCTGCCTATCTGCACGGCAGTAAATCAAGCGGGCGCTCGCCTCTCGCGTCTCGCTTCTCGCTCCTCGCCGACTGGCGGGGGCGAGGGCGAGGGCGAGGGCTTCGCTCGCGCGGAATCTTGGCCCCGCGGGGCTCGTGTGGCCCGGTGATAATGCCGCACGCCGACTCGGCCAAGCGCTTCACTTCCCGACGCAACACTGCTGGAGATGGCGCGGCGGCGCGGCGGGGCGGCGGCTTGGGTCGCAGCAGCGAGTGGCCACAGGGAAGCGCCAAGAGGCCAAACGGGATTCAAATGTTTCGCCTTAGTACGTAGACATGGCTTCAAAACGAGCACATATGGCAGTAACAAATTATTTTTGTAATTATTATTATTATTATTGTTTGTAACGCATATATATAATGCATGTATAATAAAGTTTCAGAACTCATATCCCCATACTTCTCATTCGTATTCTCAATATGTCGTGCTTACAGATATTTTTTTGATTCATATTTCTCGAATCGTAAATGGTGTAGACGACAAATGCTCAACGCACGGGTTTTGGTTCATCCGCCTGCATTTCATAATTGCCATGATTCAATTTCCGAAACTTGATCGCCAACTTCCCGTTTGGAATACGGCACACGAAGAAAAGTTCATGTATAATATCACGATATTAGAGTACGCAATCGTGACACTCTCAGGTCTTGTCTCCAACATTACAGGAAGGACATTTTGTTAAAAAAATGTGACTGGTATTTGAATCATTGAACCACCATCCGCACAATGGGAATTTTAGCATTGTGATTGGATAAAATGATATAATTTATTCTGTGTCGAAATTACTGCATGTGAACGTCGTAAGCAAGATATTCGCGAACGTTCAAATTGCCCTTCGCTGTAACTGCTTCAATAAATGTACTAACACGTATCAAAACAAAAGCTTGCATTCTCGCATCGCTATTTTATTTCCCACGAAAATAATTACTGCAAATAAAACAAAAAATATCAAATGTTAATTTCAAATGAAATATGCAATTATAAATGTAAATAAAAACACATTCTATCACAATTTCCTCATGTTCTGTAATATGGTGTACTTGCATGGTCAATGAAAACAATAGCACATCTAGAAGCTAATAGCGCTTTCATTTCTGGAATGCTCTTCGAATGTGCGGTGCGTTGGGGGGAGAAATTCCGATCGTTTTTCTTCGTTAAACAAAATCCTTCAATAAAATGTTGCAAAATAAATCACTGAGAGGATTTAGCAGATTTTTTACCATTTTACTGATGTTTGATTTAGTACGGCACCACATTCACCATGTCACATCGCACAGTAAATTTTACGTTGAGCAGGTGCTTGGGTGCAGTACTCCTGAACATGTGGTTACAGCTGGCAACCGCACGCATTTAATAGTGACTCGTTTCTGCTGTATTGAACTCCAAAATGTATGTTCTCAACCTGCACGTATATTTATTATGATGTTACTGAGTTAATGATTTGAGTTCAATCTGGAAACGACGAGCTCCACTATATTTGTTGTTTTATTTATTTCTGCAAGTTTTCCCACTTAATTTCGTAAAAAATAGCAGTTGTGCAATGAAACACGAAGTATATTAAAGTTAATTGCATTAGCACGGTTAAATATTTCACATTTGCTTCTGTGGATAAGAATTTTATTTGAATAAAATATTTGCACGGATGACACCACTTTATTTGCATAACGCATTATTAGCCATAAATATGAATCAATAGTGTGGCTACGTAAAATTTATTCTAGGCATTAGTCAAATCTAAATAACCACAGTTCGTATTTGCAGTGTCTCCCTCTCAAGCGAGACCCGACAGCAATGATCGTTGTTGGACCAAGATCTGCCGGCTGGCAACAACGATTAGCTTGTTGCGGTCAACCTGTCGCGCACCCTGCCTGCACTGCCTGGCCTCTCCCCTCCCCCCCTCCACGCCCCGCACCGCCTCGCTCTGCTCCTCCCCCGCCACGGCGCGCCGTGGCCAGGCCTCCTTCCTCGCTCGTGCGCGGCGCCGCACTTCTTGCCGCTCCACCCTCCCCCGCGCCCTGCCCAAGTCTTCACCCATGCAACCCCGGGCGCGGGCTCTCCATATTCATGACCCCGCAGAGAGGGTGTCCCCGCATTTTAAGTCCCTCCAAAGCGGCTCCCCGTTCGTCCGCTGGTTCTTATTCAATATATTCGCACTACCTCAGTGCACACGGTGGGACCCCGCATCTGCCACCGGCCGTGCCACTCAACTTTTTCCGCGTTCCGTGAAAATTTAACCGCCAAAAAGCCGCCCCTTTCGCCATCGCCGCCGCGGCCTCCGCGCTCCCCGCAGACCCGCCGCCCGTGAACGCGGCGGTGGTAGCTTCCGACGAATTATATTCCGCTCCGCCTAAAAACTAAAATAAAAACCCCGGAGAAGCACTATCTTACAGCTCACACGATCATATACATATCAAGGGAAGACAAGTAATGAACAAATGACTAGCATTCGACTCGAGCTATAATAATGCTTTTTCATTCTCCGCCGTGTGGATACGTCTGATGGATATCACTTTACAAGGATATAAGTAGGGTTATACATTAAGTGGGCGCCGCGCAGGCCGGGCCTGCTTGTCCGCACGCCAGGCTGGGGGAGTGGGGTGGGGGTGGGAACGCCATAGGGGGCAGGGGGCCAAGGGGCCGCAGAGGTAGCTGGCGGGGGGGCGTCTAGTCACGACGCGGTGGCAATGGTCACACAAGCTATACATGCGGATAACTGGCGAGTGCCAAAAGTCTCAGAATGCAGCGCAGACGATGTATGATGTCCGTAAAAATCGATCTTTGAAACATTGAAAATAATGTAAAAAACGAATATTGAGAAAGCTTGCCTCTTGATAGTACTTTCACCGTTACCGCATTAAATTCACCGCATATTCCACGTTTGATCTAGGATCATATCAGTCACGCGGAACTAACGAATGTTGTTCGTTTCCTCCTGCTCTAAGGACTTTTTAATGAAATTCCTTTGCACAGCCGTACGCAGAAAGAAAACGGCGCAAATTAGCATAATCTCTCCGGCCTCCCCATGACTTAACAGGGGTTGACTTCACTCCGTTATTTCTACGTGCTGTTGTAAACGAAGACGTTCTCAGAACACATGAAATACATTCATTTATTCAAAGTTTGTTTATTTTCTCTCCAAACAAACACGCAGAGCGCGGGCTACCGGAGGAAGAGTAAAAACAAGCGTCGTCGCCCCCGAAGCAGCCGCCTGCGCCGCGTACGAAGAAGCAGCCTGCTGGCTGAATGAGCGGCAATGCTGTTGTGGCGGCCGCCGCCGTCACTGCCGCCGCCGCCGCCGCCACCGCGCGCTACCTGTTGCGATATTGATGCGTGGCTGTCGTTTCGAAAGCCGCGGCGGCGGCCGGAGGCTGCGGCTACGGGGAAGGGGGCGTAGCAACCCCGCCCCTATCCTCCGACCCCACCCACCCACGCACCACCGACCCGTGTCAACGTTTTTCAGCGCCACTATTAGCCACAGCGGCGCAGTCGACAATGAACGCGTTCGAAGATTGTTTTAAATAAACACCGTTTGCATGGGTAAAAGTAATAATTTAATGCATTGTTTGACGGAGTTCCATTTCAATCAAATTACTGCTCAAAACGTTTTCCCCACAATATCTTTTTTTTATAATAGATCTAAGGTACTCAATCTAGGGAACGCGTTAAGAGTTAAAATATTCTAGAAAGATCTGAGACTCTAGAGCGATCTGAGAGACTTATAGCATGGAAATAACATTATGAGAAATTCTGTGGGAAATTAATTGGATATATCTCATGATTATACTGATTTTAATCACATTGGAATGAGTCCTCGTTAGGAATAAAAATACATTTAAATAAGGGCATGCAGTACCCAGGAATATTTCTTGTAAGGAAGTGAAATTCAGCGCTAAGTGGCCTTCGTTCAAAATCTATTTGCTAGATACATGACAAATGCGCTGGCTATGGATCATGTTGCCCATGAAAAATTTCGCTGTCCGTGCCCATCACGTTCCCTCACATCGGCGTCGGCTTCACCTCCACTACCTCCTCCCCCCGGCCGGTGCCGAAGCCGCCGCCGGCGCCCTGGCCAGGGTTCGGCGGCGCGAAGCGCGAGAGATGGAGATAGGAACGGCGGGCCGCAGGGCGGGGCGCAGGGCGGGGTGGAGGGAGCGGGAGTGGGAGCGGGACCGGCGTCCGCCGGCCGAAGACTCGAGCGGCATCCGAGGATCCGGAACTCGCTTCGACCACGGCGCCTGGGCGGAGGGGGCGGGGCGCTGGGAGGCTTAGGTGGAAGGTGGCAGCGGCGGTGGCTGCGGAGGCAGGCGGCCGCGCCGCGCGACTCCATCGGCAAATTGACGGCTTTGGCATTCCATAGCGCTCGTGCCGCGGCTTGACAAGCGCGCTCACGGTGGGAGCGCGACCGTGGAGGCGGCGGGCAGCAACGGGAGCGCGAGAAGCGGCCGCGGGCGGGGCGGGGACGGGGTAGAGACGCGGCGGGATGGCGACGGAACGACGCCGCGCGGCGACTGGGTAGGCGAGGACTGGCCTGCGACCACTCATCTACGAGGCGATGGGCCGGCGGGAAGGTGGAAACAGATTCCGCTGGGTGGTGGCGCCGGCGAGTGCTGGGAACGGACGGTGGGCGGCTGGAGAGGGAGACGGAGAGGACGGGGCTGCGGCGAGGGGCGGGGGCTGAGAGGCGAGGGAGCGTGTGACGGGCGGCGCTAGCCGCTCGCCTCCGCCGGCCTCCACAGCCATCGCCGTCCCCGCCACCCTCCATGCTGGACGCCGCACCGCCCGCTTCCCCGCCTCCCCGCCTCCCCGCCGCCCCGCCGCCGCGCCAGCTCGCGCAGGAACACGAAACCAATAATGACGTCCATAGATTATTCAGCCTGTCAGGGTTATGTACAGCCATTACACAAATTATGTTTCACTTTTACTGCAAGGGGAATTCATTTCAATACGGATGATTTAGAGGCAAACTAATTAACATTATTCAGTTAACTTACCACTACAGAAAGCCCTTCACAAATCAAAACCTTTAAATTCAAACCGAGAAATATATTGTTATGTTTTACGCGCCACAACTTTTTGTGCACGCATAAACAAACATTAAAGTATCAATCATGAGAATAAAAAGGACGAAGGAACTATTGCTTTGTTCCGTCGGCGACGTTTCATAATCGGGCGAGCGGGCGGCCGTGCACCGAGCGCGCTCGTTAGGCGGCGAAAGGCCGCGGCGGCGGCGGCCGTGCGCGCCCCGCCCCACCCCGCCCCACCCCGCCCCACCCCGCCCCACCCCGCCCCACCCCGCCCCACCCCGCCCCACCCCGCCCCACCCCGCCCCACCCCGCCCCACCCCGCCCCACCACCCCCGGCCCGGCCCGCCCCGCCCCGCCCGCACTGCAGCAAGAAAAATGTCCCCGGTCTTCTGCGCGTTCGTGATTAGGCCTCATAGAGGCGCGTCCCGCCGGGCGCGCCGAATGGAGACATTCACGTCGCGACAAAAAGCGGCGGGATTGGACGCGCGCATACAGCGGCGTCGGTACGGCCTCCCCCCCCCCCCCCCCGCGCCGCACAACCCGGCCCGACGCAGCACCGCGCGCTCGCTCGCTCACATATTGCAAGACGCGGGTTAATGCCGAAATTGAATTCTCTAAGCAGAGGCATCGGTTTAATTGAGAAGAGGACGTGAAGCGACGGCGGGCGGGGGATGCGGGGCGAGGGGGAGAGGACAAGCGAAGGGAACGAGGACGGCGCTCGGGGGCCGGGGAGATGGATCGCTATTGGTGATGCTGTCATGCATGAGAGCGGGCGGGGTGGGGCGGGGTGGGAGGGGAAGGGGTGTCGGGCGCACGCGGCATCCATCCCGCGCTGGCAGTACGCGCGAGCAGCTGCTCCCTTCCTCTTCACCGCGTTACATCACAAAAGCTCCAAATAAAGACTGTTAGACGGGATTGCAACCGCAGCCAATTATATCAACCTTCACTGCCCCTTCCCCGCTCGCCCTGCTCTCGCCCTGCTCTCGCCGGCTTCCCCTCTCGCCTCCGCCGCCGCCGCTTCCCCTCGCCCCATTACTCTGTAATGCCGTTACAAGCGACTGCAACTACGCCTTTCCGCCGGTTGTTTACAGAGATACACAACACTTCGGTTAACAGAGAAAGCTATCATTACGACAGGTTATGGTGTTGATTCAATGCGTAGCCGCCGAGCGCGCACCTCGCACCGCCACGCGTCGTGTTCGCACCTCGGCCAGCGCCGCCGCGGCGGCCGCGGCCGGCCGACAGCCCACAAAAACAAAGAGGAAGAGGCGGCGGTCGCGGAAGGTTCGGAAGAAGCGCACGGCGCCTGCCTGGGCCTCGTCTCGGGCCCGCGCGCCCCGCTAACGAACGGCCCGGCAGGCCGTTTATTCTGCCAATTAGATTTGCGTCAACGGGAAGGTATGTTTACATCCGCGACGTTAGTGTTATTACTGCACCGTGCGAGAGGCACAAATATGTATTTTGTCGGGAACATATGCCGTTAAAGAGGATACTCTCGAAATACGTTGTGAATTTCACCTGGGAAGACAAGGTGGATTGCAAATGTGCAGTTATATGCTTTACGGAGTACTGCAGCAGTAAATTATTGCTTTTCATTTAGTGACGGCAAAACGAAAGATGTAAATTGAATGGAGTAATCTATATGCAATGTTCTCGACAACTAATCTGCAGTTGAATTGGAAGTGACGGGAATTTACAGTTATTTCCTCAACTTGTAGTATCTCTGCTCTTTATGTTTAATTTTTCACTTTCATGTTTTTTCGTGAATATGACATTTAAGCACTATTATAGATAAACAGATATATATTTAGTGAACACATGAAATTAAGCTTTTTATTAGACGAGTATTCATTCGATTTTTTACATAAGATATTTTCTCATTATAAAATTCATGTTAAATTAACTATTTATTATTGCGTAATAAGTTTTCTATTATATTAAGTAATGTTACTCAAATTAAACCTATTTTCACTGTCGGTCCTTGAAGCGGGTTTGTTTACTTTACGGCTAACATAACCTTGCCTTGGTCTCCGACCTCCATGGACAAACCGTTCCCAGTCTGTGAGGTTAAGCGAGCCCCCTTCAAGTGGCGGCTGCCGGCATGCGGACAGCGATGTGCCGGGCGGAGGGCGGGGCAAGGAGAGGCGGGTGGAGGAAGGGCGGTGGGGCGGGGCAAGGCGGGGTGGGGCGGACCGGGGCGGGGTGGGATGGAGCGCGGTTCGGTTGGGGCGGGGCGGCGTGGAGTGGGGTGGGGCGGAGTGGGGCGGGGTGGGGTGTAGCGGGGCGGGGTGTGGTGGAGCGGGGCTAGGGCGGAGCGGGGCTGGGGCGGAGCGGGGTTGGGGTGGGGTGGAGCGGGGCAGGGTGGGGCGGAGCGGGGCTGCGGCGGAGCGGGGCTTGGGCGGGGCGGGGCTGGGGCGGCGTGGGCTGCGAGGGCGGCCCGCGACGTGAGCGTCGCCGTTCGTTCGCTTGTTTACGCACCTCTGCAAAGCAAATACGGTGGCACGCGGGCGCGGAGGGGACGGTGGCGGGGGCAGGGAGAGGACGGTGCCGGCGGTGGAGTTGAGTCTCGGTGAAGGACGCTCGCAGCCGAAGAGAAGCCGAAGAGAACAAACCATGCCCATGAGGAATATGGAAATTTACTGGAGCTGAATTAAAATGCACATTGTTGGTTTTCCACCTGGAAGAGACGTACGACTATATACCAAAATATCTGGATGATGCCGAATTCGCAGGCAATAGGAATTGCGAAGAAATTGTGGTCATTTTAATATATTTATAAGTAAATAATTATTATTCTTTCTTTCACAATAACAATGTATTTAACTGTTTTTAGTATGATAGTATTTTTAGTGTGGCAGCATTTCTATGTATAGTTTCCCAACTTTCATTATCGCCTTCGGTTAATAAAATAATATCGTTACAAAATTGGCCAAAGGCTCATGAGTCACTCATGAATGTAACCGGAACACGAGATAGAATCGCTAACGGCAAACGACCTCAAGCGTCTGCATCTGTAGTCCCAGAAGAAATATATACAGATAAAACGAAGCGGCACTCGTCCGTTCGACACATACGACATTGTCTAGCCCGGAAGATATTGTTGGCGCTAAGCTGAAAGTCCTGAGCAGGACAACTCTCTACGGGCGCGTCCATACACCTTGAGGCGGCGCAGTCAAGAGGCGCCGAGACGGGCGGCACCTACGTCTGACGTCTCGCCGGCATCTTCGCGGCCGCCGCCGTCGCCGCCCCGCCCTCGCCGCCCGCGCCGCCTGCGCCGCCCGCGCCGTCGCCTCGCCCGTCGTGCCATCCGCGCCACCCCGGCGTCGGGTCGAGCGCCGCTTCCCGCGGCGCCGGAAATTGCTTCCTCCGATTCGCGTAGGCGAGCGAGCGGCGCGGCGACGTGCGCCGCCGAAATGAATGGGCCGGCGGCGGCGCGTGTCTGCGCGCGTCGCCTGGGGCGAGGGCGGAGGGGCGGGGAAGGCCCCGCGGGCCCACACAGCGCGGGGGTTTCGACTGCGATTGCCGCAAGCCGCACCATGGCGGAAGCAATGGCTCCGCCGGGGGGTAGGCCGTTGTCGGGGAAGGTTGGACGGAAGTTCTCGAGGGGGAGACCAAGTGCTGGACAACTGCTGCCCGATTTCTAGGGCTATAACAGATAGTGAAATACACGCACGGGGATGGGAATGTTTCAAATGGCCAGAGCGCTGCTGGAAGATGATACTTCGCAAAATACAAAAGAAGAGGAAAATAATTTTCGCCAGCGCGCGAGGCGGTGAGGGCGAGCGGTGCTGCAAGTGTTGCGAGTGGGCGTCAACGACAAGCGGCGACGGTGACGCGCTGAGATTACGAGAGCCGGGTGAGCCACGGCGCCCGCAAGAGGAATGGGACAGGGCGCGCAGGATTGAGGTGGCGCGGAATGAGGCGGTGGGTAACGGATGGGATGAAGGTACCAAGGGCGGCTAATGCCGGTGGGCGGGAGGGGTCTAAATTGCCCGCGCCGCACAGGCGCCGTCGGGCGCCACGCGAAGTGCCAGGTGAACAACAGGGCAGAGAAGGCGAACACGGAAGGACGGGAGTGGACGGCAGAGAACAACGCAGGTCGCAGGGGTGATTACTGGCGGGGCGGGGCTAGGAGGAGCCGGAGAGAGCGGAGCGGGGAGCAACGGAACGAGAACAGAAGCGACCTCGGCAGGGCGGCGCGCCGCTGCTGGCGGTGAGCTGCCCCAGGAAGACGGAGGTCTCGCCGTGAGCGGGGCGCGGGTGCGAGTCGCATGGGGTCGGTTGGCAGGGGCGGGGGCGGGGGCGGGGCGGGAGCGGCTGACGTAGAACGCGGCGCGCACGCGTCACTGGCCGCGCGCTCGGCCGAGGTTACAAATTGCTGGGAGCGGCGCCGCCGCCTCTGCCCGCCCTCCGACTCTTCTAACGACTGACGACGCGGCGATCCTGTATCCAATTTATTAACGCATTACGCCCGTCTACCGGCGTTACGTAAAAATGGTCCCGGGGCGCCGCTTGTGCCCCCGTTGCGCCGCAGCCCAGCGGGGGAGGGGGCACGAAACTGCGCGGAGCAGAGGTTGCGCACGGCAGCTAGCGCGATTACCGGCGGCGCAACGGTATAACGAACGTGAGATGAAGTTTGGGATAAGAGGCGAGGAGGCGGTAAGAGTCGGACGAAGAACGAAAACGTCGTCATACTTCCCCTTTGAATAACGAGAGATAAAAAGTAGAAATTAATGGGAGGCGAATGTGGGAAAGGTAGAACGCGTGTGGACAGTAACCGCAGGAAAATAAGAGGAACACACATGTAAAGGCACAAAGAACACAGATCGGTAACTGCGTGTGCGAAATAAAGAACAGTCAAATCGAGAGGACCAATCAACGTTACACTTACGCCCGAAGAGAAGCGTGCGAGGGCAAAGGTGAGTGGTTGAGGAAAAGGCGGGAGGGGGCGGGGGCGGGGGCAGGGACCGAGTGAACCCCAGAGGCGAAGGCCGGCGCGTCCGCCCCGTCGAAGGTCACTTGCGGGAGGCGTGTGGATCCGCGTGCGTGGGCGAACGAGCTGGGGGCGCCGCGGCGCGCCGCGCCGAGCCACTCCGCCCGCGGACCCACAGGGCAGCGCCTCGGCATTTCACAAAGGGCGTCGCCGCGCGGGGGCGGGCGGGGGCCGACACGCTCCGTAAAAGCAGTGGGAAGTCTTTTGGGACGCCGCCCGCACTCCGCTACCACCTACGCAATGTGCACCTGCATCAGCTAATCGGAGAAGTAGATGTGATTCTCCTGAGCGGTACTACTGTTTTGTTTTCGGCGCTGATCTTATCAGCAGGAGGGAAATGTCGCGGCCGCTCACGAGCAACACAATTATTATCTCGTGATCCGAACGAGATTTACGACTTGGAATATCGTCTTCGAATACTGTATTGCTTCCGAACATGACACATAAGAAACATGTGGATAAAATACTTACATTTAATTTGAAAAATATTACTAATTATAAACTCATTATCGTTTATCTAGGTTTGTTTCACAACGCAAGTATATAGGTAAGTACCTATTATCGTTTGCTTAGAGCGGCATTTCAAACTGGGTGGTATTCGACTAGGGTTTTGTTAGAGAGCAAACTGAGAGGGCGGTGCGTCGGGTGCCAATAAGCAGCAACGCGTGCGAAGCGCGAATGAACGCGCCTTGCTGCCGACAATGTATCACTCCGCACGAAGCGGCATCGGCCTACGCACGCGGTAAAACGGAAAGTTGCAGCGCCGCTGCTCCCAACCTCCGCGAGAAGTAGCCTGGCTCCGAAATCGGAGTTGTACTCGTTGTTGGCGGCTTTTCAAACAATTTCCATGAAACGCGCTGGCTGTGCAGGTTCGAAACTATTAGACGTCTCTACGCGCACGGCAGATGCGAAGCGTCACGCTGGGATAATAAAAGCCCTGCCCTTTCTCATAATAATGAAGGGAGTTTCGTAAACTATCCACGTTCGAGAAATAAAACTCCCTATTTGACAATCAACGAAAGCATATATGTAAAATAAATAGAATAAAAAAGTTATAAACCACTGTAGTATCATTTGGATGAGAAAATTCAGAACAAAACGAATTCAAAACATGATAATTTTCCAACTTTTATACTTTTTAGGAACGTGAATAACCAATAATAATAAAAAAATTCAGGAACATGAAGCAACAAAAACTGTCCAGGGAGAGCAAAGCAGGAAATGGAACTCAGTACAAAGCCGCACGTTTTCAACAGAAAGGATTTTTATTCAGCAGTAGTTAACCATGTGTGCGTGAGCTCAGCCAATGCATGCGCGTTTGCTGATGAGTGCCTTGCGATGTTATGTTCTGAGTATTATGCATGAAATTATTTCTTTTGAAGTAGGAATTTATTTTAGAATGCCAGGTTTAATACAATAAGAATAATATATAGGCATTTTACAAGGTAATTTGGTATATATATATATATATATATATATATATATATATATATATATATATATATATATATACACACTATATAAAATAATTTTTCGCAGGATTTAAAAATTGTATTTGGAACGAGTCACAAATCTGTTTATAGTTATAAGTAGCAAAATAAATAAATATTATAATTATTAATTATTATTATTTAATTACAACTCATGTCTCTATGACCATAAATTTAACTGATTAATCTAATCACAGTGATTATTATGGAGATAAATTTGATTCTAATTATGTCGGTTGATTTCCTACAAAATAATAGTAATAGTAATAGTAATAATAATAATAATAATAATAATAATAATAATAATAATAATAATAATAATAATAATAATAATAATAATATTAATAATAATAAACCGAGCGAAGTGGCTCAGGGCATAACGTGTTGACTTCGCAGTCGAGAGGCCCTGGTTCCATCCCCGTCCGGCCATCCTTACCTAGGTGTTTCTGGTTTCCCTCGGTGATAGAGGCGAATGCTGGGAGTTGTGATGGTTCAAAAGCGCCACTATCACCTCCCATCATCTTATCACCTCATAATTCATAATTCAAGGCTTAACCTTGTCTTACCAAGGGATACAACTGAAAAGCTGACCCTCGTAATGACACACGTTAATTTCCCTTCGGGATAGAATGTGACTGGGCCTCGGAAGAGAATGTGTATCGTAGTCAGAAATGGCCCATACACAAATAATAATAATAATAATAATAATAATAATAATAATAATAATAATAATAATAATAATAATAATAATAATAATAATAATAATAATAATAATTTTAATATGTGAGGGCGATCGTAAGCAGTGAGGCCGGGGCCCAGGCAGCAGGTGACGGGTCGGAGAGAAGGCAAGCTGCTCTGCCTGCAGGCGGCTGGGGAAGGGCGTGCAAGGCGGTGTGGCGCGGCGCGTGCTGCCGGAGGCTCTGCTCCCGCGTGGTTCTCCTCAGCCGCCGCCTGGTTTTTGCGGGCACCGCTCCCGGCCTCGCCCACACCGTCTCCACCACAACCACTGCCGTTGACGTGGTACCATAACTAGCAGCCTCGCTGTGAGGCAGCCGATGGAACCGGCAGGGCTGTCACCACTTCCCACATCTCCATGTTCTATCTTTTCCCATCACTACCACCCGCACAACCATCTCGCCTGCTCCTCGAAAACCGACGCACATACAGCGACAGCATCAATACTACTGCAGAACACCCATCATCACCACCTTTAGCCGTAACTTCTGATCCTTATTCTTTTCTGTTCTATCATCTTCCTCGGTTACCGCGTCTTCCGTCATCGCTCTCACCAGGGCGCCGCGACGACGTCTACTTCATCGCCGTCGCGGTCGCCGCCGCCGCCGTCACCGTCCCCGCCTAACCGGCCGCGGCGTTTTTTGCGCGAGCGCGCGAATTCTGGCATTCTCCGCGAGACCGGCGCGGCGCGCTTTTTCCTCGCCCGCCGCGCCCCGGGTCGCCCCGGCTCGCCCCGCCGAGCCGCGCCGCGGTGCTTCGCGGCGCCCCCGGGCCGCGCTGTTTAGCCCCTGGCCGACGGTTTGCGCCCAGACGCCCGCGTTGTTTTACGACCCGACCCGCCGCCAGGTGCACGACACGGCGCCAAGGCGCGCCTGCCAAATGTTTATAGAGTTATCAATACATGCGAGGCGTGCATTTTTAAAGCGATAAATGTCTGTTTATTGATGAGGAATCGATGTAGGAAAGCACAGATGACTATTGCATACATTTTAGAGCGAAACGCAGTTGTGTTAATTTTATAAATAGTTAACTTTCTTGTGTACTTTGAACTTTCATGGTTACAATAAATATTTATTAATTTTTCTAATATTCTTCGATCAAGTTCAAGTGAAAAAAGCTACGTAATATTTGATAATACATTTTTCTTTAAAAGGATACTTTAAAAATCACCACCAAAAAATAAGACATTTCTGACACACGAAAAACAGTGTTGATTACATTTCTGGACCATTTAATACACGTAACAGATGATGTACATACGGATGCAGCAGTAAGTGATAATCCTGGCTGCGTGTTTCCCCGAGGAGGGCTGTTGGCGGCGGGCGAGGATTCCGCCGGGCTCGCGCGAGGGGAGGGCGCTGGCCCTGAGCGGAAGCCGCCTCCGCGCGACGCAGCCGCACACGAGAAAATTATATTCGGCTAAGAAGTAAGAAGTGCTGCGGATTGCACGACGCAAACATTAAGTCGCAGAGGGAGCGGGGGAGTGCGGCAAATTACGTGAGGAGATCGAGAATTTCGCCTGGTTTAAAATGTAAATGGGGGAACGAGCGAGGGGCTGGGCGCGGCCGTGGGACGGCGCGGCGGGTTGGGCGGACCGGGAACCTGGAGGGGGCGGGGGGAGCCGGGGGCGGAGGCGGCAGGGGCGTGAGCACACGTGCGGGTTGCATCGCCGCGGCGTGTCGTGGGCGCGTGGGCGGCGAGGGGCGCGGCGCCGCAGGGCTGCGCCGCTACGTGACTGGGGCGGCGGCTGCGGCCGTGGCGGCAGGGGCAGGGGTGTGGGCGAGGCGGGGGCGGGGCGGGGGCGGGGCGGGGGCGGGGCGGGGGCGGCGACAGCGACGCGGGGACCGGGCGCCTTGTCTCCGCGCCCGAGCGCGGCGCGCTCCGTGTATTCAAGTGTCCTCCCGCGCCGACAGAGGACGCGAGACGCGACGCAAGAAATATGCCCGGCGCGCCGGCTCCGACAAGAAAAACACCGCTTCGTTTGATACCTCGGGGCGTATTAACAAATAACAGCGCGGGAGGGAGGCGGGGCGAGCAGCGGGAGGAGACGGCGGTGGGGAAGGCACGAAGCGCGGCGGAAAAGCACGGAGGCCACGAACAAGGGCATGAAGTGCTGGAAACGCAGACGGAGAATGTGGGTTGAAAGGGGTGAGAGAATACGACGAATTGGATGGTACTAATGGCAGAGTGTGAGGAAACCATGAAGTGTCCAGGAGTGGAGAGAGGTAGCTCGGAGTAAAGGAGAAAAAATAGCAATATTCAGTGGGGCTGAGATGGGCATAGAGGACACGGATCCTCGCGGAGGCGCTGGGAACGTGGACGTCTGCGACGGCGGCGGGGGCGGTAGAGGCGGTGGCGGAGGAGACTTTGGCGACGCGGCCTGTGGCGGAGCGGAGGTGGCGGCAGGAGGCGCAGCTGGCGCCTCGGATGACGCAGGACGTCCGCAGCCGCTGCGCTTACGCAGCGCGCCACGCATGGCTCGCAGCCGCCCCGCCTCTCGCGCTCCGGCCTCCGCGCCCGTCCCCGCCCCTCTCCGCTCCGCGAGACCCGTCTGGGACCGGCCCTCGCTCCCCCGCCCCCCGCCCCGCCCCGCGCTCGCTCTGCAGCTCACCTCTGCGGCACAATATGCAAATGGAACAGGTTTACTGGACGAAAAGTTGTCAACAAATGTAAATTTCACCCAAGTTTACGATCGTTACGACGATACACTGAAAGATTATATAAGTAGTTTCTCTCAGACGCTGCAGACGTATATTAAGTAAAACAGTATTCCAACCTTTCAGCTAAGCGTTCGCGTTTTATTACTCCTCCTAAGCGGCAAACACACTAATATTTTTTGCGAAGGGAACAACGTAACGGCCCTCCTCTCGCCGTTTATTAAATTTGCAAGTCAGCATAATGTTGCCCAATATGCGCTTAAAATTAAATGAAATACGGCAATACTTTACGCGGAGAAAAGTTATTCGCTTTATTTGAAGAAGGCGGCGCCGTCCGCGTCGGAGCGGGCGCTGTAAACTCGCTGTCGAGATTAACATGTGGGAGCGCAAATGCCATGACGATTTTTGGCACCCGTTGCCTCACGTTTAAAAGATTAGGCCAGGCGCGTCCGGCACACCAAGGCGCTCCGAGAGAGCAAGCGCTCGCGAATGCGAGTCGAGGATGGAAGGCTAGACAAGGAAGCAACAAGAGAGGAAAGAGAAACACGATTGGAAAGTAAAGAATTGCGAGCTGAGAACCAGAAAATATCTGGCAACAAAATAAGATTCACAATGGGTATAATGAAATACAAACAGGCATAACAAGAAATGAATATAAAATAAGAGAAAACACAATTCAGCAAAATTGTACAATAAATACTCTTCTGTGACAGATAAGAATGGTACACTAATATTCGTACTAACATTACGAGTTGGTGCAAGAGCTGGCAATAACCCCACAATCTGATCCGATATTTTGAGAATAATTAAATTCAATTGAATGATAATGTGTTACATAAAGATGCTTTAGTGCTACAAAAATTGTGATGAGCAGCGTAGAGCTGAACGCGCAACACACAGTTTAATCACAATGCAGGGTTTAGAAATTTATGGACTGTTACGACACGGAGTAAACTACAGAACTTTAATTAGAAAAGGATGCAAAGAAGGTTCAGTCGCAGCTTGAAAGATAAAAGAGGGCTGAGAGAATAAATATGAAAGCAACGAAAGAGGAAACGAAAAAGAAAAGGGAAAGCGTGTTGCATATGAAATACTATGAAGCGCGCGGAAATTAGAAGAGCCGTGAGACAAAGGAAAGATGTGTGGAATGAGGAATGCATGGAGGGAAGCAATCGCAGGGAGCGGCAGTCATTCCCTGTTCGCCACCCTTGCCCCCGCCTCCCTCGCAGGCGATCGGCATTTGGCAGCAGAGGGAAATGACGGCGCCTACGCCCCCGCCCGCGCCCGCGCCAACGCCAGCCACCTCGATTTTTTCCAGCTTTCTTTGTGGGGGCCGTCCGACCGACCGACCGACCGACCGACCGTCCGTCCGTCCGACCGACCGACCGACCGGTCCGCGCTCGCAGGCGGTCGATGCTCCAAACAAACCTTCGCCTTTCCATTGGAGTCCGTGCCCACCCCACCCACGCCCGCCCACGCGCGTCTACGCCCGCCCTCCCCCGCCTTCGCCGCCTCGACAGCCCTGTTTGCGCGCTCCATAATGTAAGCGCGCCGCGCGAACCCAAAGGGAAGTGTCGCGCTCTGATTTCGACAACCGAATTACGCAGCTGCACCTCCCGTCCCGCAGCTCGCGCTTCGGCAAGACTTGACGGCGTTTGCGTGGAGAGCGCTTTTGATTAATGGGTCTTGACGTTTCCTAGTGTCTGTCGGCCACGCACCCGCGTTTCATATGCGGCACAACTGCGTTTCCACGCGGTTCACACTCCTCCACGATCCGCGATGAGTAACATAAGACGCTGTCACGCGTTGTCGGGGATGTCAGCAACGCCTACCCTTTGCGGATTACGTAACACTGTCTTCACACTTACATTGAAACTACATACTAAAGTCGAATTTCTGTTTGAGGTTACTGTACATTTTAGCTGCATACATTTGATCTCGATGACGAATGAATTCCATCACTGCAGATGATATTTGCGGTAATCCATTATACAGCTGAATAAATGAAATAATTTTGTTTTAATAATGTTTAAAAATATTAAACAACCAAATGTTTTTATTGTTTCATGCAAGACGCTTACTATGGCTAAATTCCAACAATACGCATATCAAAATTTCGATATTTTGAGATAATTATTACGTCCTAAAAATAAAATCATCTTCTACCGAATTCTAGAAATGTATCACAGAAATTAACTAGATATTTGTTAAAATTATGGTTTATGGTCACAATTTCATTAGCTTGTAATAGTTTGGAAATTTTTATCTCCTGCGAAGTCTCAATTTGTAATATCATGTTGTAATACGAATTCTAGAAAAAATCATATTTTTCTTTGACATAAATAACTAACATTAGTAGGGCCGTTACACCGTCATTAAAATATCGTTCGGTGATTCCAAGCTTTTGAAAGCTTCAAAGGCTTCCTATTTTCTATTTTTACAGGGATTCTTTCTCCGAAAACCAGAGTTCAATCTAGTTAAAAGATTTTCTTATTGTCATTTAAAATCACGAGACAAGAATAGACTCACAACACCACAAAAGAGACAACACCTCAGCAGTGAATACTGTCAATGCTGTGGAGGAACAAAACTCTTTGAGAAAATTCCCGAAAGCTTTGAAACCTTTGATTCATTATGAAATTAAGAGTATGCTCGCGATTCGTTACCAAATATTGATTCTAAGAATCGCGTTTTATGATGTGGTATACAAAGTTCCACCAACGTTTAAAATGCTATTAGCTATCTGGAATTATAGTTCGGAAAAGGGCAGAAATGCGCCTCGCATTATAATATACTTAAGCGAATTTGAAAGAATCTAGAAAAAAGAGTCTGAACTTTCGACTCACTTTCATCACCAATATCCAGCCTTTTGGAGAGATAGCGTGCGCCGTATTGTTACACAGTCCTTTCAATGTATCCTTTCTAATTAAAATGAGGATGAAATCGAACGCATTTTAATTCATAGAGAAGAAAGAAGTGGAGTCCATTTATGCATAAAATAAACCATTACACAATGGTGTGTAAGTGCCTTTTAGAAAAAGAAAATTGTAAGATGGAACACTCAAATTCCTTGATCTTCTGGCATCTGCATTACTAATTTTCAATTCGCGCATAAATTTAAAGAAAACTATGAGAGATGTCTATGGTTTTGGTGGATATCCAGAAATTCAGAAAAAATCTAAAAGCCATGAAACAGTTTTGAGTTTGACAGAAAATGCAAATATTTGATTATTTGCCTATTCTCATGCTGTGCGTACTGGCTGATTTCTTATATACAGAGCGTCACTCCTTACGATACAGCCGACGTGATGCCTCAGCAAGACTCCTTGGAAGAGGCCTCCGTTATTAAATGTTTGCTATTCTCGTGATGCATTATGTAACAGAAACTTTTTTTATATTCTTGGTATGTAAAGAACTGTTGTACTGTGCATCTACTATACTATGTTACTGCGGTACTCGTGAATACTGTCTAAAATATTTAATTTATTACAGTGCTATACGAGAGCATTTTATTTGTTGTTCTTGCGCAGTGTGCGAGCTACTTTTTGAAAAACCATTTTGCGTGGTTTACTTCATCAGCATATTTGCTGCTGCAGGCTACTAGTTATTTAAATAAACCAGCACACAAAAATGGCCTATTTGAGAACACTTATATGTTTGAAAACTAAAAACCGACGGGAGCATGGGTGAGCGAATCTATGAGAACCCATACCAACCTCGACCTAAGACATCGCGACCCACCTAGGCGAGTGAAGTTCAATTCAAAGCAGTTTCCATTTTTTTCTTGGACCTTTCGGACGATTTTCGGAGTTACTTTCGCATAATTCTAACTAATAAGCTTAGAATACTTCTTTACGTATGTCTAATTCCTGAAACACTTAGCAGTGAATGTTGAAAAACAATCGTTTTTAAAGTCAATATGCACCCCACGACAGAAAAAACTACATTTCCTAACGTTTGATTTGTAGATTCTGTCCCCCCACAACGAGCGACTACAGTGTCCCGAGAGGTTCGCAGTTTACCCAGCCCGCGAGAATGATGGGCCACGACAAGCGATGATAAAGGGGGTCTATAAAGAGTGAACGAAGAGGTGCAATATATATCCACTGCTTTTCCTCTCGCAGCCATTGCGGGGGCGGAGGTCCCGGCGCGGGGGAGAGCGGGGGGAGAGCGGGGGGAGAGCGGGGGGAGAGCGGGGGGAGAGCGGGGGGAGAGCGGGTGGGTGAGCAGGCGTGCGCGCCGCCGCAGAACACTCTGGCAGCTCGAGTGCTCGCGTCAGATAATTCCGGGCGTGTGCGGCGTAAGAACTCAAGAAGTCGATAGAATGGGACACGCAACGTCTAGTGGTCGCGTGCTGTCGAGTTAGATACGACACGACTTTCTTGCTTTCGCTTCTTTTTGATTGCCGCATCCACGCACCCACTTGCGTTAAATGCACGATCATCCTCCACTGTCGTATCATCCATTCGAAGAAACACGACCTAAACGGCCATCTCGAAAAGAAATATGATTACAATGCCAATGGCCCCTTATCTTCTTAACTGAATCAATTTTAAGTGAGATGTTTCATCATTAAATACGAAGAAGAATGTAAAGAGCTATTCTGACCTATTTCACAGCGTCGTGCAGCCATGTTCAAAGAGTGCTTCAACAAACGTTGCGGGCACGAGCAACAATTTTCCACGAACGTTTTCATCGAAGCACGCGCCCACTGGAGTCTTTAAGCAGCCTTACCTGCAACAGAAAGAGAAAAAAAGCTTGTTACACAAGAAACTATTATCTATATAATTTGTCTAAGTCAAGAAACATAATTCCAGCCATTACTCAGAATTTGAAGAAACGAATCTTTGGATGACGTTGCGTGCGTCTGATGGTGCTCTACCTTAATGCGGGGTCGTAGAGTAATGGCATATGGCATCCCGATGCAAGCACCCTATCATTATCCGCGTGCTGTTCAATGACTCGTTACAAAGTAGCGCTAATACCGCGCGATGGCCGCGAGGCCCGCGACCACCTGACGTGCGGCCACGCGAGGCGCGCGCAGCGGCCCAGGGGCGCAGCGAGGCGCAGCCCGGCGCGGCGCAGCGGGCAGGCGCAGCGAGCAGGCGCAGCGAGCAGGCGCAGCGAGCAGGCGCAGCGAGCAGGCGCAGCGAGCAGCCGCAGCGAGCGAAGCTAAGTGCAACGCCGTAGCGTGCGGCTGGGCAGGGGTTGGCAGCACAGTATAGCAGGATGGGGGCCCGGAGCGTTGCAGAGAGTATACATCATTGAATGCTATTACGAGATTCACCGATAAAAATAACACTCTGAGGGGTTTTAACTAGTAGGTGTCGTACAATAGTGATGGATGAGTGTCAATCTCATCTCACTTCGAATTTATTTATACTTTTATTTATGTATGCATTTATTTTTTATTTGAAAACGTTGCAGAATTTTCCAAGCCCGCTGAAAACTCTCATTGTCGTAACGGCTGATATCCCTAACAACAGAAAATTGCCATGGTACGTCTTTGATTTATTCTTCAACATGGCACTAATCTTCAATTTTGCATGCATAACTAAGAACATAGTAATTTAACTCAATGCAATATAACGACGAAAGGCGAAAGCAGAAACTCGGTTACTAAACACGTGTAAAATGCCTGAGTAAAAGGAACGTGTTGGATGAAATTGATGTTCGCAACCATCTCAGTTATTTTCCGATTCATTCTATGGCAACAAATTTCCTTTCAAATCGAATACTCAACATCATTTGTATATTTTGTAAAAATTTAAGGAGAGGTTAACTTTAACCTTTACTGAATCCTCGCAGGAGAATTAGCTGCCGAATCTAAATTTGAAAGTAACGTCCGACCTCGCCTGGATCATTCCCACCAGCAGAGACACCGATATTTCTCTAGGCGGCATGAAAGAAGCGCGATTTGCATAGCCGCTCGCCCAGACATGTTATCTCCCAACACGATGAATCGATGACGTCTGGAAAGTGCCAATGCGCACCTCATTTTCCGAAATAAAACCGCGCTTGAATACAATCTCGACGTGCAATCAAATTCAAAACTTTTCCAATAGCGGCGATAACGGCCGTAAATTCACACAGCCGCCGCGGATTCCAAATACCATCAGGCAGGGGAGAGGGGAGCGCGGGGCCGGGCGCGGGGGGGGGGGGTACGCGGCTGTACGGGCGCGAGAGCGGCCCCCGCTGCAGCCCAGTGAAATGCGATGCGACGGGATGCGGCTGGCAGTGTTTGGAAGGGCCCCGTCCAAATACTTCCAGCGCGCCCCCGGCGTGGGCGTGCGCGCCGCCCCCGCTGCCCCCGGCGGAGGCGGCGGTGGCAAAGGGGGCGACGCAGCCGTCGGAACAGAGCCCCCTTTGGGAAAGCGGCGGAGGTCGCTTTTTCGAGCCGCTCCGGCCATAGGGGCCCAGTCATCAGATATGTTCAACAGATGTCATTCGTCTCGAGGCTTCCGTGACGCATCGTTCGCGGCCGTAAACGAGAGTTTTTCGGGGTCGGAGGCCTGACGGGCCGACGCGAGAGCGCGGGAGTGCGGTGAGAGCGAAGGGGGCTGGGGAGAGGGGTGGATGAAGAGGCGGCTCTTGAGAGAGGAGAGCGGCGTACGGAGCGGTCGGAGCGCTGGGGAAGCTGTGGGAGCCGTGCGAGAAAGAGGAGAGTCGTGGAATGGAGGGGGGAAGTGGGTGGTGAGGTAGTTGGGAGGCAAAAGTGAGCGGAAGAGAGGCGTTTGCTGTGAGGGGGGTGTAAGATATGTGGAGGTGTGTCGTGAGAATCGCAGGGTGGCGACGCGGGGCTTGGCGGGGCGTGGTAGAGTGTGGCGCGGCCGTTGTTCGCAGCTGTGCCAGCGCTGCGCACTGGACACTTCGCCACCTGGCAGAGCGGGGGCGGGGCCAATATCGCGGGGGTCGCTGGAGCAAACTGCGGTATCTCGTCGTCGCATGGAGAGCTGCGAACGCGCGCCTTCGGCAACTTACGACCCATTCTCCCTTCACGCCCACGCCCTCAAGAAAATGGAACTGCAATCCGCTTTGCTTTAAAGAATGTCTCTCTGAACAGGGTAATACATTTTTCACAAAACTTGTTATTCATCTCACGTCAAAAAGAGCGTTAATCAGCGTAATAAATAAATATTCGTACAAAACAGCAAAACGCTTTCAGGAATGTAAAAACAAAATTATATTAGAAGAAAATTAAAATTTATTGGAAATGTAGTAAATGAATAGCTCAAATAAACGTATAGGAAATACATTCTCTACATATGAATATGTAATCTAACATGTCAACTACATTGCTTTCAGTTAATATTGAAAATTCTCGCAAAAATCATATAGATTTTAGGTAAAATTAAATTTGAAGTGTCAAAATATTTCGAATATTTTAATCCATTTGTTTTATTTTAATACAAACCACTGCTGCCAAATAAAGTGTATAATGATTACGCAATATGGATCAGAATAACGAAAATGAATTTTTATGATTAATAATGAAATCATATTAGCAAACCCCTTGTACATAAAAATACAAGAGACTTAATATTCCAGATTATACACGTATAATGAATTGACAGACAAGTAGGAACCGGACTAGAGAACAAGTAAACCCGGAAAGTCTTTCTCAAGGAACATTTCTTACCAATCAAATGGCGCAACATTTAGCAATGGATTTAGTGCGCGTGTGTTTGCATTTCATTGCCGTGCGCCGTTATCACCGCGGGCCAAGATTTCACGACTTCCTGATGGACGGGGAGGGGGAGAGTCGCCCACGGAGGGTGGGCGAGGAGGGGAGGTGCAGGGTGCGCAAAAAGGGCCTGGCGCTGCGGGCGCGGCCGCTGGCTGCAGTAGCGGGGCTCCACCGAGGGCTGTAAACGGGCCGCGTGCGGCTGCCAACCCCACAGCGCTTCTCAACAGTAAAGCGATTCCCGAGTCGCGTTGCGTGACACGGAGGAATGCCCGTCCCCGCTCCGGAAGCGCCTTCGCAACGCCACCTACAGAGGCGTCCGAACCAGTAAGGGCTCATCAATTCGGGCCTGGTGACTTTTTTCAAAATATGCACATTTACAATTTAACTCGGAGAAAAGTAATCAAAAAATTAAGAAGAGATGCAGTATGGCAAAAAATATTCTCTAATTATATTCAAGAATATTATCTTAAAATTGTTTCGTTAATGTAGAATATAATGTATGTTTACGATAGTTTCGCTGTTAAGGATACGAACTGAAATGTCCACTACGTAGCTACTACAGACCATTATGGATGAAATCCCTTCCAGACGCATTATATTATTTTAGAGTTCTTTTATCAGGTGTTCGAGTACATTTGTTATAATTTGATGACCAATCCTGGAACATTTGAAGTACACAAAATATTGTGCAAAAAACAAAGAAAGAAAAAAAAGGAGCCAACTTTTTCCACTAGACCTTGAACTTTCTTAATCATTAAGGAGACTTTGTCAAACCAGAAAGCACTAAAACGTGATGCCGACATCCTGGAGGCCCGTCTTAATAATGAGCTGTCGGCCATACGTGGGAACGGGTTGGAAAATAACCCAGAGGACAATGTTTTATAACATACTCGCAAAGTGTAACAAAATATAATTTCCTTTGTTTCGAATTGTGAGAAACTCTTTGTGAAATAAAAGAATTAAAAGCCATTCTTCGATGGTAAACCCAATAATAACGGGTTCGATTACACAGTATATCATGGAAATGTACGCCGATTTTTCACACGTAAACAAATGTGGAAAGTTTCGTGCATGTTTGTGACCACAAAATCCGACAACCTCGAGTGCACGATGACACTCGTATGCAGAAATTGATTTTACACCAGCAGTACACAACACGTGTATATTGTCTCACAGCAAGTTGTGATGTTCACTTTATTTACTGGTAAACAGTACACAAAATATACAAAAGTATACTTAAAAATCTAAGTTTTTTTGCTAGTGGAAACAAGTTTTTCACTTTCATTTTCCTAACTCACTGAAAACTTTGGTTATCTTGTTATTTTTGCAACCTCATAACAAACAGGTGGATTTAAATTCACAGAGAAAACAATACATGGCTTCCGTTGCATTAAATATAATGTTCCCTGACAAATAATGAAAACATTTTCATGTATTATTTTCAAATAAAATAACCATTGTTGAAAAAGAGCTCATTCATGGACACGAAAATGTCTTAAGAGGACCCTTCAGTTGGACATCCTTTTCACCTCTTCCATTTTCATTACTAGTTCCACACGGACCAGTATTTTTGCCTCATTCACTTTTCTCCATTCAGCAGAACGAAAAGATTTCGCGTCATCTCACGACCAGAAAAGCTGTGCTTGCTTTGATGCACGACCCGCCCAGTAGTCCCCGGCAATAACAGCTTGTTCATTCACATGTACCAATTTAGTCAGTGGTCACGTTCAAAGGAAAGTAAGAAACAAGAGCACCGTGGCGAGAATTTGAGTGCAAAAGATATCTATTTAATATGGAACGCTTAGAAATGTCATTCTTTATTGCAATACGGTAAGTATAGCGTAAAATGAACCAAATAAACAGACGTGTTACCAGTCGAGTGGAAGATACTCATCAAGAAATATAAACGACAACGTAATCGACAATACTTCTCGGGTCGATATTGACGGAGGATGTTGCAGCAGTGGTACTATGCGGCCGTTATAGAATTCCTAGATTAAAAATACCCATCTTGTATCCAAACTTAAATCAAGAAACTGTGTATATAATTCGCTTATCGTTCCTGGAGAGGTTGAACATTGTGGTTATCTTGAACCCGGTTTGCATGCAGTAACTCCCCGGTGGCTTGTTGCGAAGGGGTTTCAATATCCCGGGAGGGAGCGGCTGCTCGCAGCAGGATTCGGCCCCTGAGAGTCGGGCGCGCCGCAGGAACCGCAGTTTCGAGAGCCGAGGGAGGGTGTTGGCCCTCTATTTCTGGCGGCGTTAGGGCGCTGCGAGGGCCCCGGGCGCACTGCTCCTGACGCGGCCGCGCCTTTGCCTGTCGCAACCGGCCGACGTCACCCTGGCCACCGGCCCCTGCCGCCCTCTCCCGCACCTGCCCTCTTTTCCGCCCCCGCCCCCGCCCGGCCCCGCCCCGCCAGCGCCGCTCGTTGCACCACCCGCTCTCGGGGCCATCCGGGACATCGCTCTCATCAGCGCCACTCCAGCCGCTGGTCAACACCTCGCCGCCCCCTCTAAGATTCGTCATTACCGCTTCCAGCCCCGCCGGAGACGACGCCAGAGCTGCCACCCTTGCAACGCTGCTTTTACCTCGGCCAACGTTACCCCCCGCTTGAACCGCCGTCATCACCCTCCTCATTGCGTCCATCGCCTCGGTTTCCGCCACCACCGCTGCAGCTCCCGGCCTCGCTTGCTGCTTGGTCCTCGCCACGCCAGCACCGCCCGCCCGATTCGCGCCCGCGCCCGCGCCCTCCCCGCTTCACGTCAGGCTGTCAGCGCGGTCGCGGTTCCCCGACAACTGCAACTCCGACCGGTCCCCGACAACTGTGCGGGTTAATGAGAGCGCCCGCCACCGGCAGCACGACGGCGACGACGTCGGCGTGGGTGGCGTGGGGGGGGAGGCAGGGGGTGGCTGCCGCGGGGAGCGGGGAAGGAGAAACTTGCGCGGCGGGAGGCTCGCCCGCCGCACGACAGTCGATATATCGGGCGAATTTCACGAGGCTGGTTGCAGCTGCCTCGCAAAACTTGCGACGCTTAATACATGTAGAGCGGAGTACATGGAGCGGCGAACAAAGTGGGCGCGCGCGGGCCGACAGCAGACAGCAGCGCGGGGGCGAGGGTGGGGGCGGGGCCGGGGAGGCGGCAGAGAAGCGCCGCGCTCCGCGCTTCGACTGCCAGCGCCCGCTTCCGCTCTCGCCCCGCAGCGCCCGCTTCCGGATTTCGGCTGCCGCGGCCGCCGCCGTCTTCACTCGCCCCGCCGCGTCCCGCCACGCCGGCCTTCCGCGCCGCCATAACGGACTACTCCAAGTTCCCCAGATTGAAGCTCAAGCGACCTGTTTTCACATTGTTTTATCAAGTTCCGTCGTGTTTTAAACGATGCAAATTACTTCGTAAAGGACGCTTATGCGCGAACACGCATCTAATAATCACTTTTAGAAACTAAATATATTATGGAAGCCTCATTAAAGCGTGTGCCAACAATTTAATATTGGAAGTAGATAGCGCCGTTCTAAAAAGAAGAAGCACGCCGTTGATTTCGCGTAGAGTATCACCCGCGGGCCGTTTATAGCAGTACTTACAAGCGGTGGCGCATCGCGTAATGGAAGAGTTGCAGGAATCGCATGACGATGGCCGGCGCAGCCTAAAAGCTTTGAGTAGTTAAACCGTACTCAGCGCCACCTCCAGGTGAAGCAGAGCAGGCTGGCGGCAGGGGCGGCGACGGCGGAGGAGCAGAGGGTGGCGGGTAGGGGGGCGTTGGCTGCACGTTACTTTAACGAGTTACGCTCTCTTGGCGCCGCCTGCTGCCTCCTGGGTGCCTGCTTTTTGGCGTTGCTTCCGTTGCAAAGCTCGCGTGGATAATTAATTTTCAATCAGCCCGCGGCCGGAGAGGGGCGACTGCGGAGTCGGAAAAGGGCGAGGGCGGGAGCGGAGACGCAGCGGCGGAGGGTCGGTTTCGGAAGGAAGATACTGGGGTTGATGTGGAGAGGAGGCGGGGTCCGGTTGAGGCAGAAAGACGCTGACCTAGGATCGACTCAGTGGCCGGAGGGATGAAGAGGCAGAGGATGCACAAAGCAATGCACCGCAAAAAAGAAGCCGTAAGGTGACCGAAGCAGACAAGCAATACCCGGTAAATATGCAGGAAATGCCTCCTTCCCCGCCGATCTACAAATACAACACTGGAATCATTTCTCTTTGTTGCAGCAGATTGCCATTTCCAAACACGCTAGGTGCAAAAGTAAAACATGGGACTGCCTGCCTCGATATCCTTCCTGTGCGACCTTCCAACGCCGCGGCCCGCGCCCCACGGCTTCAGAATTACACAACGATATATTTAGATGCGTAGACGCTATCCGATCAATAACGAATCACTGTTTCAGCAGAAACTCCGAAAAGTGAAGGCGTGACTCACGAAGTTTACCGTACACGAAGACCGCAACTTTCAGAGACTTTTTATCTAGTCTGCATTTTCTACAAACTATACTTTTGTTGCTTTTAGCGCAACATCAAAATCGTTCCCGATGCGTTGTATCACCAAAACAACCAAGGATAGTCAAGCAAGACGTTTCTTTATACCACGTATGAGAAACAGCAGCACTAACGGTAATTACTGTAAACTTTCCCCTAACTATATTCATAAACTCCACTTGCTTGAAAATTGTTTCCAGCCACCCCCGATAGTACATTTCTAAAATTAAATTCGCAAAAACTGAAAATAGGATATGATAAACTATACTACACATTGTCAAGAGACGAGCAGTAATAAAATGAAAAAGTGCTGCATAATTCTGCCACACAAAACATGTTATATGAAATACATTAAATAAATACAAAGAACTCGTATAAAGGTTTTTTATCTGCTTCTCAGTTCATAGACCGTCAGTGGCTCTTGTGTCGCTGCTATAGGGACTATTATTTTGCGCCACGCATTTCATGTCATTATAATGCAGCTTTCAATTTTCATTATTTTAAATTATGCGTTATAAATTATTTATTATAAATTATTATAATGGAAATGAATATAATACAAAAATAATAATTATAATTCGCGAAAGAGCATAAATTGTTTCCCATATGATTTAAGCGAGATACTCATTAGAGAGATGTTATATTTTTCCTGCGCACAATTGAATAGAATTATCGGCACGCAGAAAGAATAGAGGAACCATGTTAAACGCATTTTACATTTTGACGCAATAATCAAGGGCACACGTGATGTGTAGATGGAGAGATAAGGTCGATAGAACAGTACACGACTAGGACAGCGGCGCCCGCCCCGGCAGCCGCCCCGCTCTCGGAGGTAGCAATTGGAAGCGAGCAGACACCTCCCAGTCGACGCACGTCTTGCAGCAACTCCGCACCTGTCTCCATTCGCTTCCTTCCCCGGCGGGGCCTCATTTGTTATGGAATTAGCCGCCGCTGCCGCCCCCAGCGCCGCCGCCACGCCGAGGCGCGGGGCGGCGTCCCGTGGGGACGGGGGATGCGGCACGAGGACGCCTATCAGCTCGGTCATCGGCCGCCGCGCGCCTCCCTCGGGAGGGCAACGGAGGCGACTCAAAATTCCGCCGCCCCACCTCACCTCTCCCCGCCCACGCCCGCCCCGCTCTTATGGCGTACGTGGCGCCTCCTTTAGGCACCAACTTTAGCGGAAGCAAACAACGCACCAGGGCTAAGTCCCTCAGAATTTTGAAGCTTGTTTGCTTCGAATCTTCGTTTTATTTGCTCTCAGTAAAGCAAAATTTTATCATAACACGCCTCCCATTATGTTGTTAATAACATCATTTGCAAGTCAAATGTGTGTATTTTTCTTGAAAGCGCTGTTCAAGTGACAGTTACTAAAGGCACAAAAAACTATTTTCTCTCCTACTAACAATCCTGGGTCTCTGTTGGGAATAATATTGCTTTGTTCTAATTCTTTTGTATTATTAATACGTCATTAATACTTCTGCATTATACTGAGTTATAAAAGAACAATTATAAGAATTAGGGAATTATAATAAGCCTTAAATATTGAACGTTCTTATTGTATAAATAGGAACAATAAAATAATAATAATATAATTACCTTTTGTAAATGTATTATGTAAGTATTAAACAGCTATTTCCAGCATTTTACTATAATCTAAATACGATAGCGAGGCCAGAAATGTTAAAACGGCTCAGTGTTGCTAATAGGTGAGAAATGTACGCAGAGCATCTCGTCTTGTGCCCAGATCTTGGCCTCCCTCTTCCCGGCTGGGTGCGCCGCCATCCTCGCCTTCGCCCTCGGCCCGTGGCAACAGCACGCACTGGGCGCCCCCGCGTCCCCACCGCCCGCGGCCGCGCCGGTCCACGCGGGATCCCACGTCCGCACCCGCGCCCGCGCCCGCGCCGCGCCGCCGCCCCTCCCGCTCCGCACCCGCGGCGCGCGCCCACGTAATTGTTATTCCCGCGCCGGGCGATAAGCATCGGCTGCGACATGCACCCGCGGCGGCGGCGGCGGCGGCGGCGGCGGCGGCGGCGGCGGCGGCGGCGGTGGCGGCGGTCCCTGGGGGAACGCCGGGGGCGGCGCGCGCGCAGCTGCCCGCGCCCCGCCCCTCCACCACCGCCACCGCCGCCGCTGCCCCAACGCCCGGGGGAGATTGGCGCGGATACACGCCTAATTACGAAGCCACAAAAAACTATTTTGTGTACCCATTTCAATATCTGTGAAGTGTCGCTCATTTGCATTACACAACGCATTATGCACTCAATTCAATCCGGCGCGTATATATTAATAAGTACAGCTTCATATGAAACATTTTTTTGCGCGCGGCGTGGTGCGGCGCGCGCGTAACAAAAGCAGTCTTAAGGGCGATGCGGTGACGCACCTCGCCCGCCGGAGAATTTTTTGCGCGTGTTGTTTATTTCTCATTTAGGCAGTAACACGGTTGGTTGTGGCCCGAGAGCGGTGGCAGTAGCGGCGGTGGTAGCTGTGGCCATCGTGAAGCATGGCTCATATTACAGCGACAGAAAGGTCGCCACTATGACAGATAGGGATTAATTACAAATGTCGGCGATTGTGGGGAGGTGAGATTCAGGACATGATATCGTGCAGAAAATTCAAATGAAGTCTCATTAGTTGGGAAGTAGTTTTAAGGTGGATAATACAATATGGCATTACACCATTTAAAAGATTATGTATAGTCAATGCGATATTTATTTACGCATGTATTTATTTAATATAAAAATCAGACAAAATCTAAAATGCGGAACAGATAGTGTTAATGTGATTAGGCGCAGTGAAATACTAACTGCCACAACTTTAAAGATGCACCTGATAAAGATGCACGAAATCCATCACGATCTCATCCTGGCAAGAATAATAGATTGTTACAGTTAAGAGCATTACGAGAAACAGATCAAGAAATGCATTTATTAGCGGTCAACGCATTCAAATATTTTCAATACCATTGTCTAGATTGTAGGCATGAGAACAATATTAACATTTAACTAAAAAAATTGTTAATTTTTTTCTGTTGTAAATTTCGGCATTTTGGAGTTACAATTATAAAATGATGATATAAAATGAATTTAATAAGAATAATGTCTAAGAGTGATTTAGGAAGGACCTGCTGCATCATTATCGTGGTTGAGGGAAGTGTCTAAGTGTCCGAAGATTGAAAATAAAGCTTGAGCTATTTAGTAAATTTGCTCGCAGTACAAAGAGGTGCACGGAGCCAGAAGAGTGGAGGCCGCAAGACAAAAATGCGTGGCTCTTGGGAGGCTCGCTTCTGCACGTGGGCGGGGCTTGGGCAGATGTCCGCACGCAGCGTGGGTGCGCGCGAGAGGCGGCGAGGCGGCCGTCAATTGCCGCGCCCCACCTGCGCCACGGGGCGGGGCCGGGGGCGGCATGCGGTGGGCGCGGTGGGGGCGGTCACCCGCGCGGCGACCCACTGCCCGCGGCGTCCGTCTGCGCCCCGGTCGCAGCAGGCGCCGCGCGTGCCGCCCCGGGGGGCAGAGGGGCGGGGCGGGCGCGGATGACATTACGTGCAGCACACGGGAGGTGAGAGTTCACGCGCGGGGCGCAGGGCGCGGCGTCCGGACGGAGCCTAACCGATGGGTCCGGGATAACCCGGCGCCGCGCGGAGGACTCTCAACGAAAACACTGGCCGAGATAACGTGGCCGCGCATGTAAAGCGTCCCCGCGCCACCTCCGCCCCCGCCGCCGCGCCTGAATAGAATACGGCGCTAAGTGCTGCGCCCTTTACATCCACGAGCTATGCCGTTCCATAATACCTTGCTCATATGCGGCATTACTCAACGCTACCAGAATAAAAGGCGGAAGGTCGTGACTCGGCGCTTCTCGCGGAGGAAACACAAAAAGAAGGCGCGGGCGTGGGACGGGTGGGACGCGGCGCACGGCGCACCGGCCGGGCAGGGCCGGGCACCCCCTCCGCCCGTACATTGGCGACGTCTTACGGCCCGTGGATCGCCCCGGCCCCGCCCCCGCGCCCGCGCCCGCCCCGCTGTCCGCTCGCACAACACATCCAGCGGCCTCGCTCCACACGCTGGCAGTTCTGAACGCGATGGGATCGGGCGATTGAAAAAAATTCAAAAACCTAGGTTGAATCATCCATCCGGCGAATTATGGCCATTCAAACGCTTCCTAATTCGCATGAGATGTATATCAAATTAGGAAATATGATTTTCGTTATTTGAAATACACAGTAAAATCATCCTCAAGGTGTCACTAATGGTTCCCAAAAAGTTGACCGTTCATTATATAGATATTTGAGGTTATAAGAATTTGGAAGCGAAAATCATTCGTTTGTAATGAAATTTAGTATGTTTTACAAGATAACAGTTTTAATTATTCTTTAACCTCAAAATTTCGCAAAATTTTGTATTAGTCCACACAAATCAATTGTACAAAAAACATACATATTCTCGTGTTTGCATTCTTTCATCCATTTCTCAGCGTTATGTTTTAATTCTTCCATTCCATTAAAATTCCCATTCTACTAGTGTTGTACTTTTGTGTCCATGCTTACTTAAATTTTGCCACATTTTCTCGATTTCCCACTTTCCAGCTTAAATGTCCTGAACAAATGAGCGCTAATGGAGAAGACCACTCAACGGATGTGGCCATTTCAACAACTTTCTCTCTATATTCTTCTAAACACTACGGACCAGTTATTAATGAACCGATATAATCTAACATTTTTTTAAAAACCACAGAATAATATAATTTAATTTTCCGACAAAATTTGTATGAATAAGGGAAATAACAAATCTTATTAAAATTATCGAATTTTCATCTTGACGGGATCTAATCATATTTGCATGTAGACTAGTAAATGGATAAAATTAAAATTGCCATTTCCCGGAAACCATCGTTATTGAAAACTTTTGCCGTCGATTTCCTTTTTAATTCATTTACTTTACGTACTCTTCCAATAAAATCCACCACGAGTTATAACCCGGGAAAACTTAAGTAAATGACAGGTAGTAAACACACAGTCTGAGAACAGTCGACACGCTGTGAGAAGGGTGGATGAGTTACCTCATCATCATAAATTCCATCTCCACTCCACAGAAGAGCTGGGCGCGTAATGGATCCTCCTCGCGGACATGCGGTCGCGCATTACGCACAGCGAGGCACGCCGCTGCCCCCGCACGCCGCACGACCTCGGGCTGCGGGCGCCCGAGGCCCATCTCGCGGGATCGCGTGTCTTTCCAGGAATACGCCGCCGCTTCTTTCGCCCCGGAACAGTTGTACACGCAGAAAAAAACGCAGCGCAGTACGCCTTTTATACTCCTCATCAGTCGACTCGACCACCTCGCCGGCACAAGGCGGCGCGGGCGGGCATAAAGGTCCTCGACTCCGCCTTTGACGCCAAGTAGTGAGTTTTAACGCGCGCCGAGGAAGAAGTTGGAGATCCCATTACATTCCCCTCCAGCGGCAAGTGCATCGTTGTAAACATAGCGCGAGGCCGCTCAGGAGCTACTGAGTTACGCGGCGATTCCGGGCGGCCGCGGCGGCCGGTAGACACGGGCGCACCCCGGCCCGCCCCCTCCAGCCCCGCCCCCGCCACCGCAAGCAAATACGCTTTTATGAAGACGCTTAAACAGACGGCATCAAAGCGCGGCGGAGGCGGTCTGCGCCCGAGGGGCGCAGCGATAGGACACGACGAATGAGGCCGATGAGGGCGGGCGCAGGGCGCAGGCTCAGGCAGTTGCGGAAAGGATGCAAAGAAAGTAGAGAGAAATGCCTCGCGGAAACGCAGCCATATAATAACGCGAAATAGCTGGAACGGCAGGGAGCTCGGAGGTTGTAACAACTGCACTCATTCGCGTCGGGATATAGGCGTATGATAGATGGAGAATGAAAAGGGCAGGGAAGACGTGGCGGTGCGGAACATGGTAGTTGCATCGAAAGTGAAGACGTAACGAAGGGGTGTGCCGTGAATAAGAAATGCAAGGCAGAAAAGGGGATCGTGTCGGGACAAACGAAGAACTGATGCAGCTTCGAAGAGGGGGATCTAGACGATATAGTATGTCACAGTAGCGGCAGACATGACTGCAGGTCAATGTGAAAAAAAAGAAGGTGGCATTGCGCTGCGGAGGAGACGCGAACGTAAATAGAGATGAGGGTGCCAGCAGGAGATGGAGGTGCGCTCAGAGTGTACGTCGGTGGACCGGCGAGAGAGCGGGCTGGGCAGGATAGAGCGAGGGTGTGCGGGCCAGGGCGGGACGCGACGAGGAGGGCCCAGGTGCGCGGACGCGGCCATAAATCCCTCCCCCGCTTCCTCCGTCGCCGCCTCCTCGCCTCCTGCCGCCCTCTTTCTTCCGCGCCTCCTCCGCCGCTCGCTTCTCATGCACTCACTCGTTATTACCTCCATCGCTAAACAAACCGGGCTGCCACCACGCGCTTCCACCCTTTCGCTGAGCTCCGCGTTCCCACACCGCCCCTTCCTCTTTCCCGTCCCCCTCCCTTCACCCCCCCACTCGCCACTTCGTACTCGCCGGCGCGCCTCGTTTCTCCCGCCTCACCCCCCCCCTCACACCTACTTTCCCTCGCACACTCACGGCTTAATTTGTCTCATTGAAAAAATCCAGGAAGAACGTATAACATAATTTACACACGCCGCCCACGAAACTGAATAACAATTTAGCTTGTAATTCTAAACACAATGTGTGGGTGTACTTTGTTATCGTTCCTTACTTCGTGGAAGCAATTCCTCCCGCCAGCGCTGAACTTGTTGAGAAGAGGTGCGCGCGAGAGCAGATTTCTCCTCCGCTTCCACCCCCTTGCACCCAGCCCAGAGCGCGCCTCGCGACTTCGCCGAATGCCTTCGCTCGGAGAGCGCATCGCGTTCAACTCGCCCACAAGCACGCCGCGCCGCGCCGCGAGAACGCACGAGGACGCGGAAGGATCGCCGGCAACGCCAAGGCGAGCGCCTGCTCGACACATGATACCGAAGTTGCAGACCGCGCACGGTTGCAACGGAGGTGTGCACCGCCTGCCCTCTGCTCTCGCAGCAGCGCTCGTACTATTAACTCGCAGCGGCACTAGACGTTTCGGGGCTCTGTTCGCTTTCGCAGCTCAGCGTGTGCGCGCGCGCGGACCGTTGCACCTCATAGCAACACTTCTCTTCGCATTTATTCTCGGTTTATTTTGCTAAAAGGATCGTGACACTTCCACGAAAGGTGAGGTGATTCCAGTAAGTGAAATCGCACTCTCGTGTCAAGAACGACGAGAGCTTACAACAGAGAAATAGTATATAGCCCGAGGAGCTTGAAAGAAATTCCTGGCGATGCTTCGAAAAACATTTCAATGCGCGCCAATAGACGCGAAACAAAACAAACACGGTGGAAGAGCAGCGCAAATATGAAATAAGAGTAAGCGAGTGTTTTCGGCGCGGAGGGGCCTTCGATTTCGGGAACTTTGAGGCCATAGAGAGCGCCGCGCCGCGCCGCAGACGCCCAGGCGGCCGCAGAACAACATCTCGCGCCAGTAAAGAACGAGTCGCGTGGGAACGACCGTTTTCCGCTTCCGGGCGCAGGGGTAGGCAACGCTGAGGCGCGAACGGGGCAGGCCGCAGGAGGCGGCGCCTGCCGGCGGCGACGGACGAGGACGAGCGCCTTATATTTTGCGATAAAGGACGAGAAGAAGCTACAAAGAAGCAGACGCACGCTGGTGAGTATTTGAGAGATGGCGATTAAATGAAGTTATTTCACATTCGAGGGCTTTCGAAGGGAAAAAAATTGACGGTAAAAGTTGTGTTGTTAGAAGGAATGAAAAAGTCGGTTTTGAAGTCGGAGATAATAATAATTCGAGGTATTCTCAACTGAAAGTGGTAAAAACGTTTTACATATGAGAGAAAGAGACATAAAAGAAACAAGAACAAGGTTGCCTTCAGGCATGAAGTCAAACGAGAAGAGTGAAAGATCGTTCCTGAAATTTCAATCGTGAACAGTGCGAATGGTAGATTAAAATACACGCAGCACCGGACACTAACTGAAGGGTGTGGAAGTGGGGATGGAGGGGATGTAAACGGCGGCGAGGAGGAAAAGGCGGAGGGAGGAGGGCGGTGCGAGAGGGCGAGTGATAGTGATCGCGTGTGCGCAGTTCCGAACGCCCAGGACGCGAGGCTCCGAGGCGACGATGGAGACGGAGGACGCGGCAAAACGCGATGCACGTGAGAGGGGGCAGGGGGCAGGGCCCGCTCTTCTATTTTTCTTTCTAACTTCCCCCCACCCCGACCGGCGGGCGCGCGCCAGAACCTCGCCAAGTGAATCCGACGCGGTTTTGCACTCGTCTCATGACGCGAGAGAAAAGAAAGGAGATCCTTACCTCTCAATCGAATCGCGAGAATTCTTTCGATGTAAATCGAGTTCGGTATCATGAAACGAGACACACACTCTCTCTCGCAGAAAGCTTTGTGTAAACCAAACAGATGACGATTTTTGCAAAAAAGACTTATTTCCGCCCCAAAGAAAGTTTCACAACCTGTGAATTCCACCGAACCATGATCAAAACTGCGCTGTCGGAAACATGTTTCGCAGTATACAGTGCTTTCAAAGATAGATTTTCACTAGCGCACAGTTTGTCGTCGAGCTTTCTAAACACCTCTTCGTACAGAGTAAACACGTTTAATAATTTCGGTACACATTTCACACTACCTTTGGAGGTGAACATTACCCATCGGGGGCGCGCGTCGACATTTGGCAAAGCGGAATGCGCACCGTCGGCGAACAGCAAATAAAGCTGACCCGAATCAAAAATTTAAACGCCGTTTACCGACAACAACGCCCTGCCAAAGGGGGGCGGCGGGAGAGCAGGGGCGCGCTGCAGGCGGCGATGCCGCCGGCGTTGTTACCGGCGACGTCACTACCTCCGAGATCGCGCGCACGCCGTGGAAACGGATCTCCTTTAAGGGAAGAATGCAGTTATTCAAGCAGCACAGTTCAGAGCGGAGGGAGTTGCGGGGTTGCGGGTCGGGAGAAGACGCGGAGGAGAGGAAGAAGCGAGACGGCGATTAGCGAGGGAGATGGCGGGGCGGCTGATACGCGCAAAGAGGAGACGCCGAGGGAATGACGAAGTAGCGGCTGACAATTAGACGTCTGAGGCAGCATCGACGGCGAAGTTGCGAGGTGACAGTTGAGGCGAAGGTTGAGGCGCCGCCGAAGGTACCGGCTGGGACGCGACGTCGGCTAAAGCGATGCTTAAGGCAGGGCCTCTGATGACGGTTAACGTTACGGCTGCGGTGGCGCAGAGTGGAGCGATGGCGGCGCAATTGCCGAAGCGACAGCTGACGTAGCAGATGACGAGTTGAGACGGCATTCAGGCAAAACCCACAAGCTTTGCTGAAACTGAAATTGGCGGCAAGAAGCTGAGGTGGTTGCTCGAACGAGATAAAGCAGAGAGCACAGACGTGCAGAGAGAAAAAAGGGGAAGGAAAAAGAAAGCCTGAGAAAGAGGAGTTCGTAGTCGAATTTACGTAACTGAGATCGAGAAGGAAAAGGACAATGACAAATATGCAGTCGAAGATGGGCGTGCCAGCCTGTCGGGGCTGCAAAGAATAAAGAACGCCCAATTCTTGAACGGGTGCAAAGTACGTAGTACATGGAATTTGCTCTTTATTGTCAACCATTCTTGACAAACAGTTATATTTTCCAACAAGTAAAATAATTTTAAAGTTAGTTGCAATAATACTGCAATAGAATTAAACCCAATTAAACTATGCGATGTTTCTGATATGATAGTATTAATGGTTTGATTTTTCATGTAATTTATATAATCACTATGCTCGAATTCTATCCGTTCGTTATGGTAACAATTCTAATATCGATACCAAAAGTTTCGTTAAGGTGTAAGAGCTCAGCGAGTCTAATGAAGCAAGAGTTCCAGGCGCGGGGAGACGATAACCGAAGAGACATCCGGGCCGACGACAAAGATGGGTCGCAGGGGTGAGGCAAGGTGGCCCGGGGAGGGGGCGGGGCGAGGGGCGGGACGAGGGGCGGGGTGGGCGAGCAAGGCGCTGGCGACCGTCGCGCAGCAAGGGGTCGAGGACTGAAGCGGCGAAACTGCTGGATCACGTCCCCCGCGCGCCCGCCGCCGACGTGATTCAGTGTTTACTGCGCCCCGACCGCACTAATGATTGAAGTTTTTCGCCGGCGGGGCGGCGGCATGCTGCGCCTACCAGGTGGTCACTTCTCAGAAGCAAAGGGCTCGGGGCTGAATGTAAGCGGCTCCGCCCACGCTCCAAATGGGAGCGCCCGCAAAACGACCACAAAAAGCGCCGCTCCTTAACGCCCGGCACAAAACGCTCCTTCAGGAAATACTTACGCTTGCTTCGTTTCCCAAACGGTCGAGTAATTAAGCCACCGCGCCGCTTGCACATGTCTCTACGCATCGCCAGATGCGCCCGGCGGAGGGACGGCCATCAGAGGGAAAAGCACCGCCTGGGCGCCGTATTGTGCTTTTCCTAGCACGGGAATGAAAACACACATTTAATCACAGTGGAACGACTTCCGCTTGTCTATTGTAAACAGAGTGCCTTCGCGGAGCGTGTTTTTCAAGATAGTTTTCATTCCTCGAAGTCGCACGCCGGTAGAATAACCCACAAACAGTGTCGTCTAAGGCGGCCATCAACAGAAACCAATTACACAATGCCCGAGGGATTTTACGCGCTCAAGGGGTTAGGGCGGGCGGGAAGCTGGGGGCCCCGTGGCCCGGGAGCCGAGGTCTCGGGTGCCGTGCGCCCAAGAGGTCGTACGAGCGACGTACTTTCCAAGCGAAACATCACAGGTGCCGTAAAAGAATGTTTATTGCCGCCCTTGGGGTGGGCAGAGATGTGCCTCGTGATCGATCCTCACACCTACGCCCCAGCTACGCCCCGCTCTTGCCTCCCTCCGCCTTCCGCCCTCCGCCCTCTGCCGTTCGCCTCCGCGCTTCTCGCGTCGCTTTTCGCGACGTCTCCAATCTACCCGGCAGGTGAGGTGTTTCTGTAGGTAGATATGATCGTTCGCTGAAAATTATTTGTAAGGTAAACATAAAAGAATTGTATTGGGTATAAACATTTTATACACTTGAACCTTGTGTTGAAAGAAAAAAAACGTAGAAACGAGACGACAACATCTAGCTTATATATTCATGCAACTTGAACTAAAAAAATGAATCTATTAACATAATTTAACTACATTAGATATTATATCCATAAAATTAATACTATTCGTGATTCCATGTTTTCTAAAATGTGACAGGAAATATATTTCTCTCCATTTTAAACACAAATTGATTTAAACACAGATTTTTGGGTGAAATGAACACAGACGACTCTGCTATTTATCAAAAATCAGTAAAGAAACAAAGTGCGGAACTTGAAAAGAGAAAGCCTAAGAGTAACGTCACGCCCCGTCAAGTTACGACGCTCGTTTGCTACTAAGTCGTCATGGTACATTCAACCAATCAGTTTTTGGACCGTAAATTACGTTCTGAGTTGAGTGGAATTCTAATACATCTTAGGGTGTCACCCACAAAGCATTGCTTGTAAACTGCCCCTTTCAACCTCAACCGTCACGCAGCACAGCCGGTAGTAAACATACTTCATCCTATAAACTTCAATAACTTCAGCTCCAACCAGAAACTCATCTTGCGGTCTTAATGTTGAGATTCTCCGCGCCCCCTTTCCTCCTGTTCTTTTTCTTCGTGCCTCCTCTGTCTCTCGTGAGCCCTTTCCTTTCCCCGACGGCGGCGAAGTAGATTCATAATTTTTACTTCTCGAAGGAATCCTCACCTACTCGTGCCTCGCCATCATTATATGAGGATTCCAGGCGCTGTCACGCCCCAACCGGATTCCACAGGATAAATGCGTATGGGAAATCCACAATAAATTTCCTTTCCATATTCCGGAAGCTGGTGGGAGTGTGGCGAGGGGAGCGGAGGGGTGTGACGGGCGCGAGAGGGGGCGGGGCCGGGGGAGGTGCGCGGACGGGAGCGCGCGGGGGCCAGCGGTATTTACCGGGCGAACATGAGCAATGTAAGGGCGGGAGGCGCAGCGGCGCTGGAGACACCGGGATCCCCACTAATTCATGGGGGCCCTGTTCTATTTCAGCGGCAGCGCGGCCGTACCGTGCGGCGGCCTGAGTTACGGCGGCCGAGGAGCTCGGGGAAGCGAGCGAAAGTTAAAGATCCCGTCACGGCCGCACGGGCACTCCGCTCACCCACCCCCGCACCGCCCTTCGCCCTCTCCGCCCCGCCGCCGCCGCCGTCTTTGCGGAATTCCCAGCTCCCTCAGGCAGCCCTAGTCGGTTATTCACAGCGCTCTCTTCGCACGTACATTTCACAGAGTCGGATTCTTCCACTGTCCTACACTGCGACCCTCCAATGAATTATAGAAGAGCTCGTTGTTATTCATTTCAAGCAAAAGTGGTTTCTATTAAGATTGGGATAGGATATTTGAAATGGGTAGGTTGGTGTTTAATGGAACCAAAATACCTCAATAAATGTTTTACGAATTAGGACGAAACAATATATACCTACCAAAAAATTAAGAAATTGTAAAATCCAAGGTGTGAGCTAAGCCTTTTGGTTGAATTATTTTCTTAAAGAATGAAATATTAACAAACTATGTCGAAACATTTAAATTAATGGACACACGTATCAAAAGTTCACCATTTTTTGTTATAATACCAATAAAAAATAAATCAGTCACATCAGAAAGAATATTAATTACCGAACGAAGGGAATGTTAATGTAGTAGATATCATGAGGAAATAGGGCAGCAACGTTGGCAGTTAATGGTAATGAAAAACGAGAATAGCAGTTAGGTGGTGTGGCCAGTTTCACAGACGGCTTCAGCTAATGCCTCCTGGAACTCTCCATAACACGAGAATGCGTTGCAAGCGCCTCGTGGCTGAACCGTCCGTTCGTCGGCGGCGCGATGGCCCCGGGCGGGGGCGTAGCACTGATGGTCCTCGGAGCGGAGCGGGGCGGAGCAGAGCGGGGCGGAGCAGAGCGGAGCAGCTCGCAGCGGGATGAACACTTCATCTCTGCCCCGAAAGGACGCGACGATCGTCAGCGAGTGTCTCGGCCTGATTCGCTGCAGCCGCGCCTCCAACTATCAATTTCTCCAAACGACTTCCATCTACAAGGCTAATTACCGCGGCGCCGCGGCTCGGTGTTGATGCGGCAGCAGCCTACCGGGGCTCGCGGCGGGAGGCAGAGGCGGAGGCAGAGGCGGAGGCGGCGGGAGTGCTGTGGGCGGTGAAGACTGTGGCAGCGCCGGCGGCAGTAGCGGTTACGGTAGCGGTGGCTGCAGAGGAGTGGCAGATACTGCGGCGGGGGCGGCAACTGAATCGACGGCGGCGGCGGTGGCGGCGTTTGTGGTGACTGCGGCTACGACGCCCAGGCTAATGACGGCGTTGGAGATGGTGGTAAGGCGGAATAAAACGGGAGGCAAATGCTGGCGATGGCGACGCTGGTGCGCGCTGAAGGAGGATTGGACTTGGAGGCAGTAGGAACGGAAGTCACGAGAGGTCAGCGAGGGCGGAGGGAGCGGTTGGGAGGGCAAAAGTGACGCGTGCACAGCGTGGCGGAGGTTGGATCGGGACACAAACTAGGCAGTAGGCGTGAGTTGAGTGGGGCGGGGCGGGGCGGGGCGAGGTAGGTGGGACGGATTCGACGCCCAAGTGGGCGTGGGCGGGCGCGCGCCGCGGGGTGGCTGCGAGAGGCTGACAGCGGCGATGCGCCCCGTCGCGTTTAATCCCCGCCCATGTCAACCCACTTAAGTGTAGGGAAACTCCCATAAAAGTCATGCGGCCCTTCACAGAAGACGTTAAACACAGACCGCTTAGTATTATTCAAAACTGAGAGGATATTAACCGTTATCGCGTACCAGTCCGTTTTACGGCGCGCGAGGAAGGGTCCGAGGAGCTCTGGAGGTAGGGCAATACAGGAGACAGCGCTCGCCGCGGCTGGGTCGGAGGGTGGCTTGCAAATGCGCGCCCTAAGCAGTTCTGTTGTCGGGCTAACGCCGGTATTATGCGGTAACGCGAAGCCCTGAGTTACCCAAGATACGGCGCCAGCTGAGGTGGCGCGGCGCGGCGCGGCGGCGACGGCGGCGGGGGCTCGGGCGGCGAGGCCGGGAGCGCGGCGGCGGCGGCGGCGCCAGCGCGCGCAACGATCTCGCGGCGAAAATGGCTGCGATTCCGCGAGATCCCGCGCCCTGATTTTCTATTACCGAAACACGTTTCAGGCCCCATACGCGCCACAAGCCATCCACGCAACTAGGCCGAGCCATCTGCGCTCCAACGGGAGGCTGCTTTCTAAATTCTACATTGTAATCTAAACAACGGGCGTTTATGGGTGGCGGGCCTCTTTAGTCCCCGATTTGTCACGGTTCGAGCACAAAGGACAATATCATCTTGTACGCTAAGAACTCACAGCCCGGAGCGGTCGCGCGGCCGGGAGCGCGGCGGCGGCGGCGGCGCCAGCGCGCGCAACGATCTCGCGGCGAAAATGGCTGCGATTCCGCGAGATCCCGCGCCCTGATTTTCTATTACCGAAACACGTTTCAGGCCCCATACGCGCCACAAGCCATCCACGCAACTAGGCCGAGCCATCTGCGCTCCAACGGGAGGCTGCTTTCTAAATTCTACATTGTAATCTAAACAACGGGCGTTTATGGGTGGCGGGCCTCTTTAGTCCCCGATTTGTCACGGTTCGAGCACAAAGGACAATATCATCTTGTACGCTAAGAACTCACAGCCCGGAGCGGTCGCGCGGCCCCGCCTTGAAAACGTATCTTCGTAGATATCGCGGCGGAGGCAGCGGGCGGCTTATGCCCCGCAGAGCACGCCATGGGCGTCTGCTCGCATTTATTATTGTAGAAAACATTCCATCGCTCGTCGGCAGAAGCGGCCGGACGCCATTACAGCGCAGTAGCACTGGTTATACAAGCGTGAGGAATGCCGACGCGGAATGTAACCCGAGCTGTGCCGAGGCACCGCCACACCTCAGTGCGGGCGCCCCACAACCAGTGTCCGCAGCCGGAGCCCACGCCCCTTGCCAACTGGACAACTGCCCCCGATCAAGGCTTGTGCGGAAGAATAGTGGAGTGTGGGCATAGCACTGGACGCACCGTCTAAAATGCAGTTCTTCGGTTCTTTTTCACGAGTGGGCACTCAGTCGGATGGAAACACTTTTACAATACTTGGGGATGTTGTCGGTATTACGTAAAGGTACTTGAGGTAAAGAGAGGTTTATCATAAGATATTAAATACAGAATAAAATAAAGAATTAATTGCAATTTAAATTATTAAAAGGCTTATAAGAGACCGACCATTCTCAAGTTCTTTTATTATTATTATTATTATTATTATTATTATTATTATTATTATTATTATTATTATTATTATTATTATTATTATTACTACTACTATTATTATTATAATACTTTCACCATCAATCCAGTTCAATCAATTCGCATTTTCCAGTGCGGAAAAGTAATTTTGAAAAGAGAAAAAAATATATACTTTAACCAGTAACAATAATTAGTTTTTTATCTATTCAGCATGCAATTTACCGGACACCGGAAGTGGTTCCCAATTCTATTTAGTACAGTCTAATACAATTAAATTAACAGGTTATCGACAAACAGTGACATTCTGAAAAGCGTAACATGGGGAAAATTGAAAGCTATATTAAACGAGCTCCCACCATCACTCCATTCCGTTTACGTACGTATCGGTCATTGTGCTACTAGTAGGAATCATCTGTAACGTCTTCATATTTTACTTTAATGATCTTCCTTTTTCAATAACTCCCTTATTATCCGTCCTTAAGACACAGCTTCTCCTCTAATCCCATAGCTTTTCCTCTCTGTCCAATTAAGTAACGCTTCAACATACTAGTTCTCTACTTAATATACATTTCTCTCATTATTATTGTGCGAATGTAGCGTGCGTTCTACACTCTCTCTCCATATTTCTCGTTTTCCTTTCATTCCGCTCTTTCTGGATTCAGCCGTGTTTCGCCCGGCGACCCGGGTTTTGGCGGTGGCGGCGTGGTTCTCCAGAGAACGCAAACTAAGGGTCGCATCGAAAGCGACGAAACGCAAAATGACAACCATATTTCAGGCTCGCCAGCACGGGCGGAACGGCGAGGCGGGGCGGGGCGGGGAGAAGCGGGCTGGGGGAGTGGTCGGGAGCGGGGTCGCGACGCGGGTGCTGGATGCCCGCGCGCCGTCGGAGCGGACACGAACAGGCTATAAAAAGAGCGGCGGGGCGGGAAAAAGCGGGGTGGTAGGCGGGGCGGTGGGCGGAGCGGTGGGCGGTGTGGTGGGCGGGGCGGTAGGCGGGGCAGAGGGCGGGACGGTGGGCAGGGTGGTGGGTAGCGTGGTGGACGTGGTGGTGGGTGGGGTGTGCGGGATTCTAGAGCGCGCGCGGGGGCGTGGGCGAGGCCGGGGGAGGGGAAAGGGTGGGGGAGGAAGCGTGGGTTGCGGTGAAGGTGGCGGCGGCAACGGCGACAGACACGAGACGCGCGCGCCGCCACCCGCGGCTATATTTCTTCCGGAAGCCGCACGCCTAATTCTTGGGCATAACCGGCGAGGAGCGCGCCCCCTGACGACATTTTACACTTTGAGAGAGCGCCCCGCGCCGGGCCGCGCCAAGGCATGAATCACGGGCGCGCAGCTGCGGCGCCGCGCGCCCTGGAACACAGCGTGGAGGGGCGGGGCGGCGTGGAGGCGGGGAGCGGCGGGGTGGGGAGGGGAGGGCTGGGCTCGGGGACGGCTGGCCTAGGGGCGGAGGGCCACGGGGATGGAGCAGAGCGAAGAACGTCTGCGACGGTGTAAATAGGGCGAGAAAAGAGGAGGGAGGAGGCAAGGCAAGAAACAAGACGAGGGGGATGCGTCACTGAGATGGACGCATTTGGTGTACAATTCGTCTGTTCCTGAAGCAACCGAGAGCACAGTGAAGTCCCTAAAGAAATATATTGAACGTGGAGTAAATAGTGTACGTAGGAGATTGTGGAAATTGGTTCTAAAATTCTTATGCCTTCATTTTTAGATTACTTTTCAAGAATTCAATGAAATCATTCGCAAAATTATTTGATTTGATTTCATAATTTTTTATATAAAATTCCTTTTTAATGGGTCTTCTAAAGTGAGATTAGCAATGATTGGCTCTAACCACCACTCGCGGAAGCATTCCATATCTTACATAATATGAGTAGCTCCAGTTCGATAAGCTGAACAAACCAATGAGAGTATTTTTGATGAAACAAAATTAACCTTGCAAAATTAGAGCAAAACATACTTCCCTGAATACCGCGAACCAGCATCACATGGGAATGAATTCTTGAAGCACCGGCATAAAACAACTATTTCCAACAGAAAGTCAATATCAATCATCCAGCAGCCCCACAAACGCTTCGCCTTCATTTCCCTTGCTTTCTGCTACCAACTCTAAAGCGCGATTCCATATCACTCATCCCTCACTACTCTAATAAGCAAATCGAATCAGCCCCATGTGCCGAACAAACGAGAGGAATACACGATATTGACTACTAGGACAAACCCGTGAAATTCTAGCACATTTGCGTTTTAGTGGCCCTCGCCGGGGCGGGGCTGTATTAGCGTCGCGGCACCGCAGTGCACCTTCGGCCCGTCCGCGGGTGCCCGCCCCCTTCGCTCCCGCCGCCCATGCGCGGCCGCGCGCAGCGCGTGCACGCGCGCACGTTGCGCCACTAAATCCGGCAACGCCGGCCGCGCCCGCACCCGCTACAGATAACGGCCGTTACGCCGCTGTTACAGATCTGCATCGGAATAATCGTCTCATCATAAATCACGTCCTTGTAGGATGCATGACGTATTGCCCGCAGTCAGCACGAGACATTGAAATCCCACAAAATCAATTGCATTGACTCGCGGAACACTCCGTGCACCGTATTAAATGAAACATTTCTGCGGAATAGTGGCAGTTTTTAGTAATGCGGGTGAGTATGCCGATTACAGATAAAAAAGTATGAATGAAATCCAGAATGATGGAATATCCTGTCGAAATTCCATCGTTGAATCTGGTGTTATATTATAATCCCGTTAGTCTTCCTTCTTCGTCCAACCATACGGTTTAAAATGAAGTGGAAAACATAATACTCGTAGCTCTGAATGACGTGATTTTTCGTTTTGAAATGAATAGAATATGGGCAGAGAGAGCTCATGCTATGAAGATTGACTCATTACATCAGCAATAAAAATATTGTAACGTGATGAGCCACACATTAACAAGGATGAACTTCTCCACTAAAATATAAAAGCATAGACATTTTGCCACAGGATTAATTATATTGTTTGTTGAAAGCACAGGCAAACGGCGGAATAATCTATAGGTCTAAAGCTTTGGAAAGTGCTTTAATGAGCACTTTTTGAACTCAATCACAAGGTCGTAGTGGTATGAAATGATAATTATCCCAGTCGTATTTCAGTTTTTGAATTGATACTGGTTAAAGAGGCGTATGGTTCAAACATGAAAATATGATCACTTTATTATTATTATTATTATTATTATTATTATTATTATTATTATTATTATTATTATTATTAGTATGCCATACTTGTTAGCGTGTTCTTATTGATGCCGAAAAGGGAATAAAATATGAATATACAATATCCGAATCCGAAATCAAATTCCGGATATGTCAATATGATATTTGATACGTGGGTAAGCACAAGTAATGCAGTACAAGTAGTCCATACAATTTTCAGACTAACATGTTTTAAATAAAATGCACATTGCTTGAATCACAACGACAAAACAATACGAAAAAACATAGGTAAATTGTTGGTGAAAATTACGAAATCGCATTATTAATTCTGGAAAAGTTTATTCCATCAGCTAATAATCAGAAACATGGATGATAACAAATATATTATTTTCTGGAAAAACAACGCGTTGTGTTCTTCCTTTCTTTGTAGGTTCACAACACTCCAATTTAAACATATCTTCTGCCAACACAACAACAATAGAACATTAGAACAAAAGAGCCGTAATCCATCTTGGGGTAAGCTGTGCACCGACAGAAAACAACGCAGAGCAGCAGTAAAGTTTGGCGCCTGACAACAGCCCGCGCGAGCACAGGATGCACCCAGCAGGTGGGCGCGCGGGGCGCGAGCGCTATCATCACACACATCTAGCGCCAAGTAGCCCCGCGGCACCCGGAGCGTGAAACTTTTATTCTCCATTTATCCCGGCAATACCTCCGCGCAGCCCGGCGCCGGCCTGGACGTCCAGCGGTGCTCCCCGGAAGCAATCAACGGAAGGCACGGCACGAAGCTTTTCAATTTTCATGGGCGAGCTTACGAGAGAGGCACGAACTGCGCGCGCGCCGCTCTAGCGCGCTAGAAATAAGACTATTTTCGTCTCTTAACAACGATATTTCGGCTAAAACCCTGCGCGCGCCCTTAATGTTGTATGAGCTGCGAGCCTGCAGAAAAAAAAACAAAACACAATTCCACCGGTCGCATTTTATTTATATCGGAGGGCCCTCGTGTACCGGTGCTGTGGTGGCTGCGGCGGGCGAGGGCGAGGGGATGGTCGGGCGGGGGCGGGCGGCGGGAAGGGGCGGGATTTCGAGAGCTCTTCGCCCCTCGGCTACAGGGTCCTCACAAGCGGCGCGTCCCGCCCCTTCGCTCCCGCCGCCCCGCCCCTCCACGCCTCCAACGCCCTGCCGCGGCGCCGCGTGTTGCGTGTGTCGGACGTGCGTTCGCTTTGCTGGCGCAAACTTCGAAATCCGATTTTTTTTGCGCGGCCTATTCATACGTTCCTCATTGAGCAACGTAGCGATAATGATACGTGACTAATAATGATCGGTGCTATCATGCCACTCGTTTGGTACAAAGGGGGATGGTGTAGCGTGTGTCGTGCTGTCTTTGATTCTTTGATTTTCAGATCGCTAAAGAGGATGCATTCAATTCCCACGCTGATTCGACTGGGACATCTGATGTTCGTATATCAGCGTACTCTTCTTTGATCTACGCGCCCCTCGACCTAGTACTTACATGAAAAATAGAGTCCGCGTCCTCTTCATGTCTGCTGTCTCTTTTCATCTTTTCCTCTGAGGATTTATTTCCTTTTCAAGGACATACAACTAATTGGCAGTCCTAAAGGAGACAGCATCCATCGCAGTAACCAGAGAAAATGCAGAACGTTTTGTTGTTGCAAAGCATAGCAAGAACATTACTATGATACATAACAATGAGCCTCAGTAAGAACAATATTGCTGGCACACGTTTATTCTTTTCTTTAAAAACAGTACAATGCATACACCGCTATATCTGGATTTGCAATATCATCAGCCAGTAGTGAAAATAAGAAAATCGCAGGAAGGTTTTAAACATCTAATGCTGATAAAAACTTGCTGGTTCACAAATGTGAAAGATATTTCATAAATCCGTATCATGAAGAGTAGAACCTGATGCATCTACAGTGACACAAAACTCATCAGAACATAATACATACAGATTCCATAGGGGACGTTCGAATGAAAGTCAACAGAGATTAGTACAGCATGTGGTCAAGTGACCCGCACCGGTGGCGCAGGCACCTGCAGCACAAACATGCGCACAGTGGGAGGCTGCGGGTGCCCATTCCCCGTAAGGCCAAGGAGTTTTCACCGTTTAGTTGAGGCGGGCTCGACCTCTGACACCTCAGCCATGCATTCCGTCTGAACCACCATTCCATCGAGAATTATTCATCTCTCCTTGGCGCCCCATGATCATCCTCCTCCATGTACACCTACTACAGTGGAAAGTAAAGGGAAACAATGCTTTCAGTCTGCTCACCAAGAAGGGCGAGGGAATAAAGATGTTATGTTCCTGCTAATACGCGTAGAAATGTATATTAAACTCAACATATGATTAAATCCTAAGTCCCCTCCCAAAATAATAATAATAATAATAATAATAATAATAATAATAATAATAATAATAATAATAATAATAATAATAATAATAATGAATGATGAATACACCACATCAACCCATGATTCCACATCATTACAGATCGATACCAGATATCCTTCCAACCCCGACGTTTCACGTACAAATACGCGCGAGGACATGGTCGCCATAACAGTGCATCCGATCCGTCCCCACAAGCGTATCGCGCGTGCGCTGGCAACGTCCACCGCATGCGACGCGACCTGCCGCTGCCGCGCGGCCGCCGTGTGCCAGAGAGGAAGACAGCGCGCAGGTGCGCGCGGGCCTCGGCGAGCGGCGAGCCGTCGAGCCGCGCCTTGCGCCAGCGCACTTTTTGACGCCGCTTCCCGGAAGGCGCGTCGGATTTAACGCAATTACGCATCTCGCCAGGAAACGCGGGCTCTGACAGTGGCCGTCTCGCGGAGTGAGCGCTGAAAAACCACGGTAGCCGACCGCCGCACCGCGCCGTAACGTGAGAAGTTGACGGCCCGGAAAGCACAATATAAAAGCAAAGCCTTAATGCGCGCAGGTAAACGTAAATCTGGTCGCATCATAATTTCTAAGAACGTTCTCAAATTCGAGAGTGTAAAATTCTTGACGTGTAAGAATAGGATATACCGAACCTAATTACGACATCGGATTTCAAAATTCATTTTTGTACGTGCAGGTGGTAAGCAAGAAATGAAATAATAGACTTCTGTCAATCACGTGGAAACGGTTTCTAGACCAGAGAGAACTGGTGCACGGATTTTATTTTCACGGTTAAATAACCTTACACGAATTTCCTCATGGGCATGCACGTGACTGCCACTCGCTACGCGAAACAGGCGAGGTTAATGGACGCCACACATGCTAAGATATGTTCCACGTGCGAGGTACTACCCGGCGATGCCAAAGTGAATTAACGTTTCCCCGAAACACGCAGAAGCAGCGTGAAATTACTTCCTGCGCGGCTCCCCGCACGACGCGGAACTGTGTCCGGCCCACATCTACGACACGATAGTCCGTATCTGACACGTAACGAGCACTTTACGACGCACCCTCCGCCTTTCCGAAAAACTGTCAGCTGCCCCTCACCGCGCGCGCGCAGCACGCACTGCCCGCCAGCGGCGAAGGCGGCCGCGGCGCAGACGGCTGCGCGCGGAACGCGAGACGCGGGCGCCCCGCTCCCTGGCGCAGGCGGCATCTCCCGCTCCCTGCCCCGGAAGTGCGCGTCAAAGGCGGCGTCGCGACGCGCGCCGGCGCGCCGCCCGACGCCGGAAGACCGAGTGGATGCGGACGCCCAAATTAGACGGCTGGCGGAGGGCGGACGGGCGGCGGCAGAAGCGATCGCGCCGGCCAGATACTCGCGCCACCCCAGGCGCCTCGCCCACAGACCGCAAAATACGTGGAAAAACGCCCTTATCTGGACTTCACGACTGAGGAAAGGAAGCTGACACTCGATGATGGACGGAACACATGTCTAGGTGCGGAACACGCAGCACGTCTCGACGGAAAACCAAAATGTGAAGGGCATAATACAATTTTAGTTTTTAAACTGAATTCTTGTACACATGTATCAATTTCTAATAAATAATAATAATAATAATAATAATAATAATAATAATAACAACAACAACTCGGCACTTTCTTGTCCACAAAAATTGTCAGTTATAGGAACTATTTCTAATTTCAGTACATCCAAGGATGAAAGTTGAAATCAGATATCTATATAAAATTCAATTGATTGGTTCATTTTCACTCACAATCTGATCGAAAATTTTCCCAAATTCGTTTCCAGATTTTTCTTGTAAAATAATGGCATCCATCATTCGAAAAAATATATTCAACTATTAATTGTTTTAAACTGTCAGAGAAGTGCAAGAATTTAAAACATCAATAATAATTCAAATCATACATGGAGCGGGAACTTATTTCTAATTAATTTTGTTTTACAACCTAAACCAGGGGTTTAGAGACTTTATTTGAAATAGAAATTACAGAGTACACAAGAACAAATCAAGACAGTATGTACGCATTTAAAAAGAGGGAATCATGGAGAAGGTTATGCTTAAATATTTTATGAAGGGTTAAAGAAATACCTTAAAATTTTTCCCCGTTCTATTCTTGGCGTTGTTTCCTCAGATTAAAATATAAGGCTTGATGAATGGCGGGTATTTTGTAATAAAAGTTTAGAGCGGATTGAAGGATATGGGAGTGGTAGGAAGGATTTTAGAGTTCTGGAGGTAGTAGGTCGTTGTGTATAAACCATGGATTTTTTTGTGAAGGTCCAGAGAAAGCAATGTTAAAATTCCCTCTGTGAATGTGTTTTGTTCTGGATCCTCAAATTAAGCAGGCATAAGGAAGCATTTCCTTTTTTTGTTTTTTTAGAGTTTATAAACTCTTAAAGAATTGAAGTAAGATTAACACTAACCTTCAGCGATCGTAGGGTCAAGTATATTGCGTCATCAAAAGAAATAATAAAAGAAAAACTATAGTCTCAACATGGTTTATAATCCAAATGGTACGCATGTGACTTCACAGTAGCTACAATTAGAAGGGGGTGAAAAACTCAGAAAGCCCATCAGCCAGGATAATCGATACTAGTCTTGAACACGAGACTTTCCAATTCTCGTGCAATCGCTTTAGCAGCATAGACAAAGAGGGAGAACTGTTTTATCAGAAGTTGGGAATTATAACAAGACAGAACGTAAAAGCCCCGAAACAACGAACTATCTTGCGGTCCGCCGAGGTCGCAAAGTATTTAAGTGGGTAACGCGATAACGGTACACTGCGAAATTCAAACAGAGCGCGAGATCACGTTAATTCACGCGAACATTTAAGTGAAAGAGAAAGACCAACGAAAGTAAAGAAAGTCAGTCGTAAAAATGTTCACATTTATTTTATTTCCCCAGCCCCTCGTTTCCTGTTAGCTAAGCATACAAAAGGATTTAATGAACAGGGAACGAGAACAGCGTGGGAACGGCAACGAGGTCCAGATGTAGAAGATAGGTACACGTTCAAACGGAGCTCGCTCGCAGAACGGCTGAATACTTTATAGTCGGGAGAGACGGAGACCCCTGTTGTAAATATGTACGGTGTTCCAGTTCAGTGTATGCCGGCATCGGCGACCAACACTGCTTGATATGGACAGCGCTGGCAGCGGATTTTACGACATGACGAGGCGGCGGAGGCGAGCCCGCGGCGCGCGGCACCCGCCGCACCGCCACGTCCCGCTCACCTCTCCTTGCCCCGCCCCATCCCACCCCGCCCGCCCTCCCCGCCGCCCTTCCCGTCTTGTCTTCTCCACGTCATGTTGCTGTCTCCCCGCTGTCATCCCGCCCTTTTCACCTTCCCCTCTGCCATCTGTTTGCTTCAATGCATATCATCCCCACTGTGCTGTCGTTCCGACTTGTCAAGTGTCACTCATCACCATTTCCACTCCACATTTCCTGCCAGTTTTTTCGCTCCATCACCACATATTCTAGAATTATTTCACCTATGACTTTGTTAGTCTTTCCACCGCCAATTCACTTCCACCATATGTTCGCTTCCCAAACCTACCGCATCCGCGACCTGGAAGAGTGGTATTTCATCTTCACCTGCCTGTTCCCCAAGTGTGTTTTATGTCTTAACTTTCACCTCTCCACCTCTTCTTCACCCACAGTCCTTTCTTTCCCTCCTTCTGGAACAGATACCAGGTGTCGTGCTCTTCCCTCATCGTTTCCCTCGTTATCCTGCCATTGCCTTCCATACCCTCCCACCGTCGTTCCCGCGAATCCCACTCCGCCCCGCTCCGCCAGCGCCTCCGCCTAGGGGGGCGGATAAGGGCGCGGAGGCGAGTCGTTCGCAGTTTCCGGCCTCGCAAACAGGAAGATAAAACACGCCGACCGCGCCGCACTTTCTTTCTCGTACGCATCAGACGCGAGCGCGGGCGCGGATGCGGGAGAGGGGAGGGAGAGGGGCGTGGTCGGAGCCGGCCGCGGTGCCCGCCCTAACGAATGCGACGCGCCTCGCGAGCGATACGAGTCGAAGCGCGATGACACCGGAATGAACGCGCCCGCGCGGCCGTAAACACTGCCCGAGGCCCAAGGACGCGCAGAACAATGCGCGCGACAGATCGAAGCGCTCGTCAGACGCCCACGCTGGACACTGGGCGAGGGGGCGCGGGGGCCGGGGCCGGGCCGGGGCGGGGTGAGACGAGACCGCGAGCGAGGGTGGTGGCGGGGCGGCGCGAGGAGATTGCAGGGCCAAAGAGCCGAGCGGTGGGGGTAGCGGGAAGAAGAGTTTACTCATTGGAAAGGCTGATGAGGTGTCAAGTCAGGAAAAAGACTCCCTGAGAGTGAAAGACGACGTGATGTGGAGATGCAATAACAGTGGGACGAAGCTGAAAACGTGAATAGAGATCGGGAACTTCAGAGGAAGGAAAGGAAGACAACGGTTATTTAGGGAATGGGCAACAGGAAAAGAAGGAATTCATGATAATAGACAAAAATCAATGGCAAAATATTTATAACTGCATGCGGAAGCGTGATCGACGCAACAACTGCAGACATTACATTATTTAATTAGAATTTCCCTGCATCCGAATCCCAAAGCCTCTTATGCTGGAATTTAATTCATATTAATCATATTTCTTGCATAAGTATAAGAAGAAAACAAGCGTCAAGTAGTAGTTGTTTATAAGTTTATTTATTACTATAAATACTTATCATGCGAGATTCACTACCTAAACAGATCTCTGAACAAACTTGGGTTGCACAAGTTTATTTACTTAAAAAGCGAATGTAAATATATCATTGATGGCCGAGAGACAGAGCGAATGAACGAGCAGAAGGCAGCGGAATAACGACGACGGAGACCGCTGATGCTCGCTGGATGAACGCGGCTGGCGGTGGCTGGCGGGAGGGGTGAAGACAGGAAGCTATGGTGGGTGGCGGAGGCAGCGAGCGGAGAGCGGAAGGGTGGGGGTGGGGGTAGCATGGGAACCGCGCGAACGCCTGCGTCATCGAAATTCCGAATCGGCATATTGGCGCAGAGTGCTGACAAACCGGACAAGGAGAAAATTAGGTCCCTTCTGCGACGCGACCGCTGCCACAACACGTGCAAACAGAGGCGGCGATTTGAAAGGGCGGGCCGGCAGCTGACGCGCCGCGCCGGCCCGCGCCAGGCCACGCCCCGCCACGCCCCGCCGCGTCACGCCGCGCCCCGCCGCTCCCCGCCACCCCGCTCCGCGCCGCGCCGCACTGCGCGTCCCGCCCCGTTTCCCCGCTGCCCGCTCATTTCCGACGCCCGGAACGTCGCCTCGTCCACAATAGGAACAGTTCCGGCATTATTTGCCAACTACGCAACTACCTCGCATGGTCGTGATTATTTAAACAAAGCTCTCATGGAAAAAAGGGCGAGGAAGTAATGCACCTCATTTGACTTCGGATTTAGAACCACTTATTCAAACACAAATATGACAAATGATGGCAGAATTGTTTCGTCTGCGTATTTCTGATCTTTTGTTATTGTTGAGGATGTTTTGTATATGACAAACACAGTCACAGTTGTTAAAATCAGGAAACTAAAATAGCTACACATATCTCAACCACTATTGGTATTATTGGGGTAGAAATACCAATCGAATTCAATGATATAATATAGGGAATACTATTCATATTCATAGAAACATAATTTGACTTTATTTTTCAAAAACAACGTGTGTGCTGATTTAGTAGAATAAAATCCAAAAACTTCACATATTTTAATTGTTCATGTGACTTGAAAAAAAATCCAGTCACACTATACAATTTACTATGAAGCACACTAACCATGTACCAAACATTAACAAAAATTGGAAAGCAAACAAAACTTCGGAATAGTCTTGGCAGTAATTATCAAATCACGTGACGAAAATCATATGCGTTGGAAATGATAAAATCTTGCCTGGTAGAAAGCCTCATTCATAGGAACAACACGCAAATAATGTATACTCTATCATCTAAAGCATAACATTCTCCAGATTGAAACGCATTCTATTCTTATCACTAAAACCCTACATACTGATTTTGCAGTTTCAGTAATTCTTGTTATCAACACACATACAAATCGACTTTCAAAGTGCGCTAGTATTTTGTTCTTAACATTTCGTCTCAATTTTCGTGTGCTGATATTTATCAACAATAGGCTAGTGAATTCACAATATACGCACTCTCCCCCTTTTTCAACAATGCATATCAATACAGCTTGCATCACACCACCAAAGAATGCATAAAATATTACAATTCAATTTCTGGTAATCAAAAAGATATGTAATGTAATATAACATTTATTACCAAACCACTCTACGGTATCTTTTGGACGAAAGTTACAGGAGGGTTAAGATAGAACACAAAACATACATCCTCACAAAAAGTACACCCGAAACATTTATAGACGTGCATGAAACTTCCATACATACTCTTCAAAGCATGCACTCATGAATCACGCATAAACGAAGCCGCTCGTCGCAAGCTCTCACGCACGCACATATATGAGCCCTCACGGTTGTCTACAAAAAGAAAAACTAGGCCCGTGCCCCGCGGAGGCAACGGGAAGCCGCTTCTAAGCAGAATCGCGTCGCAACATGACACCTGGCACACTCGACTTCTCTCTTATTTACCTCTCATCCAATGCGCATCCAAAGAATCAAAGAGCGAAATTAGAATCAGAGAATTTAGAATAGCAATGCATGTCAATGGAATCATTTCCAAGCAATGAGAGTTCAGTAAACAAAATTCTGTCATCAAAAATAATGTACTGAGTGATCTTGATAACATGCGAATCATACCAAATATAATTTTGATGGTACTCCCAGTCTGGACAAATAACAAAATTTCACGGAAATGATCATTAATAAAAATAAAAAAAACAATAAAGAGTGACGTTAATACATGATTATATATCACAAAAAATTCATTCCAAAAGAAAATTTCAAAAATATTCCTTTTTTATTTATTCAAAAAGTTAACATATTTGTTTCTATTTAATTAGTTAAAGTTGAGGAAAATGTGAGATTTAGGAAATTATTGCTATTATGTTTCTGCCTCACGTGGGAATTTCTTTTCAATACGTTGATTGTTGTAGGAAGGAGTACAACGTTTGAATTCCAAGATATTTATGTAATTGCGACATACCCACAAACAAGGAAGCGTTAGTAATTTTTCACAGTACCTTCCAGAATTTTCATAGGTTTCATAGGTTTTCATATTTTCACAGGCTTCCACAATTTTCATATTAATTAAAGAAGCCGTGAACAAACTGGGAGAAGTGTGAGTGAGGTTTGCGCGAATAATGATTTTATTGAACTGCCCTGAACTTACCATTTTCGAGTAGAATTTTGGTTTAGTAGACGGTACAGATGTGTGAGATTTCCTTCAGGTTTTTGTTTTACTTGATTGTCATGGAATTTCCATGTTAAGCAACTATCAAGAAACACACGCAGATTCTAAACAGGTTGGGTGTGAAACTTCCATTGCGTGGGTTTATTATTTAAATTAATTGGATTTGATTGTGAGAGTTGACGAAGAGTCAAGATAGAAGCTTAAATTTTTGCAGCATTGAGGGCTACAGTCCTTTTAGAAAACCATATTGGAAGCATTTCTGAGTCATTTATCAAAATCCCAACAACGGAGTTAATGACGCGCTGTCGAAACTGAAAAACACAGTATCGTCAGCGAAATGAAATAATTCAGATAGAGTGGAGAAGGCATATCGTAAAGATAAATAGTGAGCAACAAGGAGATCAGGGCCCTTCCTTGTGGTACTACTGTGTGAATCCGAAATACTTTTGAGAATGTACTGTTTATTTGGACAGTACTCGTTGGATTTGATAAGAAAGCGTGTATTACTTTAAAATTTATTGGGAAGGGACGCTAGCCGTTAAAACTGTTCTTCTGGTGTCGTTCTTCTGGTAGCGCTGAGCCGATATATTAACAGTAGAGAATTCCGAAAAATAAATTAAATGAAAGTGTGCTATTGCCACCTGCAGAGACGGCGTCCCCGAGGTCCAACGAGAGCGAGCGCGAATGCGTGACAAGCGGCGCCCGGCGCCCACGCCGCCGCCGCCACCGCCGCCACCGCCACCGGCGTCGCTACCGCCACGCGAGCGGCACCCCAACCAAGTTCCTCGAGTTCACAACGCGATAAAATGCCACATGGCCTCCGCCTCTCCCCAGCACCCCGCCAAAAAAACGTGTTGGCGAGAGAAAGATTTAATAGCACCTTCAAATTCTTTGCAAATTGCGATCAGGCAAGCTCTTGTAGCACACCAGAGGGGCGTGGGTTTCAGAATAAGACGTCTCAAAAAAGAAAGATTTAAAGACAAAATTCTCGCTAAAAATGAATTGGCTGAGTTCATAACAAATCAAAACGTTGATTCACAGAACAACTATCTATGGTACACCATATTATATAAAATTAATGTTTCAATCTAAGAACATCAGCTTCCAAGAAACGGAATATAAAATAAATTTATGGCTGCCAAAAACTCTACAAACACACCGTTTTTCGCCTGTTTTCCCCTTAATTTTAGAAAATTAGAAGTAAATACTATCTAATGTAATTTTTTCAACGGAAATTTTACTGAAATAGTACCCACAATATCTCCCAATACTTTCATCATAAAACTACTTTTTTGATTCAAATAATGTGACACCCTAGTCGGAGCGTGGCTAATTTTTTATTAAAGCTATAGAAAAACACACTTTTCAAATAACCATAACTTCGTCAATTTGAATCCAAAACACTTTTAATTCATATAAAGTTAAGTATTGAAATCTCTCCTTTAAGAATACTGCCTAAAAAATTTAACAATTTCACTGCAATTGACAAAAAATTGAGCCGTGCGCAGTCGGCGTTATCACTGTTAAGCACTAACATTTGAGTCGCCTTGCTGTGTCTGATTTCTTTATTCACATTTAGGCTGTTTTGAACTTATTTGTGGAGATTTCAGAAGGGTTCGCAAATGACTAGACTGTAGAGAACACCCCATTACTGATGAAAGCCCAGGGCTAGCTTTTCCGCTTTGTTCCGATGCATACAACAGTACCCGACAGCCTCTCTAGCGCCGTCCAAGGTGCGCCGATGAAAACAATCCAAGGCACCCTCATTAAATCCACTTTGAATAACCACTCTTTCCTTTTTCAAACTTAGATAAAAGTCTTGAGAGAATGTATAAGAGATGCAATCTAACCCATTTGATAGGTTGACATCCAATGCCGTTTTTTAAAAAATTATTTTCAGCCCTCCTGTCCATTAGCGTTAATTTTCATGAAAGAAGAAAAATCTGCATAGTTTCCGTCGCGACTGGTCGGCGTAGTGTCCACCTGCTGGCATCAGAAACACCAGCAGTGGCGGCGGCTGCGGTGGCAGAAGTGATGGCGGCGGTGGAGCGCACTGCCTGGTTGGCCGGGCGCCTGTGTCCCGCGGTGGAGCCATTAGCAGATGCCAGCCCTACTCGTCGCCTCGCTCCGTCGATGGCAGCAACATCGGCGAGCAAGCAGTCGCGAGCAGATGGACGCGCGTCTTCCGTCATTTGCTACTCCAGCTGCTCACGTTGTCGGACGTGGCGACCACAACACGAGCAGATGCTGCTAGCGATGTCGTCTTTACTATCTTCAACTATCGATAACCCAAACGACCGTTTATCGTCTTCATTACGAACTTATCGCTCTTCGTAACTTCCAACCGCGACATAAAAAACGGACGACCCTCAAAATGACTAATGTGTTTACATATTTAAAACTTTATCAACTACTTCAATTTTGACTCTCGTGCTCTTCCCGGCAACGTTCACATTGCTTTTCATTCGTTGCTTCATAGTTCCATCTATTGAAACAGAATATTCCAACTCTGGTTATTGACTGATTGATTAGCGTTTCCGGGCGCGCCAACTGCTGACATTAGTCCCGCAAGTGTAGTGCATGCATTTTCGCGGAAGGCGAAAACTGCGAGATTCGGCGTTGAGCTCCATGTCGGCTACCATGTTTTCCCTCAACCAGGTATCTCCCACCAGCGGGGCACTGCCCCAGCCGGGCAAGCTCTTAAGCTCCCGACATGTGTGGTAGTTTAGTGCACGTAAATGTAAGCGTGCGTATAAGTAAGGTGTGAAAATAGAGACAAGGAGAGGCAATGTAAGATCGTGTGGGGTCCGTGGCCCGTCTCATAGAATACTGCTCCGGCATTTGCCTATTATTGATCGGGCCATCTCTGGTTATGATGCTCCAGCAGCACGGATACAATATTCTGTCCCGCTGCATCGTTCTTCGCGTGCTGGCCTCCTGCTTCTCCGCCGTTCTCCCATTCTTCGGAGTCACCGGCGTCGGCGCATCGCGTTGTCCCCTCGCCCCGCCTCCGTGCCCTCCCCTGTCCTCGCCTGCGGCTACCCGAGGACGTCCTCGAGCGTCCCTCGGCGCCGCGTCCCCCGCCGTCCGTCGCCTTCGTTGGCGCGGTGACCGCCGGGCGCCGCGTTCCAGCCCGCTTCTTACGTCCGACCGCGCAATTAATGCCGTCTTCCTAATCACAGGTCGCCTCGCATTCCGCGCGGATTAAAAAATACCTCACGTCCGCTTCGGAGCCCCTTCACCAGCGGCCGGCGGATGCTCCACACCAAATGGTTACTCGGAAGTGTGCGCGGGGCCGGTCGCCTACCGGCCGGAGGAGGTGCTGATGGCCTCAGTGACGGGTACTTCAAGGGGAAAACCCTGGCTTTTTCGAATTAAATCCTTTGTTATCGGCTAAATTGGCCTGAATTAATGCGAAATTTCTCCACTTGTTACAAGCGAAAATTATCCTTATCATGTAACCCTCAATACATCCGATTTTCATTATTTATCTCCTTCTTTATTGTAGTTTGACTAAACTGAATTCTGTTAAAAGTACTGATATCAATTTAGCGAAATATTCGTGGCTGAGTATGATTTCCCTAAATCGATCAACTATGCCGTCAACATATATATTTTACTGAGGAAATTGGATAATTTTGATTTGCATCGTCAATTTACTCATGGACGCTCTAATTGCAGCAGGGCATTGACATGCATTAACAGAGCCGGCGAAATCAAGGATAAGGGATGGGTTCCCGTAAGTGCACGAAATAGGAAGACAATGTCACACAGCAATTCATCCGTTACGATCACCACATTATCAGTTTAATTTGACTACCAAGCGATGAAGTAGCAAATCTACCATGATGTTGGATACTAAATAATCAGGTATTCAATCTCGGAAATTCAAACATAGGTGCTTTGTTCCCGCAGTGCGCCTTCCGAGTTGACCGTCTGCAACAACGTGACAACGACGAAGTTTGCGTAACCTGAGTCCGACATCATCTCTCCCAGCGGGGAAGGACAGGCCGGGGAGGGGGCGGGGCGGGGCGCAGCTGGGGATGCACGGGGTGGCTGGGGCCGTGGCTGCGGCGTGGCGTGGCGCGGCGCGGCGGAGAGGGCGGGGCAAGGCACAGGCGCTGCGGGGCGGAAGTGTGGATCGCGTATCGGCGGCGGCGGCGCGGGCGGCGGGGCCCGGGGACGCTCGGCTTCCTAACAAACGGCCGATCGAACGCGCCCTGTCGAGGGGGGCAGAGGAGGCTCGGAGGCGATCGCTGCGGTGGCGGGGGGCAGGGAGACGGACGAGTGGGCGGCCGGCGGGAGGCGCGGGGGTGAGAGAGCAACGCGCGGGGCGGAGGCTCGTGAGACTGAACGGATGATAAAATGTGTGTAAATGGGACGGGAAGGGTTGCGGCGACGGAGGGAGCAAAACGAACACGCAGAAAGGGGAAACGGAGAGCGGGGGGAAGGAAGAAGATAGCGAGAAAAGAACGACATGCAATGAGATTGGGGCAGGGTCAGGCGTTTACCGTAAAGGAAGCAGAAGACGACTTGCAAGCGGCGAGAGACAGGAGTCGGCCGTCGATGACGCGGAGCGAACTAGGGGCGGCGGGGTTGACGCTGGAGAGGGCAGGGCTGGGCAGCGAGCGAGGGCAAGCGACGGCAAAAAGTGCGCGGGCGTGATCGGCGCGGAGGGGTCTGGCGGGGATGGGGAGGGGGCTGCGTGGGGCGGGGGCGGGACGGCGCGGGCGCTTGAGTGGACCGCGTTAAGCGGGCCTTGGACGCGACTCGACCCATCGAGTACACAGATGACGCGCGGGTCGACGCTGGCCGGCGCGGGATTCCCCGAGTCACCGATCGATGCCCGGCGCGCGCCCGAACACTCGAGAGCGGGCGCGATCCCGTTACGCCGGCGCCCCTGCACGCGCGCCAATCGAGCTTCATCCGGAGGCTGTCTGTAATCGGCGCGCCGCTAACAAGGCACCGAACGCAGCGATGATTACCATCTTCGCAATGCTGCACTCGCTGGCGCTCCAACGGGAAATCAAGGCATATCAGTTCCATTCCATGTTCTTAATTAATGCCGATCATCAGCGAGATTCTGTACAACTAGTATGCTGCTAGATGAGTCGTTTTCTTTCCCGATAACTCCTATGATTGGATTTCGAATCCACTGCTGCGGGTGAGAAATTCACGGGCTACGCGTTGGACTTTTCTACGCCCGTGGAAGATTCTAAATATTTACTGTACTTTGTCGATAACTAATTATTGTTACTTTTAGAGTGCTCGATCATCTGTCTACTCCCATTTAGTTGAGTCAAAGACACTGATGTTGGCAGATGAGTGAGGTACAGAATAGCATTTTTTACATCCATCATCAGGTATTCTAACACCTCTCTCGTGCCGTTGGCCAATGTGAATACAAACCACAGGCGTCGCTTAAAGTCGGGAGCCGCGCGGCGCCGCTGACAAGACGAGAGGCGCACCGGGGAGTTGGCATTCCGAGCGCGCCGCGTGACGCCGGGTGACGGACGTCGAGAACCGCCGACGGGCAACGACGGCTGGCGACGGGCGGCTCCGAGAGACAACGACCCCGCGCGGCCGGCCTCCCCGACAGCGGGCGGCGTGGCGTCGCGCCGGTTGCTAAAGCCTCGCCCGCCCAAACCTGTTGAAAGCTCGGGCCTAATTTTACGATGTACAGCGACCCCCCGACACGAGAAGACGACCTCGCCGTGCGTAAAGCGTGCGCGTTTAATGCGAATTAATGGCTGCGGCGGGGAGTGGCGGCGCACGCGTGAGGCGCGGCGGGGACGCGAGGACGCGATGCGACGACGCGGGGGAGCAGCCGAGCACGTGGGCGACCCGCGCCGGACAGAGACACTGGGAAAGCGAAAGGTGGCGGCCACGTGCGGAAGTACAAGCCGAAGTACGCCGAAGGTAGGAGTTATAGGATTGGGGAATATAACGAGAATGTCCCGTTTGAGGATACGAAATGACAGACAGAATAAACAGACACGCGGTATCTAATTCTGTAGTGATGCAGCATTGAGTAGTGGATGGGTACAGAACTGCCAAAAAAAGGTCATACTATTATGTATTTCGAGGCAACGAAACAAAGGTTCGACAATGAGACAACTGAACAGAGAGAAGAGGAAAACCTATACCAAGATAGCAAAGCTGTTTTTTTCTGACCCCTTTTTTACTTCCGGGGGTTTTTTCAGCTTCAGGAGATGTCGATTTCGATTATCCGCGCCGGGTACCCACTATGTCCCTCATTGGAACACATATTAACCTATTACACTAGACACTGATTCCCATGCGGGTTCCTCGGTCTGTGGTCAGCAGACTCACTAAGGCTTCCGCAACAACACCCACACATGAAAGAAAGGGACAAACAACGCTGCCCACGGCGGGACTCGAACCCTTCGGACCGAGGCGCTGAGTCGCCACACGCTCTAGCCACCTCGGCCACCAGGGCGGCTGGGTCTCCTGAAGCCCACACTGGACGTATATTGGAGAGGGCGCGGCAGGGGCAAGTGGAAGGGCTGCGAGCGAGGCATCGGGGATCGCAGGCCAGACGCAAAGGCAGAGCGAGGGCGGAGGCGTTGGGAGGAGGCTGGATGAGCGGCGGCGGCGCGCGCCCAATGAACGCGCTTTGTCGTCCGCCGCATCGGGCGCTGCTCCATCGCCCTCGCTCTCACGAGACGCGCGGCCACGGGACCTCCGTCACCGGCCCCCGCCCGCCCGCCCGCCCACCCGCCAGCGCAATCGTTAACCAGATCCCCATAATTAAGGTCTGTGTACGTTCAATTTTACGTTCGAATTCTGAAAGACCCGCTTCTGTGTCCCGAGAGAGGCAGACGGGCTGAATCGTTGTAACGGCACACTGCTGATTGCAAATCGATTCTCTGGCGCGGAGGGGCGCAGATGACCTGAATCAAGGGCTCGGGTGGGCCGCGGTGGGCGGCAGGGAGCGGGATGAGTCGCCGGGGGTCGAGGAGAGACAAGGGAGGACGAGAACGAATGAGGAGGGATGAGGTGGTGCTAGGATGGGCAGGGAGATAGAGATGTGGGCGGGGCGGCCAGCGAAGAAAACAACAGCACCATGGCCTGGTGGGCGTGAACCCGTGTGCCGCCCCCTCGGCGTTGTGTCCACAAGTGAACACGCACCTTCGGGCGAAAGCGCAACGATAACGACAAAGGGACCTTTCTGCTGATGCAGTGTGCTCCACTCGCAGATTAACAAGGACTGGTCGATAGCTCTACGGGCACAAGTTTCATTTGACGTTGTTCGAACTTGCGTGCATCAATCGCACGCACACACCACTCTCCTTTCAAATTGTCAGAGATGCGACAAGGAAGACAATATGAACATTTTCGTAATTTAGAATGAATGTCAGCCAAAACAAAATATCTAAAAAAATATTATTTTTTGATCGTTTTGATCTTTAAAACTTCTAAACTAGTAATTGTATTTATAAATTATTTAGCGCAATAACTGTACACATCTTAGACTCGTTCCAACGGCATCAACAATCCTAGAAATACCTTCTAGTACAATGTAGGTAATTTCCGAGCCAGTGGATGAAACTATTGGCCCCAATCCAATATTGAGAAATTAATATATCTGCAATATACAAGACTCTGATCTACCCTATAGCGAGTAAATGTAACAAACCAGGAAGTAAAAGAAATAAAACGAAATATATTACTTTGTAGGCATAATTGAAAAGCAAGAAGACCCTAATGTGGAAAAAAAATGCGACGTATAAAATTAAAAATACAATCAGATTCGGAAATGAGACACCTTAGCAACATACCGAGAGAACTTCGCTATGCATCAGCCTTTCTTTTCACCCGGGAACAAACAAGAAAAGGGCAGAGAGAAACAGCTTTCGCAGACGTCGGCAATTCCACGGAGTGAGGCCGGTCGGCTGCGCAATCGACCAGCATTGTTTTCCTAATCCCGAGGGCAATTAACCTCAAGATAAGATCACAGGGATCACCGTCCACGCGATCGACCGGCGGCGCGGCGGCTGCGGCTGCGATTGGAACGAAGTCGCCAGCCCCAACAGCGCGGCCTCCGCCGCCTCTCCCCACGGCCCCGCCGGCTTGACCGCATTCGTCAAGGCATCTCAGCGGCAACCGCCATGGCATTTAACAGCGGAAGCGAGCCTGTGTTCCTCGGACAAGGAAATGCACATGTCATGTTCAAATTTTGAAATAATTTCATCAATAATCTTGAATGATAAATATCATAGAATAATAGAATGATGAAGTTAACATGATTGATCTTATGGACTGCCTTGTAAGAAACATCCTAGAAATGAAAACCCGCAAAAACAACATCGAATATGGAGCCAAATTTTCGAGGGATGTTTCCTTCAGTGCATGAACAAATTTTAATAAAAAATAATAATAAAAATAATTTTAGAGGAAAGCCACGTTTAGAGGACAATACTACTAATAGTATTTCATGCTTCAACTCGCTCATCTGCTCAACACACGCACATGATCATGAAATTAATAAAATGAAAAAAATGCTCCAAAAGTAGTATGTAATTAAAAATATTTTTAATTGTTTATATTGCAACCCCAAATTAAAACAAATATGTTCGACTATTTGTGGCGGAGGTTCAAGTCGTTTTAGCAATGAAATGTATGATTCCTATGAAGAAAGAACATGGAAGAGAAAGCTTACATGTTCTGTTTTGCGACGAAGGATAAATCAAGGGACTGTAGTGTCAGTCATTTTGTATTTTTACTATTCAAAATGGGTTGAGTGTTCATGAAGTCTCCAGTCATAAACCCGTCGCTCTCGCCGTTAATTTCCCGCCCTTTATTTCGCACCCCCTTACCTTCTTTCCATTATCAACCCTCATCCACCCGCGACCGCTCGATACCTCTAACCACTACTGTGACACGCTCCTTCCTTCCTCCAGGCGCTATGTAGTAACTATGATCAGACGAAGCAGAAAAATAAGTATTTGAGAGGTACTAGCAAAATATTCAAAGAATTGCATCATAACGTCCAATCTATTTAAAATAAAATTCAGACTATTAATGTTGCATTAAAAAGTGATTGAAGTAAAATAAAAATATATATTATTATAACACGACGTAGAACCTATTCATCGCATTATAGGACGCAGGAACTATATTCATCTTTAAAAAATAATCTATAATATATATGGATTGAGCTATGATACAAAATATTGTCAATTGGCATTAAAAATTAAAATCTAAACCAAAGTCTAAATATTGAGTAAAAGATTTTCTGCTCGAAAACTGTTTCTGTATTATCAGAGACTGACCACTTCAAAATATTTATTTTAATGACGATGCTAATTAATTAATTAGCATTTGTATTGTGTATATTATTTACTAAATATGTATGTAACAAATATTGTACTTCTGTCCTGAATCAAAGACCCCGATACCGATCAGATTTTTCGAGCAGTTTCCCATCATCCATTGAGCAAAAGAAGAAATGGCCCCTTGCTTTGCTTTTGAAAAGTAAATGAAGCTTCACTGTGAGCTCACGTTATCTTGATCTCTATGAGTATATTTATATCGTCAGCAGTACCATCAAATAAAATATGAAGCTCGTTTGCCGATGCTAATAACGTAGGAATGATTGCAATTGCGTAGGAATGAATATTTATTATCAAAAACGTTGCCAAAAACGCTCGTTGGTATTTTTGTTCATGATGCAACTAAGTTTAGAAAGAGAGAGGGTTGGGATTCTGGTGCATAAGAAAATGTGCGCAAATTGTACTCCCACACATACACGCCATATAGTTTTTAAATCATTTTGACATCAAATAAATATTCGTCACTGACGAAATTTACGAAGTCTTTACAGTGAAACAAATCTCAAGCATGAAATTCTGTCGGGATATTTTTTGAAACTTTTAATCATTATGGTGAAAAAATTTCTATTTTATAAAACATTAATCTATTTAAAAAATTCAAGACGGAGTAGTGCGCTAAAGAAAATAGAAAGTGATTTCATCAAAAGTTTGGAGGTGGGGAGGCTAGATCGTAAATAAGTGTGGAAGGGGGTGTAATTTCCTACTTATGTCAACAGTAATTTACAAGAACTTCTGAATTATTAATCCAAGACAGTGTTCAGTAGGTGTTGTCTACAGTAAACGCAGCCATGAAGATAAATGATTTCTCCCAACAAACTACTTACTCATTGATATCGTCTCCATCTCCGAGCCGGGAAGTTTTTCCTACGACCAAGTCCACAAGGTCCATCAAGTCGCGTAACTCAAGCTCCATTCTATGATATTTGACGTAAAGATCTGATAAGGAACATTTCCCGCCCATACTTCTGGAGACACTTGATCATTTGTGCAGGGTGTAGGAGGTAGTCGGGACCCTACAGGATCAGTCACGGAACATCTACTCACACATGTTTACTTTGCTAAACATGCAAAAGCGGGACATTAGAGAAACGATCTGAGCGTAGTTTTTTATTAATGATAGAAGTACCTGAACAATGTATTTAATTAGATACACTACTACGAAGAACTAGAGATGACAGTTGTGAAGTAATCGAAGAAGTTCAATGAACATAATTTTTCGAAAATTTAATAGCAAGAAAGGTAATTATGAAAGTTTGCACACAATTAAGAGACTTCAAAAAATGAACTGACTATGATATCAAAAGCCTTCAATTCACATTTTCGAAGTTTGGTTTATGGTTATCGGAGAGCAAGTTTGGATTGAAACATTAGGTGGAAATGACGCAATCATACTTTGTATTCTGTTACATTACCATCCGAAGCTTAACTGTGAGTTTTCCGTGAATAGGATAGTGTGAAAAGTACCTTCCATATTTGCCACCTTCCGGACGCTGAAGGATCGATTCGAACACTATGTCCCCATTCGAAAAAGCAAAATAAAGAATTTAGGAAATCAACAACACGGAAACACTGAACGCAAGCAAGAGGTCGCGTAAAAGACGCGTAAGACAGGGGAAAAATTTCGGAACAACAGGGGGCCTAGAGCCGGGGCGCCGCCTTTAGTTCCGCGGCGGGACGGCCATACTTAGGGCGGTGAGAGTGCATGGAGTTGCGTGGTGTGGCGCGTTGTGGCGCAGCGTGACATAGGGTGGCATGGCGTGCCCTAGCGTGGCACAGGGTGGCGTGGCGAGGCGTGGCGTGTTATAGTGCAGCGTAGTTTAGGGCGGTGTGGCGTAACCTTGCATAGAACGGCGTGGCGTGGTGTGGCGCGGCGTGGCATAGGGCGGTGTGGCGTGCCGTAGCGTGGCACTGTGTGGCGTGGCGAGGCATGGCGTGGTGCGGCGTGGCGCGGCGCGGCGTGGCGTGGCGCTGGGCGCGCCGACGCTGCTGTGGCCGGTGCCGACGCGGCGACGCGGCGGCCGTCGCCAAGGCCAGCTGCCAGCGGCTCGGCTGCGCGCCGCGGTGCGTTGACCCTCGGCAGCCGCGGCGATGGGAGGAGGAGGGGGCGGACGGCGAGGAAGAGGACCGGGTGGAGGCGGCGACGATGGCGGCGGGCAGGCGCCCTCGTCTGCCGCTGCCTGCCCATGGGAAGGCCAAAGGTTGCGGCGACGGAGGCGGCTCTCAGGGGGTAAACCAGACATGGGAGAACGGAGATAACGGAGATGGAAGAAAAACTGATGAAGGCAGCTTGTGAAAGGAGATTGTGAGGCTTTCACAGCAGAAATCGGGGTGAGAATATTGACGGCTTTCGTCACATTTTCAGTATACCGTAGGCAACGCGAGCATGGAGGGCACTAGTGGAGTTCGAATTGTGTGGAGCGGCGTGGAATCAGGGAGGGGGAGCTGCGCGTGAGTGAGACCCGCTTGTCCGCGCGTCGCTGTCGTCCACAGTCTCCGCCACGCCGTCCACGTTTCCACCTCCGCCTTCGCCGCCGCCACCGCCGCCGCCGCCGACGTCACCGGCGTGTCCTCCGCCCCCGGCCGCCGCGCGTGCGGCCCACGCTGCCCTCCCTCGGCGCCTCCCACGCGGCATGCATTATAATTAAGTTACCTTAAATGTCAGCGATTGTAAAAACGGAGATACTTGTCTTTCTATGTTTCCAGTATAGGCCCAACGTTTCCAGGATGAAACGGTTACACTCTTCAGCTTTATGGTTAGAATGTTGCAAGAACAGCAAACCGAACTTTCTTATGGCTCACACACACGCAGCGAATATGCTGAAAGGCCTGTTTGTATCGCCGTTTGAAGACGAAAGAAGGAGCAATTTTGCGGTACCTATCGCGCTAATCTGCTGGGCATGGCCGCTGATAGCATTAGCCGGCAGCGCGACCGCACCGGCCCACGCCTGTCGGCTTATGGCGCGCCAAGGGGCTGCAGCACACCCCCGCGGCCACAGGGAAACGGTATTACTCACGCTCGTGCTGGTGAGCGCGCAGGCAGATAATGACCCTCGGCTTATGAGCGCTACATATGCCGCGTGGGCGGGTGCCTTGCAAGCGCCCGCCCAAAGAGCAAGCCGACCCCGGGCTTTAGAAAGGGACCGGAACACGGTGGGCGCGTTTGGTTACACAGATTACAGAGCGTCGCCCCTCTTTCGGTCGCCGTCCACTGCGGACGATCTACCCCGTCTTGTTTTACCCCGTCCGCCCCGCCGCGTCTGCGAGCTCTCCCCCGTACGAGAGTTTCTGCGTGGGCGGAGGCGCAGCCCAAGGGGTGCGGCGGTTCACAAAAACGTACCGCCACCTCGTTACCGTGCAATTAAATAATTAGCAAAACAAAATGCCTTCGCGTGGGAATTAATTCGTTTCAGAGAGCGGCGGGGGACGGAGACTGCCTCGCCCGATTCGAATTTCTCATTGGAGCTTTTCCGTCTCGGTGATCTTCGGGGAGGAAAATTACGCCGCCGAGGAGTCGGACCCTCGCCCTTCCTCCTGTTCGTGGTCGGTCGCCCTTCTGCCGCAGGTGATCGAAATGCGAGGAAGGTCGACTGGTTGAGACGGCATTAGTATTCGGAAGACGAGGCGTCATTTTTACGAGGGCTACCCATATACGAACAAAAAGGAAAGCAAGACGAAAATAATTCGGCATTACGCTAGCTACGGCTCCCCCTCGAAAATTAAAATACGAGCTCGGAAATTAATCGACAAAGGAAGGTCGAAGAGAGAAGTGACCCGCAGTGAGGGCAGGCGATGCCATTAAAGGCATGCCGTAATAACATGGTAAAATTTGGTTCATTGTCCGCGTCATAAAATGTTCACCTCAAAGGAGCAGGCAGCTGCTGGAACTCGGAAATTGATTGGAAAATTATGTAGGCCGTCCATGGAAGAAACCGCCCTCCATCTCGTTGCGTTCCCAGTGAAATTCCTACGGAAGCTCGATACGCCTACGGGCACGCTCTGGAAGAATATCACCGGGGCGATCGCGGGCGGCGGGCGGCGGCGGAGAGAGAGAGAGAGAGGGCGGAGAACGGTGGGCGACGGGGCACGCCGCTGCGAGCAGCCAACGGACAGCGCCGAGGACAGCCCAAAGCCGGCAAAGGACGAAGGCCGGGCGGGAAAAGCGAACGATGGCAGAGCGAGGCGACGGAGCGTACAACAAGCAGACCGCAGGATGCCGGAAGTAAACGAATGCCAGAGGAGCAGGACGACGGGGCATATATGTGATTTTCCAAAGGTTCAGGAAACAATCTGAGATTCCTCCATACAAGGTGACAGCTAAGGTCATTAACGAAGACAAGATGGTGACCGAAAATAAAGGATGTTGGGGGTCCACATAAACTGTAGATATGACGGGGACTTTACTAGAGAAATATATGGGTGCGTTCCAGGACACGGTTGGAGCGACCCCGGCATTTAAGACTGAAATGCGGGAATGGCTGGAAACACAGGAAAGGAAGCAAACACATGCGAACAGAAAATAAAAGAGACCGAAACTTAATGGCGGAATAGAACATTAGGCCTCGAAGAGCGGTAGGAAATTCAGTCGGGGAAACATGAAATCAGGGCGCAACTAAACCATTCCTGTCGGCAACGTCAACTAAGTCTGGCGCGACGCGACGTTGGATGTCGGAGCGGGGGATGCGGAGCGGCGGGCGGCCGTGTCGTGGCCAATGGCCCGACGATTTGAGCGCGTGTACGCGCGCCGGCAGCGTATCGCGCCGGGGCATCTCCGACGCAGCGGCCGCTCTCCCATTAGAGCCCGACATCCGCGGAGACCGGCGGGGGAGACAGCTTAAGTTATTAACCGAGCGCTTTAAGAAATGGGGCTCCGCGTATCTGATCCGTGATTCCTGAATATAAACATCGCGGCGGGACGGAACGAGACGGGCGGGGTGCGGCGGGACGGGGACGGACGGAACGGGACGGGACGGGACGAGCGGCTGCAACCGCCCTGTACGCCGTGTCCTGCTGTCAGGCGCCGCGGGACCCTTAACGGTACAAATGTCTAGGCGTGCTCAGCAAAAATGAGCAGCCGATTTAGTAGCTGGCTCTATTCGATGTGTTGTGTAAGGAACTAGTCATTTCTGGCTCCACATACAACAAAAACATGGATGTGATGGCAAGTTTCAAAGGAATAAAGAATTGTCCGAATTCTGTAGTAGCAGGAGATAGTATTTCGAGATATGGATAGGCATTTTTGATTCTAATTTACTAGACAGAAATGACGATCCTCATGAAGGGGCGATATACATTTTTTTACTCTAACGAAACGTACAAAAGAATTATACCGTAACAGAAATCTTTCAAATCAAATGTATAAACAATTCCATTTAAATAAATCTTTATAAATATTCTAAATTTTCCTAATATGAATAATATATTATTCAATATTAGTTTCGTAAATAATATGTCAGAGAACTGTAAGGCGAGTTGGTTATTTTTTTTAAGAGTTTCATTCCTTTTTACACATTAAACAGTAGAACGTTTAAAAATAATAATAGTTAATAGTGTCATTTTGATATTCCCAATTAGCCAAAATTATTCAACATTAACATTATTAACCAATAATTTAATTCTGCACAATTTATTTAGGTAAATTTATGCTCTAATTTAGGCTTGCACGGAAGAGCATGTTCATTGTTCATTAGCATAATACATAATTCTTACTACCGGTCGATGTTGAATATGCACGCAAACTAAGTAAGATACAGAAAAATAGAGCAAATAAATCGACTTTAACAGTAATATTGGAATTACTTTCTTAAATTTTTTTGTTAAGAATAATTATAAATGAAAAAGTTATGAAAAGTGTACTCTTTTTCAAGACATATCATTAAAACTTTAGAAAATACGGAATATCGTCAATTTGATAACATAAATTTTACATTATATAACTTCGAGAAAATTACAATCACTATTATAAAACGTTTATCTCCGCCACGCACTTACGGAATGTCATCTTTCGTAGTCCGAGAAGATAGAAGATCGCAGCAGGGCAGAGCAGCGATTTTTCGAGGGATTCGGCCTGTGCTCTGTGCCGTCGCAGCCTTTCCCGGTTAGCTGAACAGCATTCTTCGCGTTTGGGGCGGACAGAAGCGAGGAACAACGCCCTTCGACCCTCTGCGGTCGCCGCCGCCGCCGCCGCCTCCTCCTCCATTGCCGCCGCCCGCCGCGCTTCGGGGAATCGGAAGCATAACATGCTAGAGTCCTGTGAAGTCCACTCGTGGTCTACAATGCACGTCATCCACTTCACTCCCCCGTCGGTTGAAGTGGAGCTTGTCTGCGGACGTTGAAAAGGACGGCTGCACAAATATCTCCACGAAAAATCGCAATTGACGGGTCAGAAAACGTTCGGAAAATCAATCACAAACGTATCTGATCCGGGATTTCGAGATACAAACATCGCGTCGAGGCAAGAATCAAGGAAATGTATAGAGCACGACGGTGCCTCGCTGCCGCCTTCGAACTAAATAACACACGACGTAACTGTTACTTGACGGCCGAACTGTCACTTACAACGTAGCACGCCACGCTCGCCACAGCGCCCTTACCTCCGTTTGTCACGAGAAATATCAACACGAAAACTTCGGTTGAAGAAACACAGCAACCGTGGCCTGTTTTCTTCGTGCAATTGCTTTCTAAACCCGTGCTGAAATTAAGATTTACTGACAAGAGCTGAAGTACACAGCAATTTGTTCTTACACAAATATTACAAATATTGACGTGCTGAAATCTGAAATGTCACGACAAATGAATGTACAGTAATATTTTATAAAACATAGACTTTGCTAATTCTATTCTATTACAGAAACCAAGATAAACTTGAATTGCATAAAATCAGCAAGTTAATCAGCTCTTGGAAACAGTCGAGAGGATTTCTGCCACATACAGCATTTCTGCTGGCTACAGTCAAGAAAGAAAGCTCTGCCACCCATTTACAAGAACTTCATCTTAGAAACAGGTCCAAAAGTCGTGCGTCTAACGACATCTCCCACGTACTGACAATTTACATCGGATTCGCTCCCCTCAAAGGAAAAGTCTTGGAATTTCACGCACGACTTTCCGATGTCAGAGTCCAGAGCGGCGCGACAGTCTCCCTAAGAGCAGCGCAGCGCGAGGTCGCGAGGGGGCGGCGCGCCCGCGGGAGTTGCTGCGAGGGCGGGCCCCGAGGAGGACGAGGACGAGGACGGGGCGAGAGGACGGAGGGGGTGAGGGCAGCGGAGACGCAGGCGTCGGCGACCGCCGGCGGCCAGGATTTCTATTCGCCGGCCCCCTTCGCTCCCTGGGGGCGATCCATTATTTAGGGGAAGCCGGAATTTCGTACACGTAGCCAGCATAGTAATTGGACTTACGGAGGAGCCCTTTAACTTTTCCCCGACTTCTTCAGAATGGCGTTTACTCCTCGCAAGGAGCTGTGCGTGAGCACGGCGGCGCGACGCGGAATTGGCCGAGGGGAGGGGGCGGGGCCAGACAGAGGCGCATCGATCAGTTCACTGAGACGTGGTGACGGCGGGATTTGTCTTGAGGGAGAGGAATAGTTGCTCTTGCGATTAGTTTGAGTCACTTTCCCGCGAGTTACAAGGTGGACCGGGTACTGCATCACCTTACGTCATAAAACCGGCACGATCCGGATTGCAGTTTATGTGAACGCAGAGGTAGTGAATTCTCCCAGACTCCTTTCTGCTCCTTCCCGGAAGAGTGCGTGGGAAAAGGGCCCCTGACAACCGAACTCGCAGCTAGTGCTATGTCAATGGCCGTCACTCACGAGAGCAATGTAAGCAGTGTTAAATACAAGCAAATATACTCCTTCCGGTACATAATCATGAAGATATAATACTTTAATTATTTGCTCTTGCTGTATGCAAAATACCAACAATGAATTCTAATATACTAGCTAAACAGTAATAATTGTGGTTCAACTATCCACCGAATTCTCTTCAAATGATTTAGGAAATAAATTTTCACTATGTATAAAAAATGTTAGAACATAGAGAATAAAGATGATAGGTAAATAGATGAAAAAAGATAGATGGAAAGGGAGAAGAGACAGAAAGAAAGTTGATGAGAAATGAAATAATTTCCCGAATGTTCCATTTTTGTAGCTATGAAATGAATACATTAAAATTATTTCTGAAAGATAAATATTTTGAAAAAATTCATACACGAAACGTCTATTACGCATGCAGCGATAACGCATACGTCAACCGGACCTTTTCAAATATGCTCATATTGATATTCATTTTTCAATCTCGACGGCTTTCCATACATGCATAGTACTCAGTGTGCGACAAACGTTTTCACAATGTTTTAACTAATTGAATATGCACCCTCCATCTTGTCTTCGACAACACCCTGTCGTCTTCTTTTTTCCTGTTTTACATTTCCACTTCATCTCATGTTTATCCTCGAATCTTCTGGACCAGTCCGGTGGTACGTACACTTTCCCTCCGACGCAGCAGTCCATGACTAACGGAGATCATGAAACAACACACCTGCTGGCATTCTTGCTCTCGCTCTCGATATTCTACAAGTCCTTGTAGTCGCCAATTCACCTGTACGCGTGACCACACGCAAGCACGACACGCCACATGCTACCTCACACGCTCAAGCGCATACTAACGGCGCCGGTTCATACGCCCTCGCGCCCTATCTCATTTCCGTCCCGCGTCGGTCATCTACGCCTGCATCCCACGCCCCGCCTCGGACCTCTCCTCCACGGCGGCGGTCGAGCGACGCTGACATTTACGAAAAGGTAGGTGGGGCTATTTCAAGCCTCAATTATTCCAGCTTTCACGCCTGTGCTCACAACGAAACGTTCAATTTCAAATTCTCTTACGCCGGAAATGAGCACTAAAAATTTGGCTTACATTACATTATTAACTTGTATTCGAGTTGTTTTACATTGTAGATGGGCTGATAATTTTTAGCATGACACAGGTTTTGTCTTGCGGAGAACAGGTTAATAAAAAAAATATTTAAAAAATTGCATTGAGTCAGAAGATAACGAATCATTGACGTAAGGAGTGACTCAGCCCATCGGCGACACAAAATGATAGAGCCCATCCTCTTTCACCCGTTTCGTTAAGTTCATTTCACTCTCACTACCTGCCTGTACTTCCCTTCTCTCCCGTCATCACCTTCTCGATCTCCGTCGGGGCTCCACCCGATGGGTGTCGTTTGCGCCCTGCCCGACCGCGCGCCGCCCGCCAACACGGCCTGTGTGCTCGGCGCGGCGCGGCTGGGCCGCTCAACTTCCATAAAACCGGCTGGCGCGCCATGGCGGGTCATCGCAGTCGGGTTGCTCCGCTCCGCTCTCGCCGCTCCCTGCGAGACGCACTCTCCGCGCCCCTTACAGCCGCCATAAACGCTGGATTAGGACAGGTGCTAGCGTCGGGACGCCCCGCGCCCCACGCCCGATTGCCCCCTCTCAGGGCCTGATGAACAAATTACCTGCACTAACACTGTTAGACGCTATCCACAAAACATATGCACACGCACGCACGCCGCCCCGACCGGCCGAGAACTTCCAATAAATGCTTCTTTCGAGTCACGTCATTCAGGCTTTACACAGCGCCCGCCGGGGAGGTGCCCGGACCAGCCAGAGCCTGGGAATTTTGCGAACCGGATTCCGCGGGTTTTGAGACTGATTAAGGCGAATGTTCTCCGTGAGATAACGCCAAGGATACAAAGGGAGAACTTTGCGCACTTTACTGTCCAATTCGTCCTTTCAACGAGTCGTTCTGTCGGCTATCAGTAACGACAACAAAACCGAAAGTGTTATCCCGCAGCGTGAGAACGACCCGTTGTAAGAACCGGGAGCGCCGGCGAGAAGAGCAGAGCTCTAGCACGAAATACACCGAGCCTAAGTGCGTACTTTCTCTGTCACCGTAATTCATCCACCTTTGTTGAAAGTAGTAAAATTTTCCAGGACTATTCCGACAAGCGTCCTTTACTTTCCATAAATTGTTCTAATTTATGACACTGCTAGTTAGCAACCCCCTGACTGATTCTGCTAAAAATAGTTATTTGCATATTCCTACGTGACCATTTTCTTTCATAAAAGAAGAGAAATAAGAAAGAACGTCAAATATTTACATAAGGTGATAATATGAATAAATAAGTCCAAAATTGTATGCTCCCAAAGTGAAATTGCATAGTTTCTTATTCTTAAATAATTCTTACATTATTCTTAATTTCATATATTACTTACATTATTCCTACATTATTCTTGAATAAAATGTAATGAAATTATTATAAAGAAAGAGAACTTGTTTATAGTGTCACTTCAAATTTCAGAGTCACAAGGAAAACACGGTTTCTAGGAATCTTCCTTTAATATGCAATACACAATAATATTTAACAATACCCGCAATTGTGTTGTGAACAAAAACGAACATAAGAAATAAAATAAGTGTGACGTCATCGGTTAGGCATGAGTCAGTATTAAGTGCATAAAGCACACAAAACAAGATGTCCAAAACATACACGTTCTCGACGAGTCGAAAAACACGTCGTGCAAATGAAGAACAAGGGTTTCAACGCGAAGATATTCCGGAATACCACGACTCACGTCTTGCGGAAGCTCTCAGCCCAAAGGTCAAGAAGAGCGAGAAGGGCCCTCGGCTCTGCGCCGGCGAGGTAGGCCGGGGGGGGGCGGGGGGGAGCAGCGGAGCGGAGGAGCGCAGATGGGCCGCGTTCGCTCCGGAGCGGAGCGCCGTGCCGCGCTGCGCCGCTGCGCACGGCGCCGGTGAGCGCGGAAGGATCTAGATCTGCGCGCGGTCATAAAGCAGCGGACAGGAACAGCGCCTTGCCGCTCGCCCGGGATACCTCTCTAAAACGAAGAACGTGCAATAAACGGCTCTGCACTTTGCGCAGGGCTGCAGGTTGGCGGCGGAGGCGGAGGCGCGATGCCCCACGCACCTGCCCGCCCGCCTCCTCTACATCGCGGAACACCTCGTGCCTCGTGGGCGGCCGTTCCTCTTTTGGGGAGGGGAGGGGGCAGGCGTTATCAAATTTTGACTGGTTGTGATGGCTCAGTGACAACATCGCTGACTATACAGAACCGTTGATCGGGACGTCGTAGGGGTTGTGTTCCGACGGTGGTGGATTTTAGGTCGCTAGCTGAATAGCTGAGTCAAATTCAACCACTGCCCGGAGGGGAATTCTAGCGGCCGGATGCTCTAATTGGTAGTTTTTCGGGGATTCTCCAATCAATACCAGGCGAATGCCGGAGCAGTACCCTAACAAATGAGCAACGGATCACCCGTTATCTTTCCTTCTTCATCCTCACGTCTTCCCTTGCACACACACACACACACACAGTTGCATGCACTACACTACCACACATATCAGGAGTTCAGTCGGACGCTTGGAGTTTGTCCCGCCTGAGCCACTGCCCCGCTCAGGGGGGATACCTAGAAAGGGATACCCGAAAGCTGCCAGGGAGGTCACAACTGGATACTGGATCTCACGTTCCTCCACGGGAAGAAGACCATCTCCAGGGATATAACATGCACAACACTTCGGGACCTAATTACCTTAATAATTGCTGCAGTCGGGTTCAATACTCTCTAACTATCAAAATTTACCAGCAATCATCTGATCCCCGCCGACCAGTGGGATAGGCGACAGAGGCCATCACACGGGCAAAGAGATCAGGGGTCGAATGCATGGCAAGGTAGCCGAGGTGTAAGCGGTGCGGGAAGTTATTTTGACATTGTGTTTAATATGGTTACATTATTCAGACGGTGAAAAGTTGTGAAAGAAGCAGCGATGACGAAAGCAGCGGTTCTGGTGAAATAGTACTGTCGATGGTAGAAATATGTTGGTGTAAACGTACGACTGACCATATTTCCGTGCAAATATTTATGGGAGGCCGAAAGAAAGGGATAGAAATATTAAAGTAATATAAGGAATTAAGGATAAAAAAGAGGTAACATGATCAAGAATTCAAAACGGTAAGTGAAGTGGGGAAAAGATAGCGTACCCTCCCCAGAAAACATGCTACTTTCTAAAGTTTAGACTGTAAACTCCGTTGTCTGAAATACTTGGCAATTATATTTTTTTCTCTTATTTCGCACACGAAAATCCTCGCCCAAAAAAGCTTCCCAACTGGAATCTTCATTACACATTCTGTATAATATTATGGAACCGTAACTTTCTGAGACACTTGCATAAAATTCCCAATGCAAGGAAAATTACACAATCTCGTTCCTCTAAAGGTGCGAAGATAAGGAAATAATGGCCAACTCAATGATAGCATTAATATGAAAATAAATTTTCGTTTAAGTATCTAAGAAAACTGTGAAGAAAACTACGCAGCCGAGATGAACGGAATCGGATTTGTATTACCTAAAATTGGCAAAATCGAAGGAAACAACAAGAATGATAAATTATATGCGCCCACCACATGATTAATACGGCAACATCAGAAACTAAACTGAATTGGTGATAAATATAGTGAAACAAGAGTAAAGTGTCAAAGAGAAGAAATGCAAATTTTATAAGTATAGCATGTCTACATAGTTATTAACTCAGATTTCAAGTTACGATGAGCAATTTCGTATTCAAAGTACTCTTTAAGTGCAGTCATGACCAATGGTCTAATATCGGGGTGGGTTACGCATATAATGGCATATTTTGTTTTAAGGAAATTAGGAATTCTTAACAGCACCTCAGAAAAACTGAAATAGGATACTGCCTCCTCGCAAATTGTGGTGTATTTGCTTTCAGTAAATCGATGCCTTTGAGCTTTGAGATATCCTCCGCCCAGTTTAGGTCACTGCTTACCACACCAGGGTCTGCGCTTCTAAGAACTACTTGAAGACCTCCGTCGCGGAGGGGATAATTCCTTCGGCAAAAGAACCGTTTCTCTATTAAACCAAAACAATCGAGCATTACTGCCAAATGAAGGTCATTAAGAATCTTTAGAGAATCTATTTAAACTCTCTTAAATGGGAAGAGCTGTATTATGTCTAAGTGGCGTATAATATCGAGGACAACTTGGAACACGACCGAGAAAAAAACATCGCTGTGTGCGGGAGGGGGCAAAGAGCACGCCGAGCGGCGAGAAGAAGGCGAGGGGGCCCGACGAGGACAGGGAGAGGAAGAGAGAGGAAGAGAGAGGAAAGGAGAGCGAGCGAGCGGGCGGGCGGGGATGCGGGCGGGCGCCACACAAAGCGAACGACCTCGACAACCAGTCGGGAGCAATGAAATTTTTCTGCGGGTTTTCGGCATCGCCGCAGTCCAAATACGCACGGCTGCCTCATTACCTCATTTCTTCTCTTCCCCGTCTTCCGCCGCGCAGCCAGCGTCCCCGGCTTTGTTGCAAAACCCGGCCCTGGATTACGTCAATCCCGTCGTCACAAAAGAGTAATGCCATATATCTGCGTCGGCGGCGTAGACGCACGACTGCCACGCGGAGCGGGGGAGGAGGCGGAGCCGGGGGCAGCGGTGGGCAGGGAGGCGAGAGAGGAGTGGAGCGGGAGCGCGGGCGGAGCGGAGGAGGCGGGACGCTGCAGAAAAAGAGAAAGGCCACACCGGCACCAGCCGCTGCTCAATCGCAACTCTTCTGTTTTGTCACTTGGCGACGTCTAAGAAAACCGTTACGTTGGAACATAACCTTCGCTGTTCACGTAGATCAGCCGTTCATTTTATGAAATCCATTCGTCCCCGGCACCTTGCCCTCGTAAAAGCGGAAAACATGAAGAATGGTGTGTTTACTCGACGTGAAGCTGGGCGGGCTATCACAGCAGCAGAAACATTCGCAGTAAGGAAGAAAGGAAATATGAAAAACCAATTAGGTAAAAGGTCTTTGATTTCTATAAAATGCCATTCACTTGAGTGATAACTGCCTCAAAGGAACGTTATGAAATTTGAAAAATATATTTCTCTTTAAAATAGAAATGTAAAACGAATAAACACACTGCGTAATGTGTAATGAAGAATACACCCGTAAGCTGGAAATGAATTCCAGGATACAACATTTTGTTTTCGAAAATTCATTCTATGAAGTTTACCTATAATCAGTGATAGTATTCTAAAATTTTAGGCCCCGGAACGCGATTATTATTAATTTACTGGAAATAGTTCTATATTTATAATTTAATAATTATTCCCGAGGTACCGGAACGCCGTTCCGTCACGTTCCGCCAGACATCAAGCCCTGCCTATAGTACATTTTCTTTGTTGGCAAGCATTTCTGGTAGAAAGTTTGATTACAAATTTCATTAACTCGAAATTATTTATTACTCGAGCCATTTTTGGCAGAGCATTGTGTCCTTTTGATGCTCAATGAAGGTTGCGTCACGGGCATTATTGTTACTTCGGGCGCGTCGCCACGTCTTCAGGCGGTGTCCCCGGCAGAAAACGCCGGAGCGAGTGGGGCCCTCCCGCGCAGCCGGCGCTGCAATCAAACGCTGATCAGGTAAACAAAACAAAGCAGCCTTACGGTGGAGCCGCGCGCCGCCGTTTCTCCCAGACGAGTTACGGGGAAAGCTGTTAGAAAAACCGCAGCTAATTCCACATTCATGTTACGATACGACACAATGGAGTTATTGGATTCGGCGCCACCCCTTCCCCGCGCGCCGCGCGTCCTCCCCGCCCCGCCCCCGGCTACCCGCCCGCCCCCGCCCGGCCGCCCCTTGCCGCTCCCGCAGTTCGTTGCGGAAGTGAGCGTGGGCGGCGTACTGATCGGTGAGCGGGCCCCACCGCCCACTGCCCTCCGCCCGCCCGGTGTAGCACCCTGCACCCTCTGCATCCTCCCCCCCATCCACCCCTCCCGCCCCTTCGGACGCAGATCCTCCCGGCGGTCTATTACTGGCCCTCGCCCCCCTCCCTCCTCCCCGCCACCCCCTACCGTCCTCACTTTCCCCCACTTTGCCCCCCCACTCTTCGCTCCGTCCTTCTATATTCATGGCTTATCTATACAACACATTGGTATGTATGACGTCACGGCGCGGTATAGCAGACCTAGAGCGTACAATATTCATGCATTAAATGTCTTTCTTCTTCTTCTCCGCTCCCCTGCGCGGATAAAGGAAAGTAAGGAAGGGAATCAGAAAAATACTTTCCATTCGCCCCAGTCATCTGAATGTGCTTCATTGATTGTGAATGTAGCTCCGGGCGACGGCTACGGCGACGGCGGCGGCATCCGCGCGTGCGGCGCTCTGGGCTTTGAGGCTAGGCGGAGCGGAGCGGGGCCGAGCGGAGCGGAGCGTGCGTCGCGAGGCGCCTGGCGCGGCGGCCACCGTCCTGCACACGCATCACGTCTCCTCGCGTGCATGTATGCACGCGCTACAGACGCGAGCGGCTGTGACGTGGGCGGGTCGCCAATTGTAGAACGTCCCTCTTTCTCTCGCGTCCCGCGCGCCTTTGCCTTTCGCCGCCACTCTCCCTGCTCCACTTCCCGCGGCGTCCGCGTGGCCCTTCCTGTCGCTCTCCGACCGCCCTACGCGCGTTTCCTCGTCCGCTGGCGCCGGCGTCGGCAGCCCATTCTTACTGCTCCACCCCTGCGCTCCCTCACCCATCATCTCATCACCCGCGCCCGCCCGCCGTCAATATGCATACCATTTCTCTCCATTCATCGTCTGGCTCGGCGTCGTCCCCGCTCTCGGCGCGCTCAACACCTCCCGCTTCCGTCCCCCGCACAGTCGGTCTGCATCCCCCGCCAGCGCCAGTCTTCCCACCCGCCGGGCTGGCAACCTCATCGCCGCGCGCGTCGCTGTGCCTCGCTCCGCTCGCCTCGCTCGTTCCATGCATGTGCTCTCCTCCGTCGGCGCGCAGCTAACGACGCCCATCGCGTCAGACGCGGGATCATTCGTGCGCCGCGCGAGCCGGGCGGGAGCGGGGGCGGGGATGGGGCGGGGCCGGTGAGGCGAATGCGGCGGCGGCGGCAACACAGTTCCCGCCGTCGCCGAAGCAGCGGCTGCCGCCCCCACCGTTGCTACCGCTGTGGGTGATGGGTGTTCGCCCAGAAAAGTTCGAGAAAGCCCACCGTACTGCCTACAGACATGCAAATCCGGAGTAGCTTTGGCGCGATGTATGGCACCGTGATAACGCTGCCAGCGCCGGCGCGCATGGAGGCCCGCCGGCACATTACGTACACAATATATTAAGGCCTAAAATAAAAGCAGGAACACTTTCGAACCACCTGTTTCGTCTTTTATATGCTCTATATCATGGGGTGCAATTTCGCTCCAGAATTAATGGAAGCCCGTTGCCCCTGCACGCACGACGCCACGGCGCGCCTAATGTAACACAGGTGGCGACGTCGGCCGCATCTGTCGCTGACGACAACGCGCCGGGGGCGGCGGCGGCGGCGGCACCGCGCGCGGGGAGAAGCATGTGCGAGGGAGCGAGCGTAGCGGGGCGGAGAGAGAGAGAGGGAGAGCGTGGAGGGCGGGGAGGGCGGGGAGGGCGGGGAGGTGAGTGGTGAGGCGAGGCGTGGTGTGGCGAGGTGAGGCGAAGCGGCCGCGAGCGCCCGGGCAAGCCCGAGCGATCCGGCTCGCGGTAGCCGGCCGCGCCCTGGCTACGCGCCGCCCTAATTGGGCACGCTCGCTCGGAGCGACGCCCGCGGCGCCAGACGCACCGGCTCGGCCGCGCGACGGAACACGCCGAGGCGGGCGGCGGGCGGCGGGCGGCGGGAAGCGGAGGCGCGCGAGCCGCGCCTGGTAGCGGCTACGGTAGCAGCGGTGAGCCGCCGTTGCAATGGACGAGGCAGGACGGGAGTGCGTTCCCGTAGACGACGGACAAATGAAACGTCATACGAGAGAAGAGAAACACAGCTAGAGAATACAACAACCCTAATATCATGATGAGTTGATGAGTTCGCTAGGGAAGGTACAGACTAGGATGAAACAGTAAGTAAATATACGGGATAAAAGGGAGCGGCACGGGGTAAAACATGAGACTAGAAATAGTATTAGGAGAATGGTGACAAGTCATTTAGTACTGATAAAGAAGAAATGGCTTAGATGAAATCAACATAAAGAGAACAACAAGAAAATTAAGAGAAGGCAGAATATTCCCAAAGCGGAAACAGGAGTATTATGAAACACGTGGTGCAAAGAGGCAATAAAAGTGAATAGACGTTAAGGGATTAAGGGCCTGGGGAACGAGTGGCTGTTGAGGAAGAGGCGATGGCGACAGTGGCAGCGCGGTCGCAGTGGGAGCAGTGGCCGCTGGACGCCAGCGATGCCGAGCATCGCGTGAATGCGTCCCCAGCCGCGGGCAGCTGCGGAGGTGGCGGCGGCGGCAGAGGCAGAGGCAGAGGAGCGGGCGAGCCGAGGCGAGGCAGGGGGCGCGGCGGGGACCGCTGGCCGAGCGGCATCGTAATCACCCGCCGGTAGCCCGGGCCACGACTCCGGGCCGTCTACCGGTCTTCACGAGCACCGCAGCCCGCCCAGCGCCTCACGCCGGCGCTGATGGGCGCGTGATATAAGGCCGTCAGCGGCTGCCTGGCTGCGCGGCCGGTGGCTCGGCGGCCGCCCGCGCACTGGGGCCCGGGGCGGGGCGCGGGGGCCCGGGGGCCCGGGGGCCCGCCCCCCGCGCAGCTGGCGCGCCCGCCGCCGCCGCGGCCCCGCCGCACAGGAGCACGCGAACTGTCGTTCTGCGGGGGCGGCCCCACCGCGCCCACGCGAGTTATGAAGACGCTCTACGGTTGTTCGCGCCGCGCCCCCGCCCCCGCCCCCTTTCGCCCCGAGCGGCGGATTCCGAGGCGACGGCTGATTTGCGATAGCCTTTCAGAGCTGTTAGCAAGAGCCTCGTTCCACGCACTGAATTTATAATTTCAAGTTGACACTTTTATTTGAAACAGTAGAGAATCGTATGATTTCGGCGTTAAAATGAGTCATCTGCATTATTTCGACGCCTTGATTCAGTGAATCACCAATATTAAAGACAAACAATATAGTATTTAAATATTTTTCAGAAACAACTGCTTAGAAAAGATGAAATATCTTCAACTCATATTAGATTCACACATAAGCTCAATTTTGCCCTTATCCTTGAGGTTCTAAAGTATTCTAAAAATAAGTTTCTTGAGCTAACTGAATATCAGACACAACCATTGACATTTTTACAATTAATATATTAAAGAATGTGTTAAGAACCAACATCTTTATCACCCTATTCCTCTATCTACATGCTTAAAACAATACGAGGCAATTCTTTAGACGTTATGTGCACTTTTGCTGTCTTCTCAGTCGAGAACACGTTGGTTCACAAAAGACGGATCGCGTCTCGTTACAAGTCTCAAAGTCTTCCTTCCCATTCCGACGCCGAACGGGAACCGCGAAACTTCATCCGCGGCAGTCGGCTGCCGCTCACCCACGCAAACAAGCGCGTGGGGGAGAGGTCGGGCCGTCGCCGAGAATGGCGGGGCGCCCGCCATTCACAGCGGGTTTCCCCGAATTCCACGCAGAGGTAATGGCAATCTACTTGAAGCGCCGGCCGCAGCCTGGCGGATTGAGGTCGCGCAAAATACGTGTCTCTCCGGGCGGGGGCCTGTTGGGGGCCGGTAATTGGGATCAAGTTATGGCGTCGCAGGGCGCAGCGCGCGGGCGGGCCCGTCGGGTGGCACGCGTCGCCACGGGGAGGGGTGGGAGTGGGGGCGGGGGCGGCCGTCGCCCGCCCCGCGACCGCACGCGCGGCTGCGGCACGACCGTGTCCTTTGGGAGCCCGCGCCACTGCCCGCGTCCGACGCCCATTATGCACCCTGTCGCCCCGACAGCTCGCCTTTGCAGAGTTGCGTGATAGACTGAATTGGTGGGTCGGCTGAGTGCTAGCCGCAGTGTGCATCCGTTGCAAACGATCGCCGTGATCCACTTCAAAGATTTGTTTCTCTGCTTCACGAACGCGAGTGGGGAGTAGCTATTACATGAATTGGAGGAGCGGATAGGCGAACGAACCGGATACACGGTTTTAAACATTGAATTCTCTCGGGGATTTGGGTTATGAATATTTGTCCATACGAACCTAAACTGCACGTTTGGATATTATGAATATCATTTATAAATTAACATTATGCAAATAGGTAAATACAGAATTATATCCCAAGGGGTAAGCATTTTACAATTGCATATATAACATAACTCAATTTTCATTAAAAAGCGTGGTTATTAGTAAATATTTCACAATTACTTATTGAGGAATCCAAATTAATTAGCTTTCCATCTATATTAGCATTATCGCCAGCAGCCAATCGACGTGAAAGTACCAGAGTTCGCATTGTCAAGGTTGAGTCGATGAACCGCGCGGTGGCAACATCCTGTGCGCATCTCGACGCCTCGCCCGTCCTCGTTGGGCGGCTGCGCGCACAGCGCAACGCGCCGCAGGCAGCGCACTCGCTCACTTGCGGCGGCGGTGGGGGCGGGGCGGGGGCGGGGCGGGGGCGGAGCGCGAGAGGCACGCGAGAGCGAGTGTCACGAGCGCGTCCTTTGCATGCGTGAGCGCGCGGCGGCGCGGCAGCGCCTCTTTTTCTAGTGGGAGGGGCCGCGTTTACCTGCACCCGCCCGTCATTAATCCGCCGCGCCCGTCCCCGCCTTGCGCCGCCCCGCCCTCGCCCCGCCCCGCCCCCGCGCACGGCGACGCAGATAAAAGGGGCGGCAGCGCTAACATTTCAGCCGTAATTTATTCCGCGCCGCGTCGCGTCGCGCCCCGCCGCAGCCGCCGGCGATCTGTGAAGAAGCTGTCTCCAATCTTTGTGATCTCTGCGACCGAGCTGGGCGTGCGTATTGATCAGGCGCTTACGAACCGGAACGGCGGGGCGGGGGCGAGCTTGCAGGTATCCCCTGCAGCTAGCAGTCTTTGCCGCCCCCTGTCGCCTTCCACCGCTGCCTGTTGTCGCACCGCCTCCGCTTCCAGTCAGCTCCTGCGAACCCGGCTTCTTAACTCCGAGTTGCCATGGGTCTCGACTTTGTCGATTGCCAATACCCTATCTCCACTCCTTTTCTCACAACCGATTAACCAACCTCTGCTACCGAAGCCGCCCGTAACATTTTGCATCCGAGAAAATCACAGTGCCAACGCTTCGTCTTCTCGCCACTTCTGCATTCGTCACATCCCATTCCTAACAACTTCAAAATTCGCCACTCACCATTGCTGCCAACTCTGAATATCTCACAACTCACGTTGCTTTCACCATTCCCACTCCCGCACTGCGCATTCTACGACAGGTGGTGACACGCGAGAGCTCTGTCAGCATCATTGCGTTGTCACCTTTTAATGTCCCTTTTTTTCTCATCGCTCCCACACTCACGCAGAACGCAGTACTCCTGTCACCCCCGAAAACGTCGCCATTCCCTGTTTTGCATCGCTTCCTACCGAACTGTAATTTGACTCCGCCCTCGCTTCTCTGTCCACACCCGTCCTTGTGCGGGCACAATCGCGGCTGTTGGACAGCAATTAGCGTTATTAACGCGTTAAAAAGTGGCGAATTGTTAAATTACAAACCTTGCGGTTCGATATTACAGATCGCGCGCCTGTGAAGAGGCCGCGACTGAAGTGCATTCCTCTGTTGTGAATGTCATCAGTATTCTCGGCGTAGTCAAGCAACGTCAGAGCAAAGTGCCGACGATTGCGGGCTGTCAAACGGCATCACGCGGCTGAGCACCGTGAGTAATCATTTATCCAGTCTCTGCTTTACAGCAACTTCCATTGCATGTACGCACAAAGTAACGCGGAAAAGAGGCGAAAAAACGCTCGAAGTGCTCCACTTAAAGCGAATGTACACAGGACGACGACCACATTCAAAGCAGCAAATTCACCTACCTCTAGCATGTGTGCTTTCTTACTACTTTCCCACACTGTCTCTAATGGATTTTCTCGCAATGATTTATAGAACAGTTTATTGTTCGAACGCACTTCCGGGTGCCTTTACTGCATACTACTACATACTACTGAACGGTTTAATATCTTTAAAAATGAAGCAGTAAAGGAAGTCTATTTCAGACTTCAAGGTAAAAATTGGATTATTATTTTTTCGTGTAATTTTGAACCACAGATTAAATGAATAATCTCAGCGGGAGAAAATCATAATCGATGTCGGTTCTACTGTCAACAACCCACATCCAATTTATACTTGGCAAAGATAATATGTTCTGAGGGATTTAGCCGGCATAACACGCAGCTCTTTCATTTCTTTCTGAATATCGAATGAAGATTTCCATAGAGGGTTACTTCTGGGGGGATTCCTGGCTATCCGGCTGGGCGAAGCGGATCTGGGCGGGGTAGGACGCACAGAAGCGCGGAGTGACCGCGATGTAGGGCGGGTCGGGAGCGGGTCGGGGGCGGGTCGGGGGCGGGGCGGGAGCGGGAGCGGGGCGGAAGGAGGGGGCGAAGGCAACGGAGGAAGGTCGCGCGGCGAATATTAAAGGCATAACATCCAACTATTTCCCCGGCGGCGGGGCCGTAATTCATGAGTGAAAAACGCGCGGATTGTGATAGCGCGGCCCAGCGCCTTATCTGGGCTGCCGCGAGTCGCCTCTACGACCTCGCCGGCGGTAGGCCCTGCCTGCAGCCACCCGCTTCCGCCCGCTCCCGCCCACTCCCGCCCCCTCCCTGCCCCCTACACCCACTCCTGTCTCACCATCCTCCTCCGTTGGCCCTTACTACTTTTCACTGGCTTGATGAAACCGTCGTCACGGGGCTCTTTACGTTCTGTCGTTTCTGCATCTCTGCATTCTCTCCCGTTTCTACCGGTATCATCGATTTCAATGTTTCGATTGTCCCCTGTCCATGATAATTGTCCCCTGGTTCGTAGACATCCTCGAACATTCAGCTTGCCCGGCACTCATCAACATTAACACGTGGTTTACAAGATTTTTACCACCTTTTTACAGCGTGTTTAACCCTTTTGTTACTACTGTTTGGTATCACTGGAACCCTTTTGTACTCACTGATACTTTCTATTCCCCTATCTCTACGTCTTTCTCATTCTTCTCTACAGCTGCACAACTCGCCATATACAAACACCAAACATATTTTGCCTACTGTCAAACTTCACAGCTTCGTCCTCACAGCCTACGCTGCTTCACGGCTTCGCACACTTGCTCGGCTGTGCGCCCCAGTACGCCCTAATTGTTTGATTCGGACTACACAGAGCCTGGTCTCCCGCCAACGTGGTCGGCGCATTTTGCTTTCTCGCTTTGAGGAAAAGCAGCGTAAGATCGTTACCGATGTGGGCGCGCCGGTCGATACAAGATCTTATGACTCGGGCGACGGAGCAGCGGCGGCGGAGGCGTCAGCGGGGCCGACGGCGGCGCGAGACGCACGCAGTTCTAGGCAGACGCGGAGGCGGAGAAGGAAGCGGAGGCGGTGATGGCTGCGGGGGCGGAGGCCGAAACCCACCAGAGCATGGGAGAGTGCGGGGGAGAACGAAGTCAAATTAATAACAAAGGGGAACTGAGTGAGTGCAACTCTCGTGACCCTTATGAAGTTACAGGCTTTTTTGAACAGAATTCTCGGAATGAGATCCCTTCACAAAGAATGTATTAAAAAGGAACACTTTGTAACCAGTATACAACAAATGTGTTCGTTCGTTTCTTTGTCGTAATTTTTTCATTGGCTACACGTTTGCACTGAAGGCGAGTCTTGCTTCCGAGCGAAATAAATGTTTTTTTTTCAGACCGCGAAAAACACACACATACACACCAACTCAAAGCGCGCAATTAAGTAAGGTGGCGGTAGTCATTATAAGTCCATGGACAGTACACAGAGATACTAGGACGAATTTGAAATTAAATGACATGGCATTACGGCGAAAATTGTTCTTTTTATATTGTACACTTTCTCACTTTTATTTCTCACTGCATGTTAACGGTCCGTTGTAAGAGTCATTAGGCAATTAAAGAAAAAACAAAAGAAGACGCAATATCGGATGATGCGGGTATTGGCGCGAATCGTGTGAACGCGCCTCATCCGTGTAGACAACGAAATCGAAACGTAGGAACCCGTGTCAGACCAAATCCTCAGGCGAAGAATCCGCGAATATCATATTCCCATCCAGAAGCGCCGCGCAAAACGAAGAAAAGGGAGGCCGAAGGGCAGGCAGCGAAACAGGGGCGGCCCTGGGGGCGCGGGTCCAGATGGGCTTCTCGGGGGCGGCGTGGGGGCGGCGTGGGGGCGGCGTGGGGGCGGCGTGGGGGCGGCGGGGGGGCGGAGGCGGCTGAGCGTCGCGGCGCCGTGACGGCGCTGGGCGGCCCGGGCCGTCGACGCCCGTCACGTGCGAACTGCGGCCGGCGCGGCCCTGCGCGGCGCGGCGGCGGGCGTCTGCGGGGACGGCGCCGGTCCCCGGCTTCGTTGGCGGCGGCGGCGGGGAACGGGAAGGGGATGGAAGGGCGGGCAGCGACTGACAACGAAGAGCACGGAGGGAGAGCGCAGCCAAGGAATGGGAGGGGGCGCTGCAGGAAGGTGAGATGGCGAGAGTTTGGTGAGATGTAAGTAAAAGGACGGAGGATAAAGAAGAATGACACAAGAACAGTGGTTGGATGGAGTGGCACGATGACAGTGACAAGAACATAATGGGCGCGAGCGCGGGCGCGGGCAGGGGCGGGGGAAGGAGTGAGGCTGGGAGCACGGTAGGTCGCGGCTCTGTGGAGAAATAGGGAGAGGGAAGAGGGGGGGGCTGTGGAGGAGCGGCGCGATGGAGGGGGGCGGGTGGCACGGAGCGCGTCCAGCGCAGAGACAGTCACGAGATTGAAACGTCGCCCGCCGGTCCGGGAACCTGTAAAAAGTAGCGTAACAAGCAGAAAAGTGAGCACTTTCGGCGTGGCCCACTTTACGGTTCCCGAGGGCTCCAGGGCCCCGCGAGGGACGCCTGCTCGCGGCAGGAGCGAAGCGGAGACGGCGAGCAGAGCAGGGTGGGGTGGAGGCGGTATGGCGGAGGGATGAAATGAGGGGTTGAGGGGGACGGATGACGTGGCGGGGTACGGCGTGCGATGGGATGGCGGGGAGAGAGCGGGAATTTAGGATGACAGTGGCAGGCCGCGGGTGGGAAGGCGGACATAATGGTGGGTCGACGGATTGTCAGGGGTGGGGCGACGGATTGGAGGACGGGGCGGGGTGGGATGACGGCCGTGGGGGTGGGTCGGGGGTGGGATGGCGGAGTGGGGGCGGGGGCGGGGGCGATGGGATGGCGGGGGCGCTTGCCGTCGAAGAACGAGCACCGGCGTGAGGCAGCGCGCCCCCGCTCGACTCCGCGGCCCGTGTCTCGCTTTGCCTGCCAGTAATAACTGTAACTCAGCGACGCGGAACGCGGGAACTGGGGTTCAAATCCCAATGAGGTCATCGATTGGAGGCCCTTGGCGGCGGAACGCCCCCAACGCGGAAAGGCGCCACCCAGCCCGCCCCCTCGCTCGCCCACGCATCCACCACCTCCTCAATTCGCCCATGCATCCGCCACTCGCACGCACGCTGCGTGCCCAGCCCTTTCGTTCATCTGCTGGGAGCGCCTGTTTTCTGGAAGAAGAGATCTTAAATCTCCAATGCAATCCAAGAAGCTTGCATTGGGCACACAAAAAACAATATTTCATTTCGGGTTAGTTACGTAGTCGATGCAAATTATGCATGTACCAATGTACAAGGCACTTATATAACGTTATATAACTATATAACAGTATATTCAATATCAAAATGAAAACAAATTGAAAGAGATATTTGATATGAAAATTATTTCTACAAATTCAATGACTAACTACTTTTATATTCTACTTCTACGATGTTTGAAATAATAGATTTTGTTACAAAATATTAGTAGACTCACCCCATTTTATACAAGTAAGTTATCCTAAAATCTATTTTCTGTCGCATCAAGCTTGCGGAAAAAAGAGGAGGTGGCAGAGTGCAGTATATTCATTCCTCTACCTAGTAGTCTCCTTATTGAAATCCCTATTGGAATTACCTCCGTATCGACTTTACAATAACCGTTCCGGAGCGGGCGCCCTTTCCGTGACCTCCATTCCTTCGGATTGGTCGTCCGTATTCCTGGAGATCCCGCCCGCCGGGCAGCAGCGAAGGAGCCGAGGAGCGAACTTCAACCCTTCTTCTCGGAAGGCGGGTGGAGCGGCGCGCGAGTCGCAGCTGGCCGCTTATCTCCGCGGGCCTTTTCGCCTGAGACGACGCTGCAATACGTTCGCCCCGCGCCGCGCGGCGAGGGGGACGCCAGGTCGCAGGAGCACACGTTCCGCGCTCTTTCGCAAAGCCAGCCTTCCCTCCAATATGTTACGTCCGAAACCGCGTCTTACCAAATGGCATCCTCACGAAACCGTTCCATTTTTTTTTCAGAATTTCAGTCGGACGTGCAGTGCTGGACTCTGAAGTACTGTGTGTCTGCTGTCGTGCTGCGAACGACCTGAGGTAGGAGGATTCACAGTAGCAATGTGCAGCGAGGGCGAGAGATCCGCGTCTCTAATTCCCTGCGGGAATCGTGGTCGAAAGAAGGTTTGAATGCGAAGAATGTGGAAGGCCTGATGGCTCTTATCACTCTTTTTCATCAAGATCTTCTAAAGAGAACTGTCAAATTGTTTAGTGTTGGCCACGCTAGAGAACGTGGCACGATTTGTCGAAATGATTGCGTCGGACCGATCCTTTTTTCCGGAAACATCTGTTTCATGCCTGAGGACACCATGTGTTTTGTTTTGCACGTTCTCAGTTCCATTATAAGTCAAATTAGTTTCTCTTCCATTGTAGACCTCAGAACACAATTTATCTATCAGCATTATTCTTTAATATTGCACAGCAGACAACTGCACAACTTCCATTCATAAAACAGTGTTATAAATATTTCCTTGAAATTAAAAATCGCTAGTGAATGCAAACGCTGGTTGTTATAAAAATGCATAAATATTTATCGTTTAAGCTGAGGCCCGTGCAATAAAAATGATGGCCGAATCGTAAGAGGGAACGGGGGAGCGGGCCGCGGGCGACAAGCGTCTGTGGCGGTGGCGGTCAGCAAGCGGTGTCAGCGGCCGCGCGCGCGCCGCCGCCCGACATCCAGCCCGCGCCCAGCGCCGCAAAAACTTGCCTCGAGCGCCCCCCCCCCCCCGAGCTCCACTGGCGACGGCCACGCGGAGACGCCGAGAAGAGGACAAGCGGAGGAGCGGACACGCGGCGGCCGCCAGGGCTACGCCTGCCAAGGGCGGCTGCAGAAAGTACTGGGGGGAGTGGTTTCCAAATTTCAAGGCAACGTATTTTTAAATGGAATTCGGATGTTCATAATTAATTTATACATCACTTTCAATTGTTTATACTTTTCCTATAACAGTTTGAAAATAACAGAACGATATTTTTGTTCATACTCTGTTAATACCACTGATTCTACTTTTTACTAATGATACTAATTTTTATGAATCCCCGAAATCATTTTTGAAGTTTTTCAAACATAGCTCAAAATTCTTTACATATTTTGTTCGATTAGAGAAAAAAAGTGCTCTTATAAAAATGGGGCATGACCGATTCTCGTTGAAACCTCTGAAATTTTGAAAATTGCAAAAGTTCGTATTGTGGCTTCGATTAAAGAGTTCCTTCGCCACAGGAAACAGATAGTTCGAGTAGGACAAGAGTTTTCGAATATGTCAATATTACGTCAGGGGTTCCACAAGGAAGTGTAATAAGAACTCTTCTTTTCACAGCTTTTATAAATGATCTCTCAAATAACATACGTTTGAAAGGTCGATTATTCGTAGACTATTGCGTGTTATACCAAGTAATTAACTCAAAGAACGATGAAAATATGTTCCAACAGGACTTAGAACACTTGAGATATTAAGCTGAAATAAATGGTATGGAAATTAACGGATCGAAAAGTAAAGAAAGTGCATTTGGTGGGTATCGTAATTACGCTAAATTAGGGTGATAAAATCAAATAAACCAAGTGTAATGCAAACATTAAAGAAATGTGTGGTAAACGCGAAAGAATTAGAATATACCTCTTGTCCGTTGAATTAAGGAACACGGAGTGACTCGTTGGAATACATAGACTTACAAAGCAAATTTAGAAAGAATTAAAAAGTAAGGTTTCAACTTTACCTACAGACTATAGAAAACGATGTATTTCGATAGAGGAGACTATAATCACAAAATTCGGACAAAAAGTAGATAACAGAGGTAGGAAAATTTTCATTCGTTAATACGACTATAAGAGATTGGAAGAGTTTGCCGGCAACAAAAAAAATAATTCTTCGCAATGTGCGTAGTCTTAGATGTATGTTAGAATTAGTTCGGTACCAATAAAGTGAGCAACTTTAGAATTTTACTCATATTAAGTTAAATCTTCAGCAACTTAAAGTGTCAGGCCCTTGTTTGAAACTACCCACTACTCTGCCATTTCACCACTTCTGAATTGTATTGTTATAGGATTCTAATTGCAAAAATATATTGTCAATGAATTTTAAATTCACTAACTTTTAATTTCAATAGATCATAACTTCGCAATTGAAATTATTTAACGCGTTAATTCACCCGTCCAAATTAATATTATATCGCAAGTATTTATATCCTCACATTCTACATAATGCAAAATAAACTTTCCGATTGACCGGAAATTCTATCGTACTAATATGTGCGTTCCCTTCCTCTCTCCAATATATCAATTTGGTTGTGGGCGTTTAATACCCATCCGAACCACTAAAATTTCCCTGTAAATAATACGGAACAGCCCGCAAATTATTTATAACATTTTAATGGGTTTTCAGCCTGAAAAATTCAGGAGACCACCACTCTACATGTTGGGAAAAGTTAGTCCGCACAGCAACTGACAGGCAACGGCGTGGCCCCGCTTGCAAAAAGAGCGCGACATCTCCTTAAAAACTTACGCTCGGAGGACAAGGTCGCTCGGAAACGCTCCGTTCACCTTCAATGCGGTATTCCGTCGCGGTGGGCTGTGGGCGGAGAAGTTAATGTATCTTCCAGCCCCCACCGTTTTAGGCAAACTCGCTAATTAGTGAGTGGTCCGATTACTGCTTAAACTGTGTAAAACGCTCCTCGTACTTCACGCTTGTTAGCAGGAACAGCAACTCCGGTACTGTACTAACTACGGGATATTGGGGTGCAGCAAGCGTTCAGCGTTGGCACGTACGCCGGCAAAGTGAGACATATACATGCACACGCCGGGATCACCCGCGAGTTTTCACGATTCTTTTGCCTTCGCTAATTCGCAGCAAAATGGCCTCTGCTTGAAACATTCGAAGTATTCGATGGATATCACGGAAACTGCATGTGGTGTATTAGTAGGTCAGCAAAATTAATTGTGCAAACAATCTATATTACTAATTTTCAATGCGCGCAGGAATTGAAAGAAAACTATGATACGGTAATGTGCGAGGTATCTAGGGTTTCTTCAAGTACCCAGGAACTCGAGACAAATATTTAATTGTCGCTAATTATCATATTGCGAGTACCGACTGAATTATCATACTCATTGCATCATTGCATTACTACACAGCTGAAGTTACGCAACAGCAAGATTCATAGCAAATATTTAATAACGGGAGGTCTCTTCCTTGGAGGCTTGCTGTCGTATGACGTCGGGTACGTGGTAGACAGTGATTCACTGAGTATGAGAAAATTGAGTCTTAACGTCAAATAAATGTGTTTCACTGTAAACAATGATACAGTTTTATTATACTGTTTGGATTTTCCCGAGATCTTCGATGTTAATCGAGACGATAGACACATTTCGTATGGCCAAAGACTGAATAGTTTCTTTTCAATTTCTGCACACTCTGGAAACTAGTAATATAGAAAGGAAAAAACTTCTAAAAAGGGGAGAAAATACACACATTACATACGAATGGAAAGTGATTAATTATAATTTGTAAATTATGATAAAAAAACATTAACAATTTTATCGATAGAATTACGACACAAGGAGAACAATGATAATAAAGAAAATCAGGACACAGTTATCCGGGGTCCTGAGAGACCCTGTGCACGCTACAGTCTGTTCGATATTTCACGCAGTCGTCTCCCAATGCAGCCGACGCATGACGTCAACGCGCCGCTTTGTCGGAGGAACTGAAAGGCATCGCGCGGGGCGGCGCGGGGGCGGGTGACACAACGCGCGCTCGCATCGACAGACGCGCGTCTAAAGATCCCGGCGCCTACGGGAGCGCCCTCCCTCCCCTCTCCTCCCCCGTTGTGGGTGGCGGTCGGCGGGAGAGCGCGCGCACTCCGCTGCTGCGGCGGCCAATAAGGCAGACAATGCGCCAAGGCGCAAGGCAGGCACCCGGCGCGGCGCCGCCCCAGACGCTCCCTTTATGAAGCGGCGACATGCGCCGCCCCGCCACGCCAGCGGCTTCTTCCACGAGCGCCCCGTCACGCCGCCCCGTCGCACCTGCGTCCCCCGCACGGGCCGCGCGCGCCCAGAGACAGGCGACAGCCTCAAGAGACCAACTCGGCAAGCAAACCGCGTATTATGCACGAACAATGAAGAGGTCAAAAGAGACAACACAAAAAGACAAATTGTTTGAATAGTTCTCACTAGGAGGTGCTCTTCAGTCAGCCAGGAGTGGCGTTACTCACCTGAAATTGTGAGAGGAATAATTAAGTTCGTTTAATTTGCGTAAATAGGAAGCGTGCTTATCACAAAGCGTACGTTCTTAGCATTTTGGTTTTGCGTTCATTATCCATTAGTCAATATTCTCAAACTATTTTGTAGCCCTTTTTCAACAATGTTTCAAGAAATTTACTACTTTTGTATTGTATTGGAGTATTCGGACTTCAATTCATCTTTAAATATCTTGTCCATGTGGGAGAAAAAGAAAAGTGGTAAAATACGATTTCCAGAGTCCGTTAATCTTCGTTTCAGAACAATGTTCATCAAGGACTTCATTTATGGGTACCGAGCACTGGATAGAAAATTCTGGATCGATGTGACACACTTTTGAAATCTACTCTACTGGTTAATTCAACAGGAATATTCATGTGGGAGTTTACCTGTTCGTACTCGAGTCACAGATCGCTTGACGCCACTAAGCCGCTGATTAACTTCCAGCGACAGAAGTTCGTATTTTCGGTTCCACTCTCTCACACGGACACAAGGCCTTTAAGGTAAATTTTAAATGACGCAAGGGTGAAACGGTAAGAAAAGGAGATAACATTTCCTAAAACGGCAATTCGGGAGCACATTCCAGGAAAGAAAGGTGATGCACGTCCCGAAAACGATCCATGACTCCAATATGGGCGTAGTGTTCAAAACCAACTCTCGCTTTTTAAAATTGTCATTATTATTATTATTATTATTATTATTATTATTATTATTATTATTATTATTATTATTATTATTATTATTATAAATCTTTCAACTATTAATAGTTAAATTGTTGGGAAGGGATTCTGAAACTCAAGAAAGCGTGCGCAGATGATTTTCTCCCCCATACGTCACATACAGTTTTTGACTGTTTTTTGACTAAATAAATAAATAAACCACGCAGAGAGAATGCAAGATGAAGCGAACGAGGAGTTGAGGGGCAAGGCATCCTTCACGCTGAAACCAGCTGCGGGGTCATGCAGGTATGGACGTGGGAGTTCCAAATTGCAGCTTGCGGTGCTGACTGCCGACCATGTGCAGTCCACGTCCATTTGACGTAGAACGATTTTCTCCATGCTCTGTGTCTCATGCTCCTATTGGCTTTTTTCATTCCATCGTTCTTTTTAACTTCATGGTCACTAGTTTCCACGTTGAAGTGGCTAGGGCGCTCGCCGTCACACTCGACTTACTATGGTTGAAATTCCTGTCATTCCGTGTAAAATTAGTGGTAAATTAAACGGATCAGGTTTTCACGGAACACGCCCGTTTGCTCTAGCTTTCGTTTTCACTTTGCTCCACATTTAAGATTATAATGTCTCACACAAGTTCGTTATGTGTTATCTTTATCATCGCATTTCAGTTTAAAACATCATTGGGTTACAGATTAAAACATCCGTGGCGTTTCCCTGCGCGTAGAATCCATTCCAGAAACTAAAACGTAACAATACTGGGAGGGGAAAGCGCTAGAATACTTTAAGCTGAAGAGCTTCCTTTGGTGGCATACTTTCCGCTGCATTCCCAGCATAGCTCCAACTGAGAGCCGTCCTCTTCTACCCTTCGCAACTGCAGTAGTTCGGCATGACCTATTGACTGGCTTCTCGATACTCTGAATATTGAGCATAACTTACATATTGACAATGTCAATGATACTTACATTTTCTGTTATTTAATATGAATGATATAATCACATATTTATGCATAAGAGTCAAAGCCAATTGGCAATATTGTTCTGTTATTATTAAGAATAAGTATGAGACAATCATTACTTTTTTCCTGTAAATAATAAGGCCTATATGACTTTTATGGGTTACTATAAAAGAAAATTCGGTTTTGAAATATAACCGCGATTATCACAGATGTTCCGATGTGTATACGTAGGTTCAGCCAAGTTATCGAAAATAAAGAAAAAATCGGCATCCAAAACTATTCAATATACAAGGGTTACAAAAACAAACTCGCAAATATGCAGTCATCAATTACATGTTCCAAACTTCATTCTAGATTTATTTGTCAAAATATCCACACAATTATTTCACTCTGAACCGCATTTCATTTACATTCTCCGGAGGCAACTTGCATCTCTGGATTCCTTACTTTATTCTGTCATTCTGATTGCTTTCTTCATCTACCATCCCCGACCTAAGCACAAGATGAGGATATATAGAATTTGCGCCTATTACACAATGACACTTTTTGAAACATTTTTGAAACAATTCGTTCTGCATATCTTCATAAAAACTGAGCCCCTACTTTTTCAGTAATTAGTTTACTATTTCTACCAACTATACCTCTCATGATAGGACGTCATATTATGTGAAAAAGTACATGTAAAAATTAAACATATTAACAACTCAATGAAATGTTCGATCTTTGTGCGCAGTAAGGGCATGGTGTACAGTCGTCAGTCCAACCCATCTTTCCCGCCTTTTCCACTTCTCTCTTCCTTTGTTGTTTCGGTAACGGCTCTCCTCTCAGCAATGTGTTCGCGTGCGCCCATCACCCCGCGTCAATCACGCCAGCGCGCCGCTTGGCAGCCGCCGCCGCCGCCCACGCCGTCGCGTTCCACCGCGCGCCTTTCATTACCCGCCCTTAAGGCCTAATAGATTCCCCCGGCAGGAGAAAATCGCACGCGCCTCCGTTCTCCGCCGGCCGGAAGGCGGGGCGCGCCCGAGCGGCAGAGGAACCAGATTAGTGGGTCGGCACGAGCTCAAAATGCAACCGAGATTCGCCGACTGCAGACGGAACGCGCCGAAGAACGGCGGTAAACGGCACGGAGCAGCAGACGGGGGCGGCGGGGGGAGGCGATGAACGTGGAGATGAGCGAATAAAACAATGACGCTGCACGTCGGGATTTCAAATGAAGCGGCGAAAGGAAGCGCCGGCAGAGATTCGGCCCAGAAAACGTCGTCGCAGCAAGAAGAGCAGTAGTTACTTTTCAACGCCACGCGGGCGGAAAAATCGGTCGAGCGTGGACGAGCGCTTGGAACTCTCCAACTCGACGTCTTCCGCGACGTCGATTTCTGGAGAAATACCTTTTATCGGCGTCTGCAACCCGAGAAAGAAATTATTTCGAGCGGATCAAACGTCATGCTCCCCGACAATCGACTCCTTCCCCACGACGGCCGCCTAGCGACACCGCCGACAGCCGATCAAATAACCTCCACTTGTGCACTTGGCAAGTTTCCTCGGCGGAGAAAGTGAATTACCAGGCTATCTCCTGGCGGCGGTGACGCCGTGAGCCGATGGGGCGGTCGGTTGGCGAAGGGCGGTGTAAACACCAGGGCCCTGGGCGACCGGCAGGGGTGCGAATCGCGCTCATGAGATTTGGCTGCGACAGCATGACAATTTTATTTACGCCGCCCTCTCTCCCGGCGCCGGCGCCATATCCGCCCCCGCCGCTGCCCGCACGCGCCCCGAGGCTACCGGTTTCGGCGCCGCCGTCGATTTCGCTTCTCCCAGCTCTCCCACACCACCACGTCCTCGCGACGTCATCTCCACGACGCCCACGCATCACCCGCCAGGGTATTCAGACCGGCGCTATCGCGAATAGAACCACCATCACCACCCCCACCGCCACCTCATCGGTTGTACGCATCGGCCCTTCGTCACCATTACATTCACTGTTACGGTCGCCCTCATCGCCGCAGACGCCACCGCCGCAGCCGTCCGAATCCCTCGCCACCGCCGCCGCCGCCATCGCTGTCTCCGCTGCCGCCGCCACGGAACGGCTGAGCAGGAGAGCGCTGGCGGCGGCGGCGGCGCGGAGAGGAAGATCTACAGCGCGGGGGCGGCGGCGACCGGGAATCCGGAGCCTGCGGCGCGGCGCGGAAGGGGCGGCGGCGCCGGCGCCCGCGCCCCCGCCCCCGCACGCACCCCGCGCCCCGTACCGCCACGGAGACGCGAAGGAAGAGGAACAGGCGGACGACCAAGGAAGAGGAGGACGGTCGAGGAGACGGAGGAGGAGGAGGTGACTGGGACTTCGCTCGCTTGACATATTATCATCACACCCAGCTCCCGCGCAGCAGGAGCGGGTGGCTCCGCGGCTGTCACGAGCCAGGAGACATTCAATCATCCGCCCGGGCGTAGCAACGCACGCCGGCATTCAAATGAGCTGGCAAAATAAACGGTGTTAGACAAGCTCCGGGCCCGGAGGCGCCTCCGCGCCCGCCGCCGCCGCCGCCGCCGTCGCCCCGTCGCCGCGCCGGCCCCTCCGCGCCTCCGCGCCGCCGGCCGGCCCAAGAAATGAATTAGACGCGATCAGTCGGCCTGATACCGATCCCCCCGGGGCGCCCCGTTTCTCCCCGTCGAAAAGGGCGTTCCCGGGATCACGCGTGCGCGCCCCAAGGAGTCCCCGCCCCCGGCGCCGCCCCGCCCCGCCCACGCCAGCGCCTTCGCCTCCGACCCCGCCGCCTCGCCCCGCCCCGCTGAGAGGCGACGCGGGACAAACACCGCCTGGGGAATGAACCGATCGGCCCCCGACCCGCCGCGGGACACGAGACGAATAGCAGTCGTTGGTGGTTCTACGTAACTTGCTTTCGAGATTCTGCTCCCAGAGTCCATTACAAGGGACTGAGTTAGCTGGGCGGTTGTTGGGCATGTTTGGTTTTGCGGGGTCGCAGATTGATAGACTAGACGGGGAGTCATCTCTTGACGCTTTCCTAATCTACTTCCAGATGGATTTTGAAGAGAACTGTATGCACACAAAATCAATCATTCTTTCTTTTTAATCCTCATCAACTTTTCTTGTGGACAGAATAGAGTAATAAAGCAAAACGTAGAATATACATTGCCAAGAATATTAATAAGATAATTTATTTTTCTTTACAAAAATTAAGAGAGCACATCGCGAAAAAAATAATGTAATAGAATATCAATGCCATACTAAAATACAATCGTAACACGGGGATAAAATTTCAATTTAAATTCATGAAAAAATGTTCTTCGCAAACAAGTACCTAATATGCTCGATCAAATATCCTGTATTTCTCTCAGAGAACCTATTCAATGCTACATTTAGCGTCGCAGACGCGTCTGTTCACGTCTTACATCATCTCAAACGCGAATTTAAAATTCCGAATAGAATTTTCTGCTCTCACAATTCCCGAACGCACGAAATAACAGTCGTCGTAATGTATCTTTAACATTGCCCGGGGCTGTTCATCGCAGGGGCATAAGAAGACGCTGAAAGCGGGCGGGGGGCTTCCGGGGAACGCAGGCTTTATTCACAAAGCTAACTGATGCAACGGAGCATTTACATAATGAAATTCATTCTGGGGCTGGCGAGCGGGCGGGGGCGGAGGCGGGGGCGGGGGCGTGGTTGGGGGCGGGCGCGGGGAGCCGGCGGCTCGGGGCGGCGTAGGGGATGCCGCGCGGGCGGCCGTTCGCCGATCTAAGCGGACGCTCCGGACAAGATCCGGAAATGCGGCACCGACGCGAGACCCGGCCAGCCCGGCGAGCGCGCATCGCGCCCGCCACGCCCACCGACGCAACCATGCGGCGCGGGCGCTCGGGGGTGAAGGCACGGCTGCTCAGTAGCATTGGACACTCCGGGCGAAATAAAGAGCACCACCGACCCACTCACTCGAGTCATATTGCAATGTCCTTTGGTGTAATTTAAAACGATTTCTAAAAATGAAATTAAATTAATGCAAACGTTACCCATTATTAATACTATGAAACAACAACAACAACAACAACAACAACAACAACAACAATAATAATAATAATAATAATAATAATAATAATAATAATAATAATAATAATAATAATAATAATAATAATAATAATAATAATAATGAAGATGAAATGAACATGTTTTGAATTTGGCCTTAAATTTTTTTAACATTGACAGTTGAACAGTACATTGACATTCCACCGTACAACCATTGCAAAAGACCGTCTTTTCGCTTGAGCGATAAGTCTCATAAACCCCAATTCAAAGTTTAATATGCGTATGAGTTTATTTATGTGAACAGGAACTCAAGAAAATCTTCGTGTAACTTAATAATATGTCTATATTAATAAAACTTTATAATTGGGAACTGCCATGCTCTTGTGAATACAAACAACTACTTTCAAAAGGTTTGAATATGTGTAAAGAACATAAAGTCTATTTGAATCCTGCTTTTTCCATTACAAATTACTGTTGTGTGGGAACAATGAAGCTTTCACAAACATAAACCCAATTAGTTGCATTAATGTTAAACCAATACGATTCAATTCTGTAATTAACATTAGTGGAACTACAATAACGTTACCAGTTTGATCAACCTGCCAGAATAGATAATACGCCTTTCTCAAAGTGTTATAACATCAAATAACGTTAACTCTCTTTTCTTTATAGAGGAAAACACGGCTCTTTTTCAGTTCCGCCTCGTGCATTCAACTTTTGAGTTCAAAGGAAGCACATAAAGTACTGCATCAATTACTGTCTCGAACAAATCATCGATTCGCCTTTTTTCTCTCTCTTGGCAATCGCGAAGTTGCCTGGGGAATTGCGTGAAGAAATGCAATAAACGTTACTCATGATTTTAGCAGTATTGTATTATTGAGGTTTAGAGCCTAAGCACGTAGAAAACGGCACTGGAATCTGGTAGGAAGAGAGAGTGAGAAAGAGAAGAGAGAGAGAAGAAAGAGAGAGTGAGAGAGAAAGGGGGTGTATGGAGAGTGGCCATGGCGTCTCAACACGGGCTAGACGCCGCCGTCGCTGAAGCCGCAGCACAGCGTTTGGAGAGGAACAAGACAGCGGCGAGACCGCCGTGATGCTGCTGTTGCTGCCGCTGACGCCATTTTCACGACGCCCACAAAAGGCAACCCACGCCTCAAATGGAAAGAGCGCGAATTAAATGCTAATAGACGTGAGACACACACATACGCTACTGCCGTGAAATAAATTATTGGAAGGCAGCGCGATCCGAAGTTAAAAAAACGGTTGCGGCAAGACGACGGCGGAGGAGGCGGCAACAGTTCATTGGTGGGAGACTAGTAGTTACGGCGAAGAAACGATCCAGGCTGTGGAAATGGGTAATGCGGGAACGGTTTGGCATCCGCTGAGGTGGAAGGATAGAATAGCAAACGATGAAATGAATTTAAATGGGGGGACTGGCGATGATGGTGAAATAGGTTCCTGCGGTGATAACGTGGCAGCGGCAAATGGGTACGATGATGAAGCAAGGAGATAAAATGCGAGAAGGAGCAGATTAAAACGATAATGTGACAGTGGAAGCGCTACAAGTGGAGGCAAATCGTCAGTGAATCAGGGGAGTGACGGAGAGAAATTGAACGCAAATGACAATGTAAGTAAGCAATGTAAGCGGTTGCAGCGGGTGACTTAGTGATGAAGTTGTGACGATCGTAGTCAGACAGCGAGGTTAGCTAGTGAGATAAACATTACGGTATTGGAAATGTGGCGTAATAAAAAAGGTTTTCGGAAAGGAAAGAAACGCCTAAGACGGATTGCACCTTTGACGGCGGGGCTGGAGTGGCGGGCAGCGGGCGGCGGCCGTCGTCTGTCGGCGGGGAGAGGGCGTTGGGCGGCGGAGTCGGACGACGGGCGGCGGTTGGCAGGGAGCGGCGACGGCAACGGCGGCGGCGGCGGGCGAGGCGCGGCGCGGGGCGGCAAGCGCTTATTTAAATTACGTGGCCCGCGGGCCCTGGCGGCGCGGCGCGGCTGGCCTTGGCCGGGCGGACGGCGCGGGCATAGTAATGCCGGCCGGACACAAGCGTAGCCGTGAAGAATGGCCGCCGCCGCGGAGCACATCCCGCGCGCGGCCAAGCGCCCGCGATTTCATTACGGCAAACGGTCGAAACCGCGAAGGCGGCGCGGCGCGGCGTGGCGGGCCACGGCGCCCAGCCACACGACGCCCGACGCCCACCGCTGCGCCTTGGCCTTTCGCAAGGACGCGCGCACGGGCCGTCCCGCCCTCCCGCCCTCCCGCCCGCCCTCGCGCCGCGTCACGCGCTGGAGGAGCCTCCGTTCTTGGAATTCCTCCGCTGCCTTTCGAATAACTCCCCAAAATAAAGAACGCAGCACGATGGCGTACGCGCGATAATTTATACACGGATGTTTCAATGTGTTTTTCGCAGATATGGACACTTCAAATTTGTTAATGGAACCGCCTTCGCTAGAATACCACTGTCGTAAATATTTGTTCCCTATGAAAGGTTCATTTCAAACAATTTCGTTGAGAATAACGACCATATTAATTTTTTAACAGAGATGCTGGATGGACAGATTCTGGAAGTAGGAGTTTACTTAAAACTACTTTACTGTATTCCTAATTTTCGTAAATGCGTGCAGAAATTGAAGGAAAACTATGCAGCCTTCGGGCTTTTGTGAGGTGTCTACGGTTTCTAGATGCCCAAGAACATGAAAAACGTATGCACGCCATTGAATATTTGCTATATACATTTTGAGTTATGGAGCGGCAAACTATTTGCGTACACAACGGTGTTATTGCAGTATTCGTGAAGACTGATTTTGTTAAAATAATGTATTGCAGTGTTATACGAGAGCATGTTATTTATTGTTCTTCAGCTGTGTCCTGCCTACTTTTGGAAAGGCATTCTTCAGCAGCATTTTTTGCAAATTACAAAATATTATTGTATTTTATGTATTTTTTATATTGAAAAATAACATTTTAATGAGTGTATTAAGAAAATCAAAAACATGTTCATTTAAATTTTCAAAATATGCCATTTGATGCTTGTTACAAAACGTAGCATATGGTTTGTCACTTGAGAAAATATTCTAATTGATATAAAATTAATTTACTAGATTATGATAAACAAATTACCTCCCAAATTATTGTATTTAAATTCTATTTAATTGCATAACGCCTCTGGGGTTACTCATGGGCAGCGTACTAGCTTCCCGTGCTGTAGTCCCTGGTACGATTCTCGGTCGTGGCAAAAATAGTTGTAGCTTTCATTTAAAATCGTCCCAGTTTCCACACTGTAGCTGTGTGACAAGGAAAAGGTCAAGCAGGCGGATCTTTCTATTTACGGCGAAGAGAATACGTCATGTTCGCCTCATGTCGCTCTTACCCCCAAATGGGAATGGGAATTTAACCAGGCCCAGGCGTGGGGGACACCGGTAGCTGGGCGGCGAAGTCGGACTACCGACCCAATAACACCAAATACATACATAAATTACATAAGTGCTCGAGTCCCAATGATTATAAATAATCTCAAGCTTCTAGAACTAATTTCAAATTCTAACCAAGACTGCCCGACGAGCGAGTTTGAAACGAGTGTATTCAAATTCTTTTGAATTATTGTAAACCAAGATTTATACTTCATTGGTACGTTATTAGCTACTCACTTCATTCCATTATGGGGGCACGCCAGTCACCAATTCGTAGTCATCAATATTAAATTCAGCTTACCTGAAACAAAGAAGGAATAATAATTATCAAAACATGTCTTCAATTTCGAATGCTTTTTTTTAAATTCCTTTAATTAACCGTACATTAGGTACAAACAAACTGATGGGCTCCTCGTATTTAGGGTCAGAAGAACGAGAGCCCCCTCGCGACTAACGCATATACACATAGGATACAAATCCATATCCAGGAGGGAATTTGAACCGAAGACCGATCGAACAGCGACTCAGAACCCCTCACCGAATTTGTGCGCGCTCTAACCACCCTGCCCATCCAGATCAGCCGATTTCTAATTAATTTCACATATTATTTTCCTTTGAGTTGTTTTTCATAGCGGACTCGATTTTTGCAACACACCAGTCATTCATCACTACCTTATTTGAAATAAATCTAGATATATTAATGAAATGCAAATGATATTCTAATTTTTTCTGGAGATCGTGGCACATCAAATTCATCATTCCCAGAAGGTAATATATTTACATTCAAGAACTTCAAATTAAAATTCGAAAACAAGAGTATTTATAACGTTCGATCGGCAGAAAACAAAATCTATCAACCACTTCTTAAAAGATTACCCCGTGAAGGTGGAACTTGCCACCTTAGCTCCGGCCAGCGCTGTCTTCGCCTGAGTTCGTTGGAAACAGTGCCCCAATTTTTGAACGGGCGCTGCCGCCGCCCCCCTCTGCCCCCGCGGGGACCGGCCTAGCGTCGCGACGCGCCCCGCGGCGGGGCGGCGGGAGTGCTTTGACTTCCCACCTGCCGAGAACGACTTTTCACTGCATTTACAAGAAATTGCCCGTCAAAAAGATTGCTAATCTAATAAAGGTTTCATCAAGTTTGTGCAGCGCCCTAGGAGACCTGCCAAACGTCGTTTTCCGCCCCGCTGCCCGCGCGGCGACGCGGCGCGCGGCGGTGGCGGCGGCGGGGGAGGGAGCGGAGCGGGGCGGTGGCGCGCTTAATGCCGAAATTGCCGCTGGGCGCCGTGACAATCCGAGCCCCGTCGCCCCCGCCGACGGCCAATTACTCCCACTTTGCCCACGTTGCGGCCCCAAGAAAACGTGCATCACGCGCTGCTGCTGACGCCCTTCCCCCGCCCTCCCCGCTCCGCTCCGCTCCGGCCGCCAGCTGGCCAGACGCTGCGGCGCGAGCGGCCGCCTTGGCCGGGAATGTCCCCTTCGCTCAGGTGACGAAGGGCACACAAAGCATTTTTCTGCGCTTCCCTCAGTGTTTCTACTCGGAATACGCTACGTGACTCACAATATTGCTCTGTCCAGTGATTGCAATATAACTCTACAGCGCGCGGAGGAAGAATTCAGAGGCGAATTCATTTTGCTCCTACAGTCGCGGAATTACAGCAGTAGTTTATGTTTTTTAGGGTTAAAAATGTCCTGGTTTCAGGTGAGCGCACATGTAACAGAAGGAGAGGAGTAAATAGTAAGGGAAGAACAAGATAATTTGAAAAAGGGAACAAGGAAAAACTTCCTCTCTAAAAAGGACAGAGCTCAGAGACACAAGAGTAAGGCTTGTATCTACGAGAAGAAACAAACTTATAATTCCATTACTGATATTCCAAATGTTCTATTTACAGAAATTTAGTAATTTCATTTTTTTAGAAAATAAATTACTTCCGTTGTAGGTTATTGTGGTATTTTTATAATAATCATAACTTTCATTATAAAACTTAATTGCGCTGCTGGCGATCAGTGTATAGAGAAACAACAACGCAAACAGCACAGCAGTTTCTTAACATTTCTTGAAGGTAGCTTTAATGCTGACATTAAGTTACAAGAGATTTTTCTAAATTTTCTCTCTCATCATCTTATCACCTCGTATACTGAATGTTTAGGACGTCCAATTATGCAGCTACAAAGCCAACAACAAGTTGCACAGTCGCACGAAGTTTACTGCACGGCGCGCCCAACAAATTCCGTGGGCGCGGGGCGTGGAGCGCAGCGAGGGGGCGGGCGGGCCGGCCGGGCTGCGCGCTCGCGCCTAGAAGTAAATTATGCAAGGCTGTCGCGGCACGCGCGCCCGCCCACCTGGCGTCTCCGTCGGCCGCCGCCGCCGCCCCCGCCGCCCCAGGCGCCCGCACGCCGCTCCGCGGGATTGGAACGCGCGTCCCACGCCCTCCCCGACCCTCCCGTCCCTCCCAACCCTTTCGCCCTCGCGGCCGCGACGACACTGGACGGCACGTCGCGGCCGGAAGACAAAGGGCGCGCGCCGGTCGCGGGGCGTAACCGACATCTAACGTTCCAATACCCCGCCACGGGAGCGAGGAGCGGGTCGAGGGTCAGGTGGATGGGCTTCTCGGGCGGAAAGAGGGAAGAGAGGAGGGAACGAGACCGGGGAGAATGGCGAAAGAGACAAGAGAACGCGATAAATCTGATCAGCAGAATGGAAAAGCGTACGCGTTAAACATCTGAAACGCGAATCAACGAAAAGAAGTAGTTGAAATTGAAATGATTGAAGGCGTTGTCATTGTCAACAATAGTACTATTGTTGACAATGATAACGCCTTCAATCATTTCAATTATGTAAATGTCAACTACAACTCACCACTGAATCAACGAAAAGAAGTAGGCTAAACGGCGGAATAAAAGAAGGTGAGGAGCGGAAGGAAAAGAATGTAAAGGCACACCGCCGAAAGAAAGGAATAAAAGCAACGTGATGTTAATGAGAGGGCCGTGGAGTCGAAGACGCAGGTGTAGCAGGGGCAGCGCCGGTAGCCACACACGGCGTGGCAGTGGCGGAGCAGGCAATAATGATAATGACGCGGACGGAGCCCAGGGGCAACGGCGGCAACGGCGGGCGGCCGCCTGCGAGCTGCTCTCGGGCGCGGTGACGCGGGCGCGGGCGCGGACGCGGCGGCGGCGGCGGCGGGGGCGCCGTGCGAGATCGCCGTCGGAGGAAACCTCTTTCTTTGCCGCCGCAAGACTACATTTCATCCGCCGCTATATTTCATCTTCCCACTCCGCGCCCCCACCGGGCTGCGCGCCGCCCCGCGCCGCCCCGCGCCGCCCCGCGCCGCGCGCAACGCGAGCGCTCGCGGCCGCTTTGGCGCCTCGCGGAAAATCGCGCCCCGGGCGCCTGGCTCACAGGCTTCTCAGCGCACTGCGCACGCCTTTCCTCAAAGGAAGACTTGTTTCCGTTGCATCGAGGTTGGAAGAAATTAGGGCTATTACAATACTAAACACTATTGGATTTATTTTAAATGCTAGAAAGTACTAATTCTACTATAATTTATTAATTGATCACTTTTATTCATATCCTACGAATTTGGGAATTCTTATAGCAGGCAATTATTGCAATAAATAAAGTTTATTTAAATTTAAATTTATGTACATTAATATAGACTTATGTGAAATATTTGTGTGATCATAGGGATGTTCAACATTGAGATCCAGTTGTTTACATATAGGTATTATGTAAGTATTAAGCCCGAAATAATATAAAATCTTCGTTTTTTAAATGTTGCGTCATATTAATAAAATCAATTTTTAATACTTTCTTTAATTTTCAATACTTTTATTTTTATATTGAATAAAGAGTATTATAGCCATGTTAACAAATATTATTCAGCTTGTTTTACATGTCATGTAATTAACAACTTGAATATGGCAAATCTATATCTTATATTGTCTACTTACGATTTATAATCCAACGCTACATCGTTTATAAAAAATGTTTAATATATTCTGAACACTGTTTATTAATTAATGTGGCAAAACAGGAAAAGAAAAAAAATTGGGATGATTCTGATAAATAGCAAAAAAATCCAGATTTTTATTTAAAATTGTTCTTTTTTAAATAATTTACTTCTCTACATTTACTTACAACTCATTTACGTCTTTACATCAACATGTCACTTGTTGATTGCAAAGATGACATAAAAATCACGAATACAGAGTTAACAGTAAGCTAAAATCATAAATCTGGAATGTTTTTTAAAGGCGCAAGTCAATTGGCGTAATAGTTTCTCGAAACTTCAGGAACGCAGATGTGTCGGGGTTGCGTCACTCCGTTTTTCAACGAACGTTAAACTTCACACACTCGAATACAGATTCTTTCCACTGTCGCAGAAGTAAATATTTCTAGCCACCTGATAACATTATTTGCTAACAATACTGAAAGATCATATAAGGTCTAGTATTTACAAGCATGACAGACAAAATTCCAACATTGGAGCAATATCTGAAAAAATAATTTAAACACATTAAAAATCCTAAATATCTTCTACTTTTATCCGACTTAAAAGCAGAAATTACAAATGTTCCAAACAAAACTTATGTAAAAATAAGTTTCAGACAATGAAAAGGTGCAAATGTTTTTTAATGACTATTAAAGCGATTTTGATTTACATTAGAGTCTGTGTGGTACACATACAATACTGTGAATTCGATACAACCCAAATTCCAAGGATAAATCCAGACGATATTTCTGAGAAATAACACGCGAAGTTTCTGAAAATCATATCAGAGAGACGGTATGCTGTAAGAGCAGCTAATCCAAGAAGACACTGCAAGTTCACGTAACGAAACTGGGTTATGCAGCAAAGTTCAGAAACTCGATTAAGGATCAGTGCGCAATCGCGTAAACGGAGCTCAGGACGCAGCGAATACATAGCTTCACCCTGGTGCAGACACGGTTCCTATATTTTAAAAAAATCTACCTTTTTCTAGTAATTTGTGGTGAAAGGAATAGAATACTGAAGGAGAAACCATGAACAAGAAATTAAACGCTAAATCGATATCGCAGTGTCAACAAAAAACTTAAAAATCGATTTATCACAGTGAAATACTTCAAACAAAAAGGAAAATGAATTTCAGGGGATGTTTACCATACAAAAATCACGTTTGAATATTGTTTTATAATATGAATTTTATTAATAATCAGCGTTGCGCCCACTACACATTCAGAGTCATATTTCATTTTCAACGAAAATAAAGACATTTAATTCCTGTCAACGAAAATGCCTTCCATTATCAATAAGATTAGAATGCATTTACAAGGGAATGGGATACTTTAAGCGTTATATTTTGTTTGTAAATGAAGGTACACACTGAACAAGTGAGGAAGAAAATCTCTCCCCGTCGGGAGTAAGCTGCCAGCTCCATCACTGCCTTCTGGGCCCACCTAACTCATTATATTAAACGCATTTAACTACGTAATGAAGGCGGGCGGGTGCGGGCGCCGGTTGGCGCAGCCTAGGCCGCGCGGCCACTCGCTGCGAAGAACGCGACGTGGTGTATTGATTGAAAATCGAGGGCGGCGTGCGAAGCGGAAAACCACAACGCGGGGCCCTAACGAGCGCGATCCTTCAACGCGGCGGCGGTGGCGGCGAAAAGGCGAGGGCGGGGCGGGGGCGGGGGGAGGAGGCTGCGGGGCAGAGTGCGGGGGCGGGGACCGGGGCGGGGGGAAAGGGTGGGGCGGGGCGTGGAGGGTGTCACGGTGCAGCCCTCGTTCGCGGAGCAGCTGTGGCGCGGTCGCCGCAAAGCGCATTACGTCGCTCCGGCCGCGAGGTCTCCTCCACCCCCACGCCATGTCGTTCGTTGCGCGTCCCCGCCCCGCCCCCTCCCCCGCCCCACGCCCCCCGCCACGCACACCACGCCGCGCGCGCTCTCGCCCCTTCGTCCGACGCATCCGCGGCGCACCCAGCTGCTCTGCGATCTCCGCGCCTCGTACTCGCCGCCCTCGCCGTGCTTGTTATCCTCTTCCTCGCCACCACCCTCACGCCCCTAGCACTACGCACCCCTTTGTTCTTGTTCCTCCTTTCCTAGGCGCCCCACCCCCTGCCGCCTTCGCTGCCCCGTGTTCGTCACCGTTCCACACACGCCCCCACCCCCGGCCCCGCTGCCCCACCCTGGCGCGGCGTGGGGTGCTGACCCCTCCGTTCGCCCGGAAAATCCTACCCGCCTACTCGGTCCATCTTTCTGCCGCTCGTCCAGCGCGCTGCCGTCCCCCGTCGCCGCGCCGCGAGCTGGCGACCTCCGGGAGGTGGCGCGGCGTCGCGAGCCAGCCGGCGTCCTCCGCTGGTAAATATTCTAGGAAATAATCCTCCCGAAACAAAAGGTGGCTCGGATCGCCCCGCCGCCGTCTCCGCGCGGCCCACAAAGGCAAATCGTTAGGCTCTCAGGCGCGGCTGCGCGCCAGCCCTCGACTCCCCGGCACCCCCTGTCCTGACGCAAGTGCAGCTCACTGCGTGCAGGGCGCTTGCCGCGCCTGAAGCAGCCAAAAGGCCGCCGCTGCCGGCATTCTCACTGGGACAGAAATGAGGCAGACAACGCACGGTTGGGGCAACAGACCACTTCACGAGAGGCATTGTTGGACTAAAGGTGAGTCAGTGAAAAATGACATAAATAGCGCGATGATTTTGAGAGCAGTCAGGTAGTGATACAAGAGTGATGTAGACGAAAACAATTATGAGAATGCGTTTGTCTTACGTGAATTAAAGTGGAACCTGATGCGTTCTGGTCCTTAGTAACCGAGCTGACTTTGAAGAGAAAGTTAAAGCGCAGAAATGAGAATTGAGATGAAAAAAATAGATACGGCTAATAATGAAAGTGGCATTGAAAAAAGATACGTGTAAATAAATAAAGAATCGAGTCAGCGGCAAAGTTGCGATAAAGTAATTAATTTCAGAGTGGGGAAAAACAAAGAGTACGGTTAGGGAGCATAAAAACAGCGTACGAACGAGGAAACACGTAATAGGATAGCGTGAAGAGAGGCCACGGTGAGATGGCTAAAGTGCGTTCGGGCTCGAGTGTGGAGGAGCGGTGCGGTAGCGCTCGGGAGGAGCCGGGGAGGAAGGGAAGCGCGCGGCACAGCTTCGATGCAAGATGGGCCGGCGAAATGCAACACCACTTGGCAAAGTACCAGTGGCTCCTGATCTCTGCCCGTAAATCATCTCTCGCGGTCTACCGATAAAATAGGAACACGGGCGTAAAACCGTGTACGTACTTCTTACGGCGCAGCTTGTTTATGCGCGTCCACACCGCGTCGCGACCAGGAGCAGCGGGGACGGGGACGTCGACGGCGGCGGGGATGGTGGTGGGGATGGCGGCGGGGATGGCGGAGGGGTTGGGCAACAGCGCGGCATTGTGCTAATATGCGCTCTCTGCGGTCGCGCACATCTGGGCGAGAGAGGCCGCAATTGTGTTGGGAGATTTGGTAGCGCTTTTTCGTATTTTATTCACAACAGACGCGGTTTCATATTCAGCCGCCATGACACGAGGACCTCACAGGAACAGTGCGAATTCCCTGAAATAAATCCTCCCGTTTAAACCACAGTTGCTCTCGTGAAATACAAGAAGTGTAAAATGTGAAGAGGGGAAAAAGTAAAAACAATTTTAAATATCCACTACCAATACTCAGGCACAACATCAAAGTGAAGTTCTTTATTCCACTTGCAGTCGTGTGTACGACACACCTGTTGGATCCCTTTGTTAGAGATTTCGGGGGAAAAATTCCGATCGCAAGTCAGTTTAACGGCTGGATGTGATGCGTTGCGGCGTGCTGTGATGTGGAGGACCGCTCGTCCGGACTTGCGCGTCGGACGACGGCAAACGCTGGAGACGAGCTTCTGCCGTCATTAAGCCACAGTGCGATCGAGTTACCACATGCTCGAGTGGGGGAAGCGTTTGCAATTTCAATTCTGCAAACACACACTTTCCGCTGCAGGGGTTGCGTCGATGTAAACAACGCCAAACCGAAATAATTCAGAGAGCACACGAGGAGGGTAGACAGGACAGACAACAAGAGGTAAATGAGAAGATGAGGCATAGGCGATGTGGACAAATAAAGGGGTAGGGGTGTAAAGGACTGACGAATGGCAAGAGAAGAAGGGAAAAGAAATGGAAAAAATACATGAAAATACAGTACGTTATGATAGTCGCCAGAAAAGGAAAGAACGACGAAAAAATGATGATCGTATTGTTGACTGTAGGAATATGTAAACAATAAGAAAATTAGAGAACAGGCAAATTATAAACAAGAGAGGTGAGTGATAAGAAAGATTAAGAACCACCGGAAGCAGATTGTGACAGGAATGATTGCAACGAGATCAAATTCTACCACACAAGAAGTCGAAAAAGCCAAGCAACTGGGACGAAGCAATCAGGTGAAAGGCACATCGCAAAACAGCCGGAGGCAACGGGGAGGAGTAGCAGGGAGAGGCGGTCGGGGCAGGGCGCGGGTGAGGCGCAGTGACGCTGCGTGGCGTGGCGGGGCGCGAGGCAGGGGGGTGTGGCAGGAGGGAGGGGGCGAGAGGGCAGGGAGCGAGGCAGGGTGCGCAAACACGGCGCCGGCGACGGCCCACAAATTACGGGCAAGCCTCTCGGGAAGAACGGAGGCTCCGCGCGGAGAGCTGCACCAATCAGGTGAGGCGCGTCGTAAGCCTCCCGCGAGGGAAGCCTCCTCGGGCCGCGCGCTGGATCTTCCTCCGCGCGCGCGGGCGCTCATTAGGCCCGGCGGCGCACCGCGGCGCTCGGCAGCTCCGACGGAGTGCTCGGAGCCGGCGCCCGCCGCCCGCCGCCAGCCGCCAGCCGCCAGCCGCACGCCGCTCGGCGCGCGACGCGCATCTACAACGCAAAACGCGCTCTCGGCGACGAGTGGAGCGGTGCGGCTCCAAGAGCTCACTGCTGCTGCCACCGCCGCCTTCGCCCCCAACTTCCACGCGCCTCCGACGCATCATCCACCACGCCATTTCTCCTCCTCCCCTTCTGCTTCTCCGCTTCCGCCTCGTCTCACCTCTACCGCTGCCTCCGCAACTACCGCATCTCCCACCTCCACCGCTGTCTCCGCTCCATCCTCTATCTCCGCCCTTGCCTTCGCATCCTCCTTCAGCCATGTCTCCTGCTCCTGCTCCTCCTCCTCCTCCTCTTCTTATTCTTATTCTTCCCTTTTACTTCTTTTTCTCCTTTTCTTCTACTAAGCGGCCGCTGCCGCCGCCACAACTGCCGCGTCTGCCGCCGCCGCCATCTCTGGTGTCGTCCCCCCCCCGCCATCGCCCGCGGGGCGGGAGGCGCATCGCCCGCGGCGGCGCGGAGGCGGAGGGAACTGCGCGGGCGAGCGCGCGCTCCAGACGCTGAAGCGAGACTCCGCCGCGCAGGGCGCACGCGCCTTGCTTATTTATTTGTTCATCCGAAGATTCTCAGCTGCTGAATAGCTCCCGGTTCTCAAGTTAGTACGGCACGGCTTGTCAACATCCTCGTGACATCATGACACACGACTCTTGTAATGGTGATACGGTATAATGTATGACGGAGAGAACAGAATTACCACGTAAAAGGAAGTCGCATGACTATTCTGTCTAGCATGCAATATGCACCATTCAAACATGTCAAACAGAGACGTGTGTTTCTAAAGGGGTCGCGAGAACGAAAAAGCACAGGAGTAGCAACATATTCTCCGTGTGTGACGCGTTGGTTACGGAGCTATGTGCGAAGAACACAGCAACTGTATGTGCTGTGAGACAACGTGGATAGATATTGCATTACAATACGATAATTTCACGACGTGAGCCACAGCTTGCGAAATCTGAAATAATGTATTCCCAGCTCTTTGTTTCTTCATCTTACCAAAGAGTACCAGGTAGGTACATGGGAAGTCACTACTGGGGGCGGGGCCTGCGGTGTTAGAGGCGGTTGTAGTTGATGATGCGCGGTTCTCGGGTGTGCCTACACCCGAGGGTGGGTGGGGTGGACTGGGTTGCTTGATTATTTAGTTTTCGGGAGCGTCAACATGATGGTCACTAGTTCCGTGAAAGAAGTGCATGGGCGGGTAGTGGAAGTTGTTCTTCCCACGCTGGAACGTGAAATCCGCTGCCGACATAAACGTCCTCAGGTATCCCTCAGCTGGAACAAGCTCTATGTTGACATGTGTTATAGTATACTGCAAGTATATGTAAGTATGTGAACGAAAGAGTAAAGGAGGAGGGGTGAAGGATGAAGAAGGGAAGATCGCACTCAGTCCGTGTCCCGTTCGTTAAGACATTATTCATTATTTATTTTTGGAGAAACCGTGAAAACCTACCAATCAAAGCAGCCGGTCAATAGAAATCTCTAGTCAGCGGTCGAAATCGACCCACTTACGTAGCTAGCGTCAAAATTCTTCCACCGGCATGACTGGAACGCTAGAACCGCCCGCTCCGCTAGGCTGCAGAGGCAGCGGCAATGGTGCCACTGAGCCATTGCTCGCAGTCCGCGCGGGCTGGGCGCGGAGGCAAGTGGCGAACCGCGTAGGGCACGAAGGGTGGGAGGAAGGCGGGGGCTCCCGGGGGCAAGGCGCCCGCATTGTGAGGAGGCTGTGGAGAGGAGCTGCGGAAGAGCGAGGGAGGGGAGGGTGCGGGGACAACGCAGCTGGAGAGCGCTGTTGAGGCAACTGCTGGGGGATGCGCGTCTTCGTGGGCGACAATGAGCTAACGAGGACTTGAATAAATGCATCTCTTTAAAAAACTCATGAAATGTTAAATTAAAAAAAATATAGGCCACTACACGGCCCACCGTCCACATTATTTCGAGAAACATGTATGCTCTGTCCTCATATTAAACGTTCTTTTCACCCGTATACCGCATTTTTTAGATAGCATATCAAATATAATGACGAATAAACGGCAGGTACATTCTGTTGGAATTTGTGCACACTACTATTTCGCACATTCTTTCATCAGGGGGACGAATCCCCGGAGTGGGCACCTAGCCTTTCGGCCCTAATCCGCACCCCCCGCCGACGCATGTACGCCCGCGGGCTGATGGCCGGATACAGCCGGAACCCAGTTTACCTTCTCGGCAACCTTCCCAATTAAGCCTGGGTGGGGCCGCCCTGCCAGCTCAGAGCTACTAGCTTTCCAGGCTAGTACCGGAGTCTAAACAATGCGCCACTCACATGCGCCGGGAATAAATTCCCTCCTCTTTGCCCAGAGTATCGGGCCACTGCCACGACGAATCCAAGAGCCCACAGGGGGCCACCCGAACTAAGGCCCGGGCGGCTTGGAGCCCCCTTCCCGTCTCCCCACGCTTACCGAAAGCTCTCGATGTGGGTATCACCGGTACCGAGGCAACCTAGCGGGTGGTGACTAATTTCCCGCCGGACTTTAAAGTGGGATCCAGATTGCTCCTTCACCCGATCCTGCCACAAGGTCGACGCTCGCCATAGGCCCAACTGAGCAGCCGAAGCTACCGGGAGCTTAACTCGCGCCTACTTACTGCCTGCACCTTCAGGCTAACGACGTAAGTCACGCCGCAGACTCGGAGCCGGGTGGACGTCTGAGTTCCACCTAGACCAAGCTTTCGCTCGGTCCCCCCTGCGGGGAAACGGCAGGTACAGAGATAAAACTGTTTTTGGCCTACTTCTCTGAACAGTAATTTCCATTTTCAGCAACTCCATTGAGTGTCACGTTGCATGCGCTCCGCCAGTCTCACGAAAGAGTGGACGTTGGCACCTCTGGCGGCCAACTCTTCCCAGAGAGCGCCGGTCATTCCGCTTGGAGTGGAGCAGGTCACGTGTGATCCGCAGCGGAAGACGAAGTGCAGAGAATGGTGCAGCGAACAGCGCGCGCAGAGGCACGGAATCGGGCGCAGGGAATTGTCTGTGAGTGCGCGGACGCCCGTGCGAACGGCGCGGCGCGGCGTGGCGAGGAGTGGCGAGGCGAGGTGCGGGCGACGTGGGAGGCGGCGCGAGCGGGCGGGCGGGCGGGCAGTGGTCGGACGACGGGCAGGGCCGGGCGAGGGGGGCGGGCAGCGGCCGGCCACAATGCCCGCTGATCCCGACCTCTTCACACGCACCTCAATCGCTCCCAATTACGGCGCCCGCCCTTGCCCGCGCTTGCCCCTGCCCGCCGCAGCTCGCCGTGCCCAGAGACCGCCGAGCCTCTGAGAGCACAACTCGCGAGTCGCCGTCTAATGCGGACGGCGCCAGACGAGCCGCGCTTCAACACAAGTTCCGCGCCAGAACGAGCGACGAGTCGAAAGGGACAGACGTGGAAGGCAAATGAAACGAAGAATGCCAAGCGAAGAAAAATAAATAGCAAGTAAAACGAACTTCATCTATTTAAATTATTAAATGTCATCTAGAACATACAGAACATGTAGTGCAGTACAAATGCGTTACAATACATGCACACATTTGTTACATTTACAGTAAAATGTACTGTAAAGTTTAACAGTAAAATGTTCATTTTTATTGAAAATATTAATGTAGTACATTTTTTTGGGTAGGGAAAATGAAAACAGACATGAATTCGAAAAGAGATAAATTTCACGGAACTCTAGCGGTTTGAAATAATCAACTCAGTATTATGTTAGAGATATTCCTGTTATATAAACAGAATATAACTGAACGTGTATGATTAGTTGAGTAATAACGACGTTGTATAAATAGGTACGTAAAATATACTTAGGCACCTAATTCACAAAATAAAACAAAATAAATCCCTATACCAAAAGTGTGTTCATAAAATTATTTCAATGAACGTAACCGTTTACGTCCGCTCTTAAAGAGTTTTTATATTCCTGTGAAGAATTCAAGAATGATTCTTTACGACAGTCATCCCATTTGTGATCTAAATAGCTTTGCAATTTTATTGGTCACGATTCCCAAAGCATTTTATATAAGAGGAAGACGTGCCGCAGATTTTAACGACACCTAATACGCTATGGATCTTTGGGTGAACGCAATAAGCTCGAGATGTTTTACGTTTTTTGCTAAAATCGTAACGTAATATTGCAGGATTTTCAACACGATGCAACGTAGCTCTTTTAAAAAGTCAAGGACTGGGGTCTTCTCTTCACTACAGAGCTGCTATTAGGCAACGCTCCACTGCGCTTTCGACACGACTGCCATAACGTGCAGCAGCGAAAGGCTAGGAACCGTTAGGGACGTGTTTCCGGAGTGGCGCTCGCCCCTATTACGAGCGCTCGCCAGATCTCGGCGACTCTTTGAAGGTACGCAGCAGGCGTAAGCAGAAGGAAGGCAAGGCACCAAGTGGCAGCTGCTCTCCTCCCCGACTTAACAATTCATAGGGCCGCGACATTCTAAGCGAAGGCACGGGCTCAATCGGGGGATCTTCCTCTTCCACTTGCCAGTGGCCCGTTACGTAGGAAAATTAGAAGGGAAAGGTCGTAATAAAAGAGGACGAAAGATAGAGAGGAAGGAAGGCGGGGAAAGGCGGGGGCGGTGGCGCCGGAGGCTGTGCGGCGGGGCAGTGACGGGGCGGGGGCGGGGCGGAGAGAGCGGGGGTGGGAGATAAAGAGATTCCGCGTCGTTCTCGGCGTGCCAGAGCGCCGCAGAGGTCACGGCCGAGTCATTTCCCTGGGCCCGCGGAGGCGCGTTGATGATCCCGGCGGCGCGCGTCGTGCTTGGCCCGGCGCCGCCGCCGCCGCCGACTGGCGCCGCGCTCCTACCGCCCTCGTAACCCTACTGCTCTCGCCTTCCGAGAAGAGCCTCCGGCGTGTAAGAGGACGGCTTCTCTCCAATAGTCTTAATTGTAATTAAGATGTGTGAACAAACAATTCAGAACAAATTATTTCAGATACTGCAAATCTCGACAACATGTAATGAAAAGGAAATGGAGGTGCTGATTCAATGACTAAATTGTGCGTAAATACACGAATCTTGCTTAGTAGCATCTACTGAATCAAATCATCACACGTCACATCGTGGATAGGATAGGATTCAGGATTCATCTCAAAAACCTATATACTACGTTCTAGACAAGAGTTTTTTATCGTCTATTTCGCGGCCAAGGAAAATTTCCCCCCTTAACGACCGCTGTTCGGCCGACCATCTCCTGCTACGCTCATCCCTTATCTCCTTCACCTCTCGATGGCATTCTCGTCGGCCGCCTTTCCACTCGCATCCTTCCGCGGCTTCCGTCACTTTCCCAGTGGGCGCGCGATCTTCATCATCACGCCCCCCTCTCTGCGCCCCCCTTCTTCCGATTCCGGCCTGTGCGCGCCGTCCCGCGCCACCCACGCCGGCCCGCGCCTCCCCGCATCTCTCCGCGCCGCCCCGCGTCGCCCCGCGCCGCCCCGCGCCGCCCCGCGCCGCCCCGCGCCGCCCCGCGCCGCCCCGCGCCGCCCCGCGCCTCCCCGCGCCGCCCCGCGCCGCCCCGCGCCGCCCCGCGCCGCCCCGCGCCGCCCCGCGCCGCCCCGCGCCGCCCCGCGCCGCCCCACGCCGCCCCGCGCCGCCCCGCACCTCCCCCGCGCCGCCCCCGCGCCGCCCCCGCGCCGCCCCCGCGCCGCCTCCACGCCGCCTGCACGCCGCCCCCGCGTTGCCCCCGCGCTGCCCCGCGCCGGCCGGCGGCCAGCCAGTACCCGGCCGCGGGCCTCCGTTACTTTTTATGGAACTTCGTGCTCCATCTTTATCGCGCCTGCTCTTAATGACAGGACAAACGATCACGAGCTCTTCGCCCCACGGCCCACGGCTCGCGGTCCGCGGCGCGCGCTTTGACTTCTCCCAGGCGTCCGCGCAAACCGCCCGGCGCCTCTCGAGGATGCTGCAGCTCCAGGGATTGGGAGGGGTGGGGTGGGGGGGGAGGGGGTAGCGAGGGCTGGAGCCGGAGCGGCGGCAGGAGACCGAAACGAGACGGGCCGGTCGGAGGGGAGGAGGCGGAATTCGATGCTGCGATCGCGGATGGCGAAGGTTGCGTAAGTCCAGACTCGGAAGACAAGTTGAAGAAGAGACGATGAACATGGGGGAAAAGGAAGCGCCAATAAGGAAAGCTTGGGACGACGCAAGGGGAACTCAACACACGCGCTGCGGCCTCCAACAAAAGTGAAAATCTGATCGCTCGGAAGTTACGGTATCATTTCTCCTGGTACTTTTCCCTCCGCTTTTCAACTTTTCCCTGGCTTTCCCCTACATTAACTTTTTTTGATTTGTTAATTCTCTTTTGCTCGCATTCTCAGTTCTCTTGATTATACACTTCCCTACACTCGCACTTATTTTGCTCTCTTCACTTTCCATAGATTAATCCTACTTGGGTCGTTATTAGAGATTTCCAATATTCTTCCACATTGTTTTATCTTTCTCCTTTTCTATCACGTCCAGTTGCTTTTACATCGCTGGTTAAGTCACAATTAAAGAAGACAGGAAATAATCTATGAAAAACAGGTTAAATGATTCCCTCCAGCCTAAACCTCAGTGCTCCACGATTTGAACTCTCCTGTCAAGTTACTCCCTATGTTAACCGTATCCCCCAACAAACAATAACTTTAAATTAATATTTAATACTTCTTATTGCCTGGGATTTCTCCACAGGGAATTCTAACCTCAAATCATATTTCAGCGAGTTCCTAAACCTACTGAACATATAATTTCACCCATACATTCAGATTGCTTGTACTACCTCTTCTTGGAACTCCACCTTCCCTATTTGTTCCTAAAGTCACATCCTCCTGTAGTACACTCCTGCACCGCATGCGTCCCGTTCTTTACATAAGCCAACGAATCCACCCAGTACCACTCCACACAAGACCTATTCGCACAGCGCCAACGCGAGGGCCCCCACGACGCCATCTCGCGGAGAAGCGCACTACCCGAGAGTAACATTCAGAGTAATATTTGCAGATGATATGACAGAAAATCTCGCGGGTAGTGTCACCGCAGCAGCATTACCTCGTGTCGCTCTGTGTGTTCTTTTCCTTCGCAGCCCTTTCGTTAATTTACTCACGGCATTAAACGCACCTGATTAGGAAGAGCTTCGTGTAACCACCGGAAATAGTGAGCTTACCGCGGGGCTTAGCGGTGTACGTCGGCCGACGCACAGCGGTTAAATCCCGCCGCTCCATTATCCCCGCTGCTTGTTGCAGAAGTACGTAGCTTCGGATATCTTTTCAGCGGTGCCGCTTTGTCGAGAGCGCGGGCGGGGCCGGGGATGAGGCGCGCGCGGCGGGGGTGGAGCGGGGGCGGAGCGCCGCGGGCGTGGGCGGGGGGTGGGTGGGAGCGGAGGTGGGGCGGGGCGCGGGGGCGGCGCGAAGAGAGGCTGAATGGCGTCAGGTGTGCGAGGTGGAAGCCGTAATACCATTGAATCCACAGCGCGGAGCAGAGCAGCTACAAGGAGGCGCGAGCGGCGCGGGATTCGCCGGCCTCCCTGCGCCGTGCCGTGCGGGCGACGGCGGCGGCGGGGCGGAGCAGGGCGGAAGCGGGTGGGAGGTGGGGTGGCGGGCAGGCGGGGAGGGGCGGCAGCGCGTGACGGTAGGGCTCGCAGCGCCTGGCGCTAATGCGCCGGCGGGGGAACAGCCGTGGAGAGGCGGATCACCGCCTCCAGCCGCCGCCGCCGCCGCCGCAGCCACAGCGCTAGCCGCCAATATGACAGTTCCGGCTCAGCCGTTTACGGCCGTCGAATCGTTGCCATCTCGCCGTCGCTGCTTTGCTAATCATTTCCGCCTCTCACTAAGCTGTTATCAATGTCTACGACACTCCATCTCATTACAGATATTACAACCACTAGCTCCACTACCACTCACAGGGCACATGTCTATGTTATTATTCATCTTTCACCATTCTACATTGCTACAAAATTCTATTTAAGCGCATGGTATTGAAGACATTCATGACAAAATTATCTCGCCAACACACCCTGCACAATGATTGTCAACAATAATTGTTATAGGAAGTACATGCAGACAATAGTAAACAACATTTGCAAACAGTATTCTAGAAAATAATCTAGCCACACAGCAATAAAATAATCCGTAACGTAAAAACCGTCAATATCATTTCCGGTCATAAATACCCTTGCAGCCACGGTCCGAACAACTAATCATAATCTTACTACCACGACTGGAAACAACAGCACGACTACCAACAACGTGAGAGTCATACTACTAAGTAACCAGAACAGCGATCACCATCACGACGAAAATAGGAATGTGGCCCACACGGGATCCTAGCTGTCCAGCAGCAGAGGCCAGGAGATGCCGCGGGTGGGCCGTGTCTCGCTGCGAAGGCCCCGCGGGACAACGCGACGCGTGCGGACGCCGCCGCCAACGGCAAAAAAAGCCTTCTCCGAAGGTGCAATTACACACAGACGCCCCTCCACAACAAAAAGATGGTAAACAAGATTATAAAGAGTGTACGCCGTTAAGTAGAACACGGATTTCAAGCGGCACTTTTTAACCGTAAAGGGAGAAAATCTCAACGAGACAGAGACAAATGAGAACTCTTTCCGAATGAAGCAGTGTAAAAATATCGGGTATGGTTTCAGCCTGTCAACAAATCCTCGCTTTTAAAAAAGGGAGAATCGTTTCTACAACTGTGTCGGGAAAAACTAATGATGTTCTTTGGACAGACATTAATGATGCTTAGAGGCGTCAACTTAAGATAAGGTACCATGAAGCACAATACATCATAAAATTTCTAGATAAACATCATTCGGCGTTAGATACAAAAGCATCAGCTATCACACAAATTTTCTAATCTGGCAATTTGGAATATCTTGAACTAGGAATCTCAAACGTTTTCTTCAACAAGACTTCTTGAATTCCACTTTTCTTTAACGAATGGTGAGAACAAGCAAATGTTTTCTGTGAGCCTTTAATTTCAAAGTGATACAGAATGAAGCTTCAACATCAGCTCGTGGATGCGCTGGCTCCCGGAGAGCACTGGCCGGTGACACGAGACGTCGTCCATTGGCTTTGGAGAAGGCGTAAAAAGGAAAAGGAAGCCACGTCACGCGTTGCATGTCGGGTGGCAGGCGGGAAGGGAACACCTGGGTCGTACCGAGCAATCCGTTACAGCTTCCTCTCCCACACGTCAGGGCGACGGCCGCTTCTCCCCGCCCCCTTCCCCCCCGCTCCTACCCTTCGCTCTCGTCCCCCAAACGAAACAGCTCCTATTTTGGGTGAGGACGAACCGAGAGTTAAAAAAGCTTTCCCGTTGCAGCTCCTGCAGGACAACCTCAGGGCTCGTGGCCGCCAGGGTCCGCGAGTCCTAGGCCTCGCCGCTAGGTAATGAAGCCATCACGACCCGACGAACGTCGCACTGTTCCGCACACTTCCAGCCTCCCACGAAACACGCCGTGCCAGCACAACTCGAAAAATACCATTCGGAAAACAGACAGGAGGAGGCGCAGAACTGTCTTGGGCGATCACATAATAAGAAAACCTTCAAAGTTCCCGTATTAGGACCTCAATCATCCACTTATTGACGAACTATCTATTTTATACAGCACTCATTACTAAGGGCGTGCAGAAACATGACATATAAGTATTATTAAATATTGTTTATAAGAAGAAAGTAATATTTCATCGTTCTTCAGGTTCTTAATTAAATATAAGTGATATGAAAATATCAAGTGTAATAAATGAAATATAATGATATGAAGTGATATAAGTAAATATCAAAATTCTTTAGTTCACCTCGTGAAATAAAGAATACCCCGATTCAGATGTAAGAAGGGCTCATTAAAAAAAATATATATATATTACAATTTAAATTTAGTGATCAAGGAATAAATGTTAAGATTTATACTTTTTACCATGGAATGTGTCTACAGAAGTACGTTCTCAATGCCGTTCTCGCAAACACTGCTGGCGTTTTCTCTACGTGGTCCAGGTTAGTGGTATTCAAATATTTAATTGAAGCTTCTGTAAATAGTACAATGGAAATCACAACGTAATACGAAGGTTGTTAGAGGCTGCATGTTCAGCTGGTCTTTCCATTCCAAACCCACATAACTTGCCTGGTCTATATGATCAACCCATTCCCGTCGAATTTACAGAAATGGCAAATATACGAGCAGTACACAAACTAGATACAATAGACTAATATGGCCGCAGAATCGGAACGCTATAACCTAACCTAACCCAATTTCGTACGCCAGCGGAGGCAAGTGGAGAGGGGCAGGTTAACAGGGAACGGACACTATAGGAATGTGGAAGCATTAGAAGGAAGAACTTGGAAGCTGAGAAGTAAGAAGTGTAAAGTTAATGAATGCTTGTGCGATAGAGGGAAAAAAACAAAGAAAATATATGTTAAAACATTAATAGATCAACCACCAAAAGTCTTAGCGAGTAATATAAAATGAAGAGGTCAACAGTATACAAGAGATATTATTGAAATAGATGATTTGAAATTAATGCAGGAATGAAAGTAAAACGAAAGTTGTTAGTTTTAACGCAGCTCTTAAGAACACTGCGCCGATGAAATCAACTCGACCCTAGAAAACCAGTACTAATGCTGCTATCTCAATATGAAACTACTAAAGCGCTGCACAGCTCTTGAATAATGATGCGGCAAACGATCCTACTGTTCCATACACTTACCCAGGGAGCAAAACAAATGAAAAGTACGCGCTACTACGCTAGGGGCGAAGCGCACAAACAAGTGGGGAGAGGACAAGCAGGGAGGAGGGAGGGCTCCATCGCTCGCCGCCCCCGAGCAGGACCCCGCCCACACCCACGCCCCCGCACTCGCCCCCGCCCCGGCCACCGCCCACGCCCGTACCCTCGCCCCCGTCCCCGCCACCTCCACTGCCACCGCCACCGCCCACGCCCACGTCCAGGGCGGTGGGTGGCACTGGCACGACAACTCCGCGCCATCAAGTGCGGCGGCGGCGCAGCGCAGCGCCACATCGAGTGGCGCGGCACAGCGCGAGCTATCGCTGGCCCGCTGGCTCGGTGGCCGGTGGCCGGGCTGCTTTATGACTAATAGAGGGCGCGCGGGCCTCGATGGCCGGTGGCGGCGCTATCTGCAACGGCGCTCGATGCGCGGACCCTCTCCCCGTGCGCCCGTGCGCAATCGACGCCACTTGAAAAGTCCGCCGGGCACCCGTCACGCGCCGCGCTGTTCCGCGCACTTGCGCTATCGGCGTCAGTTTGGCCTCGGATGACACTGCCCACTCGGGTCAAGTGTCCTACAGGGTTTCGCCGTTTACATGCACGCAAATGAAATATGCACGTTGTTTTCAATTCGAGGTCAGCCTTCGTAAAATGTGTTCTATTTTGAACCGAGCCTGCAAATGGGTTCTCACAAATTGGATAAATAGAACCATGACACGTTCAGAGTACTAGGGACTCGAAATAGACGACGATAAGGGGAAAATCGTATCTGATGGAGAATGATCTATTAAAAGAATTATAATCCCTTATATTATTCACGATGTAACAGTTATTTCAAACTTGAAATTCATTTTGGATGAGAAATGCAATCTATTTTTAAAGATGCAAAAAGCCTTATCAGCAATATTTAATAATATGGTTATTTCCGGGAAAACGGCAAGTGTAGTAAGTGATTGAATAAATTGTCTCTATTTTTAGTACGTGATCACTAATGGTAAATAAATATTCTACGTCCAAATAAATATATGAATTTTCCAGAGATATCTGAAACATTATTAGTGTAAATGTAGGTAATTACCGAAGTCAATAATTCTTTCTTGAGACGAAAGTGGGCAAACATTTCAACACAATAACGAGAAAAGGAGATGCAACAAGGGGAGATAACTTCCACTCGCGAAAGTTAATTGCACGGTACCTTTCAAAGTCCATCAAGATATTTTCAAAAAACTTTAGAGTAAGGGAAACGTTTTACGTTCTTCCTTGACGAAAACACGTCTAGACATTGCATAAGAACCACAAATGTCTTGTAATAAATATGAACGAAAAATATCAGTAATCTATCTTGAGAGTACATGAGTATGAAGGTCGCCTTGAAGAATTGTGTCATTAATTCTTTTGAAATAATGAAACAAAAAAATATGTCCTTCCGATATACCAATAGCTGTACTGAATCGAAAACATACTTCCGAAATTACAATTATGAAATTCCGTAGTATACTGTAAAAAATAGTCTTTTATAAAACTACATTTATTATAATATTAGATAATTTCTAATAATATTAGATTATTGTAGAAATTACAGAAAACTACAAAATATTTTACACTCTACTGTAGAAAACGCGAGGAAGTTTGTACTTTTTTGTAGTTGTTTGAATGAAATTTCTGATATATTCGTAAACTTTGAAGAGGATCTGTTATACAAAATATAGAAGTAATGGTCGTAAAATATGGGCATCAACCAAAGAAGCAAGGAAAGAAGTAAATATTGAAGCAAGGAATCGGTAGTGTTGTGAGAGGGCTCAGGTGTTCGGGTTGAGAGTGCAGAACGGGTAGCGGGGAAGATTAGAGGCTGGGTAGCAGCAGAGAAAGCGGAGTTGCGAGCCAGGCCGGGAGGGGGGGGGGAGAAATGGCGCGGCACTGCAACCCACGTCCCGTCAGATGGGATTCTACAACACATTCACGTCCACAGATGCTATTTGGACTGCGCAGCCGACAACCCGACTCGAGGCTGGAGGAAAAGGCGTCCGCACGAGAGAAAACGCGACAAAGAAATGCGCGCGCAAAAAAGGAGCGGAGAGATGAGCGGAGCGGACAGCAGCGCTTGCGGGCCGCGGCGGCCGGTCGCCCCGCAGGGAGGGGCCGGGGGCGCCTCAAAAAATAGCATGGGCCGCATCCTCGCAGCCATCTCTCGGGTCAAGAGATTTGCGCCCGCCTGCGAGGTGGCAGCAGCTGGACAGGAGGCGCGAGCGCGCTGACGAAGGTGGTGGAGGCGGAGGAAAGGGTGCAGGAGGCAAAATATTGTCTCGTATGTAGCCAGGAGACGGGAAAACACTAGTGAATAAAATAGGCTCGAAGATGCCAACGGTACGGATTATGGAGAAAGTAAACATTTTGTGGGAGTTGTGAAAGTTAGTAAAGTGAGTTAAAACCAGAGTGATGACACGAGAGAAAGATCCTTCAACTTGTGGGTGGCGAGTCATATGGAGTGCAACCACACAAAACTAGTATCGTAGGCTGTCATGTAAGAGTTTTCGGAAGAGGCCGGAAATGCTGAGCAGGGAAACAAAGACAGAGGTTGATTTGTTTGCCGAAGGGCAGTCGACAACACGTGACATGATCCAAGGGTAGACGCTAAGCGTCACAAGAAAAAGGTGCCGCCAAGATCGTTGCGCAGCGCGAGCAGAGAGCCAGGGGGCGCCGGTTTCGGGTTGGGAAGGGGTGGAGCAAGCCGAGCGGAGCAGGGAGGCAGGAACGGAAGCGGCGGCGGCAGCGGCGGCGGCAGCGGCGGCAGTGGCAACAAGCGACGACGGGAGCTCGCCGCCTTAATTCTTTCTCCGCGACACAACTTCGCGAAGATTCCGAGATGCAAACCTGTTCGTTCTCAAGCCCATTTATAAAACTTATCTGCGGCTGCTCATCAGTCAAAATCAATCATGATCATCCAAGTACTATATCCCGAGAGAAGGTTGCTTCTGCAAGAAAAATGTAGCTAAAGGGACAGATAAGACGATTAAAATGAATAGAACGAGAGAAAAAGAATCGCGGGAAGAAAAATGGGGAGGGAAAGGCAGAGCAGGGTGGTCGGAGCGCGAGGACATTCAACGCGCAGCGGGCGGCGAGCAGTGGGCTGACCCAGGCGGAATTCCATCACCCCTTCCCTCTCGTGCTCCGCCCCGCCCCCGCCCCCGCACCCACCCAGCGCCGGCGGAGGCGGAGGCCGGCCACTGCGGACGGCGGGCCCATTCAGCGAGTAAACACCTGTCAGCGGAGGGTGAATAAACAAAACAAATGACGCAGATGACACCCACAGACAGCGCGCGCCCTCTCGCCCCGGGCGTGTCCCACCGCCCCGCCCCTTCCCCCGCCTCGCCCACCTCTTCCCCCGCAAGCCCATTACCGCCTGCCCAAAGCGTAGCGCCTCTCGTAACGCTGAGGAAAAGCGTAAAAGTGCGGGGCTTCATTTCACTAGAGGCATACATCCCGCAGGAACGTTCCCACGCAAAAGTCTATTTGCGCAGGCAATCACCGTAACACTGACGAGCGGTTAATAGTCACTCTCCACGGAAATATCTTCTGTAAAGGAATATTTCCGCAAGCAAGTATTAACGGCTTGACACAGGTAACCGGCATTTCATTACCGCTGAAGGGAACTTCATTTAAGGAATATACTGTCGCGGACAACAATACGCTGAATCCAAAAACAATTTTCCCTTTGTCTCCAAGCCATTTCTCAACGGAGATAATTTTCCGGGTGTAATTCCGAATGTTTACGTTCTCTTTTCTGCCACCGGGAAAAACTTTTTTGAAGCAGCACACAAACGTTGCTACGCTACGTCGCCGACCTGGCGGGCGTACTGGCCGGCACCGCGGGCGAAGCGATGTTCCCCGTAAAGCAGCTCGGGGCGCTGCGAAGCACAGGAGGCAGCGAGGGCTTTGGACCACCTACCTTTTACAGCCCCTCCAATCTACGCTCGCGTGGCGTCGACACTGCAAGTGAGCGATTGCACCCTACTACAAAGCTTTTATTTTGCAATTGTGTATTATCGCCAAAAATATTTTTCATACGGAAAGAACAACTCGTTCGGGTTTTCGGAAAGGATGAGAGTTGCTAAACTTTCAACGTGTTATCAAAGGCAACATTGATACTGTAAGCACAAAGAGAAATAAAAAATAATTTGAAATATAGTATATCTAATTACTTGGTTTAAATGATCCATTAACTGTTCTGCAAAATCAACTTTCAAATTTAAGAAGAGTAATTTAAGTACAAACCTGACAGAAATTAAGTAGGTGTATATAATCTATTTTTAAATTCTTTACTGTAATGTTGAAATTAATTTTAAAAAGGTCGAACCCGAAATGTAATTGACCAGATACCAATGGTTGTCATGCGTGAGAAAACTATGTAATTCAAACGGGAATATCTAATTCCCGAAAACTGCCATGCAGGACTTCCTCTTTCGGAGGTTTGGCTTGCTAATGGTAACGCCCAGCAGCAATAGGAAATCGCTGCAAAGCACAGAATCCTCGCAGTGAACATTGGGGTAAAACAGCGGGCGTCTTCCAGTAACAAACCGAACAGATTCACGACCCATAAGAGAACACGGAGAATATTGTTAATGCGATGTATTGTTTACTGAATTGTCGAAGTAAAATTAATTGAAAGAGTCTGTGCTTTTACACACGCACACGTTCTTGCTTGCAACCACTGTAATGTATGCTACTGAATTTTGTTGGACCATGTGAACATTATAGTGTTCGAAGTGTTCCTTAGAACGTTTGTATAGTACAATGGATGTACCTATGTCAATATTAATTACTTCATTTCGATCGTAAAATAAAACCAAATTAGTTTTTAGTCCTTTTGCAACAGGCAACATAAATGCATATTAAATGCGTTTATTTGCAGCAAGCTTGCACATTTCAATTTAGTATTATAACATTTCACACAATAACAGTTGGATTTACACAAAAAAAGAAATTTAATGGATTAATGTATATGTTAATGTATTATTTAATATAACTGTTGATAATATAAAAGAAATAAAATAAATATGAATATAATGAAGTTCTGTAGCTTGTATTGAAATATTGCTATTTTTCTGTTACATTCAAATTTGTGTTAGGTATCAATTATACTTATAGCCAGAAGTATTTTGACACTATTTTGTGAAGTGCTCTTGACGTGTATCTCACATTCACTCCTTAAGTTCAACTAATCTCCCTCGGGAAACAGTATTCTCCTAACAACTCTTGCAAGATTTCAACGCTAGAGAACCCCCTAGAGCCAGACAGCGTTCGGAGCACGTCTCCACCCACTGAGGAGGCATTCCCGCCAACACCCAGAGCCTAGCAGAGACACCGCTCCTGAAGCCGCCCTCGTCCGAAGGCAGCTTCGCCGCCCCCCCCCCCCCCCCCCCCCCCCCCCCCCCCCCCCCCCGCCCCTCCCCGCCCCGCCCCCGCCCCGCCCCCGCCCCGCCCCCGCCCCGCCCCCGCCCCTCCCCCGCCCCGCCCCCGCCCCCGCCCCCGCCCCCGCCCCGCCCCCGCCAGCCGCGCCGTCGCGTCGCGTCGTCTTGGAACCGCCACTTTGCAATTACCGGCGCCGCCGCGGCCGCCGCCGCCCCTCGCGGTCCCTCGGCGGAGGAGCGGCCGGGCGCTGCGCCCGTCACGTCGCCGCATCTGCATTTCGCCACGAGCGCCGTCCGATCCGCCAGCGCCGCCGCTTCATTACAGATCGCCCTCCTCTGGGGCCGCCCCGCTGCCCGCCCACCCGCCCACGCCCACGCCCGCGCGCCTCGCCGCCGCTTCATCTCGTCTTCTCGGCCGCCAGCCTCTCCCACTTCTCTCTTCGCTTGCCCAATTTGCTATTCCTCGTCCTTTTATTCTTATAACATATTTACACCCGTATTAGATGTGCTGCATCTTGTTCTGCTTTGTACTCGACTGAATCCGTCTTTATTGTTCCCTACGGTCCCTTCATCTCCGTCTTCAGTTTGTCACGGTGTGTTTCACTATAACTTTCAGTCCCTCCCTCGGTTTTGTTTTCACTCGTTCGTAATATCTCTCTGTTTCATTGCTATTTCCTTACAGTTCCCTTGCAGAGAACTGTATGCATAAGGAGTGCTTCTGTTCCCGTTTCAGCCACAACACTGTTTCGACTTCCCTCGCCTCCACCAATCTCGTTGTTGGCCAGCCCCCATGTCCCGCCCCCTCCCTCCCCCTCCCTCTCCCGCGTCCCAGCCCTCTCGCCCCCCTACGCTTCTCGCGCCGCGGGGGTCGTAGGCGCCGTATTCCGCAAGGCGCGCGGGTAGCGGATATCTGCGACGGCCCATCTCCCGCCGAACAGCGATACAGTCGCCAGAACGCATTTACAGAGTCTTTTAACGAGCGCGGTCTGCGGAAAACGCCGCCACGATCGCCGGGCGGGGGCGGGGCAGGGCGGAGCGGAGTGGGACGGGGCGAGGCGGGGAGATCTTGGCGGGAGGCGGGGATGCACACGAGTGACGGGGAAGAGGGAAACGAGAGCGAGGGCCGCGGCGGCCGTCGAATGATGACGAGGCGCTCGGAAGTGGTGTGCAGCGAGGTACACGACGCAGCGTGGCTCACGCACGCGCCTCCCACGCAACGCGCACTTCGCTGCCGCGGCTGCTCCTGTTGCGCCGCACAAAGCCACTGCGCAGACGGATCCGACTCCACTGAAAAACGAAGAGATTTCCTAGGACTGAGCGTCGTTTGCGATGACAACTACGCACTCAGATTCTGGAAGCACGCTGCCTTCCAATGACCTAACTGGCAAACACGTGCCGTGCTGGAGATTACATTGCATACCGCTTCCGAGGGCCAGAGACCGCTTATAGAATTGACGTGAACCTAACACTGATGATGATACAAATGTCTCTTCGAGGATGTGAATGCGGGAACAAACAAAAAAGTGTAAGAGATAAAATCAATATATTCTTGACAACGGACATCTAGCAAATTAGAACGTTTCAGTGTTGTTCGGTTACTCGCCATACATTGAAAACTTGCAACTAGATGGGCTGATTGAAAGGTCATATATGTATTTAAAAATTATGAAACCACCTTAACCCTGCAGCAGTTTCAGAAGCTTATTGTGAAGTGTAATGTATTTTCGGATGAATAATCCTGAGGATATGATGGAGCTTTATAGAAAGGAAACATAAGGCTTTATGGAAAAGACATAAAACAAACTAAAAAGAGATCTGTTGGTATCGAAACATTCGAAGTTTTGCTTTAGGGGCTGTATATTTTCGTAGCTCAATAAAAAGGAAGAATCGCGTTCAGCCTCCGTCAGCGCAGGGAAGTATAAAAGCTACGCAGAAAAACAGTTTGCTGTCGTCGTGGTTAGTGCTCTGGAACCCATAAACTCCGCCACACTGCAAGTCAATCAGAGTGAACACAAGTAGCATAACAAAGTCGTTCAAGAACTGCAAGGTGCAAGACCTGCACGACGCAATTGCGTCACGAACGCCATCATTCATGCCGTGATCTAAGTCGTTCACCGTGCACCTTCGACTACTGCACGCCGCCGCTTCGATTTCGCTACCGTGCCGCTTCGATTTCGAGATACAACTGTCGACTGCTGATACAGTGGAAGTGTTTTTAGTGCTGCGTGCGACGAATTGCAAATGGCAAGTGCAAAAACTTAGTAGCTACGAAGAAGAAACTAAAGGTAAGTTTAAAGTGACATCACACTTGAAAAGCATTTACTTGAACCCGAAAATATAGCCCTGGGTAGCCGATATCGTTAAGGAGGGTGGGCCTTGGAGGTCTCGCCTCAACAGGTCAATGGATTCGAAACCCGCCTCGAGCATAAATACTTGCTCGTGTGTTGTAGCATAGTAAGGCTCTCCGAACCACTATTCTAGCGCCTTTTATCACTTTTTATTCGATTCCTTACCAGCCTGTTGGCGCAGGGGCTGGGTGCTGCTTCGTAAAATTAGTTCAAGGCTTGGATCGCGCATAAGAAATGCGTGTTGTATGATGTGTCGTGACGGAACAGACACAACCACCATGTATCAGTCCCCAAACCCATTTCCTTCACATTACATACCAAGAACCCCTCCTCCAAAAAAAATCGGCTTTCCTTAGCTGACATGGAACATGGGACTGTGGGGTACCTCGGCAGTTGTATATACTTAGTGACTATCGGAAACGGACCATACGGGCCACCACCAATAGCTGAAGCTGGTGGGTGGGGATTTGAAGTATTGTGAGGGACAGGTGGGTTAGAGGGTCTAATCACTAAAAGACGACTTGATACAAAATAAGCACTAACAAAAAATACAAGCTAGCAAAACACGATGCACTTAATTTCTAATTTTAGATTCAATTTTTATCTTGAAGACGAATGATGATATTAATGATCTAACACTGCGAAAAACAGCCGTGCGTTTTTACAATTAGAAATTAAAAATATAAACTGCACAATTTTTTCATTACCCTTGAACATAACGAAGCATGAAAGGCAATTTTTGGCAAGTTTTATTTTTCGACTCTCGTTAAAAGGACATCAAAGAGCCCACGTTTTGCTTTCCCATTTCTTTGGAGAAAACCTAACCGTCACCGCACGTCACTCACAGGCTTTATTCCACTTCTTTCCTCCCCATTCCTCGTCAGGAATCGAAATGTTTCTGCAGAAATAAACAAGCCAACTACATCATTGCATCACACACTTCTGAAAGCCAATATCCTGCAGTTTTCTTTCACGGAATATCTACAAATGTATTTAACCACTTTTCGAAATGAGCATCTAAACGCAGTCAACTGTCACGCGCAAAGCACAATGGAACCGCTTCGTTCTTTGAGCGTCTTAGTCCCTCTGTTCCTCGGTAACCAGAGAGCAAAACCAAAGATCCGTTAAATTTTAACAGAAACTTAAAGGAGAAATAATTAAATAATGGAAGAGAAGCTATTCCTTCTTCTACTATTCGTGTTAAAATATTTCTTACATTTCTGCATTTTACATAAAAGAAAATGTTCAAAACTGCACATAAGTTTCACTAGCACATACATTTTTCTAGACGTAAAAATGAATGCAATTTACTATATCTTAATAATATCGCCTTATAGAGCAATGCAAACATATACATCCTCATGATCTATTTACCAAAGCAAATATTATTTCAGAGTTAATTTTCTCTAGATAAATACATTTCAAAACATTATAACATTCTGCATCAATAATATTATATTCTGACTTTTTAATTAATCATGAGAACCGAAATCATGGGTTTGGGAATATAATTGAACATGTTGATTTTTAAACATGTAAAAATATTATGGTAATAAAAAATTATAATAAAATACACATATGAAAATTTACTCACAAACTCTTCTATTTGCGTTGAAAACATGAGATCGTAGTTAAAATAGATTTCTGAATTAAATTGTTTAGCTTACGTTAGTGTGAAGAATCAGAATTTTACAGGCAAGGAAGAGTAAGTCACAAGAAACTGTAATCAAGAATAACAATGTACTACAGGAAACGGATGAAAAGAAAAGAATTCCAACAAGTTAGACTGAAACCGACCGTACGTTCTGTTAGTAAAACGTTGCAAAGATGGAGCGACACACCTGAGAAAGTATATTACGTGGAACGGTGTATTAGACAAAGTTATTTTAGAGATACGAGAGTGAATGTAATAATATTCTCCATGCGTACTACATCACTAGGAATATATCTGGGAATTATTACCCAGACTCGCTACTTTCTTCATGCTAGTAAGTAATTTTTCATTCTCTGGGAAGTGAAAAGGACATTTCAAGGAAGAATAATTCTTATCTTAGTTGTACCTGAGCAAAGCTGTTTCTCTTTCGTTCACGGAGATGTTAAGTGAGTACCTAGATATGCCCACATGTTTATTGTATTATCACTACACTTTCCTTTTAGTTTCTGTAACAAATAAAGTACAACAAAAAACTTAAACAACATCGCGACAAAAATTTAATATTATGAATGATTACGCAGCAATTTGAGAAAAAGGACAAAGGAATTTGATGCTCGAGGGAGAGGTCTGCGGGTCTGTACGACGACAGATGTATGTCTGCAAGCCGGTGCAACAGATGGGTTCAGGTGATTCGGTGAGCACACAGCGAGGGCCTGGGAGGAAGAGCTGAGAACGGCGAAGCGACGCCAGAGGAAGAGAAGACGTGAACCGGGAGCGCAGCGAGCGTGGCGGGACGGGAGGAGTGGCTGAGGCGTCAGGGCAAGGCGCGGCGGGGCAACGGAAGGAAGGTCAACGCAGGGAGTTGCAGTGAGTGTGGCGGGGCCTGTCCGCTGCTCACTCACGCGGCCAGCGGGCCGACCGCCGCGCGCCCACCCACGCCCACCGTCGCCCGCCCGCTAACTCGCCTCGTCCCGCTGCGCACGCCACAACCGGTTCGGGGGGCAATTTCGACTTTGCCATGGGAACTGCCAAATTTGTTAATAACGTAAATAGGCAAGGTCGTCGTTACGAGAAGAAAACGTCGTCTTTATGGATATTATACTCAATTACCCGCAGGTAATAAACTTAATTACTGCTCGACTTCCGAAGATAAAAGTGTCGACCAAGTGTTTTCCGCGTCGCGCCCTCTTGCGCTGCTGGCGAGACTATACTTTTACGGCGCGCACTTCTTCTTGCGCGCCGCATTATCATATTTTTGACGTAAAATGCGCGGGAATTAATGTTATGCCCACGGAAACGATGTACCTTTCGCGGAGAAAGGCGCGCGGCGAGCGCGAAAGCGGGCCGGGGCGAGCGCCGAGACAAAGCGGCGAATGAGCACAGGAGCGAGGCGGCGATGGAAGGCGCAGAGGCGAACAGACCCGACGCGACGCGACGCGACGCGATGCGAAGTGAGGGGGGGGGGCGTGCAACCCGTTCGACATGACGTACGACGATGGAAGTGACGGCAGTGATGGGGTCGGCGGTAGAAGCGATGAACGGAGAAATACGGCGAGGGGGAAGAAATGAAGGCGGCAGGAATGAAATGCTGTTGGGGAGAAGGGAAGAAGTAAATTGCACAGAAGCGAAAAACGCCATCAAGCTAGTAACCGTGGATGAGGAAGAAGCGAGACACTACAGACACATGTCGCATTAGAAATGGTAAAAAAATATATGATAGTTTCCACAACAGTAAAGGTTATGAAAACGGACACAGGAGTGAAAGAATCATCGGTACTAGTGGGAGATAGTAAAAACAACGGGTGGTGGTTAGGAGAGAGAAATAATCCATCAAAATGAGAAAGTTGATAAAATAGTACAAAATTCGATGGATTTAACAGTGACAAACACTAATTAGAGACGAGGAGGCTTTATATATCAGCAAATTAACACAAAGACAGTAACAGACAACAGCTAAAATCCACAGGGATTGTGGATGGATTTGTTGGGCATATAGTCCTACAAATAATCAAATAATATACGAGAACGGAGTTCTCTTATCCCTTTAAACCGCTCCGCTTTACCCCGTGAAATGCGCGGTTGCCAAATTTCGTTTTTATGCAACCTACAACGGTCACACACATTAGTCAATTAGAATGAGCACTGGGTTTTGACGCTAGTCAACATGAACGCACGAGTATGGAAGACAGGGGGACTAAATTACACTAACTGGGTTGTCATGACGGGTTTACAAACTGAGCATGCAAATTGCATTACCGGTATTATGATGCGTAATATCAACGTGAATATTAAGGCTCAACTGTCATCCGTGTTTTCAAACCATCAGCCATCATATATTAGTATATCCCAATAATTTTCGAAACTGGCCACCGCCATGTAATGTAAATCCTCCACACGAAAATATTCTTACCTTAAATCAGCTAAATTTAAATTTAGCTCGTTATGTACGCCATTCGTAGAAGCCCTATTGCAGTTTGCAAACCTGATACAGACACGAAGCCGGCTTGTTGCTAGATGCCAGAGCTTTTGTGAGCCATACAACGGGCGCAACAAAGACTATTCTCCGACGGCATCTCTCCTCGCGCGCGTTCCAGTCTTTCCGACAGCCTCCCGCCAGGTTGGAACACATCGCAGAGGCGAGCGAATAGGGTTACATAACACCCGCATGGCTCCATAACAGCGGCCCTCCGCCGCTAATTGCCGGCTCGGAGCCGCCTCGCGCGCGAGCAGCGAGCGGCGAGCGGGCGGCAGGAAACGACGCGTCGGCGACGGGCAGAGAGAAGGCGGTGGGCACATGGAGAGGGGAGTGCAGCGAGGGGGGTGGGTGGAAGGGGGAGGCCTGGCCGCGTGGCCGCGCGGAGTAAACAGGCCTTAATGATTCCGTGGAACTGCAGTAAATCGGCCGCGAGGGGAAAAAGCGGAAGCTGCCTTCCGCGGGCGAGCGATGCGTTAGATGCGGGTTGCGCGGCGTGGATAGAGGCGAGGGAGCAATCGCACACACAATTCAGAAAATCAACACTTCCGACAAGAATACACGCTCAAGAGATTGTAACTGCAATACACTCACCATGGCGTCTACGCTCAACACCATGTTATATTATTAATTAATTGATGGTATCAATGCATTAACCATAAAGAGTACAATATTAAGTTATAATGTGCAACGTGTTATTGACGAAGGAATAGTCAGTTCGCGAAGTCCTGCACCTCGACTCAAATGCTTAATGTGTAGTGGGTCATCGTGTCCCTTCCTCGATCAAAGCGGGTAATTCGAGAGCGGTGTGGACGAGTGTTTTGGCGGCAACGATGAGCTCAGTGGCCGAGCCTTTTTATTTATTCTTCGGCTTCAACATTCCCAATATCTAAAGTCTCATTATCCGTGTTTAGCCATTATGACATTTCTCCTGCATCACTCATTACTCCAATTTTACGGGTTTTTCTTGCGGCATATATGGGCCAATTTACACCTACCTCCAGGACCTTCAATGTTTCTCACCTTCCTCACAACTTAGGAACTTCTAACAATTTCACTCCAAAATATTTTTTTATTCCATCGTTGCTCTTCCTGAGAACGTTTTATCTTACATTATTAATTTCAGAGAAAGCAAAAATTCTCTGTTGTGGTTTTCTTTCTAATAAAAGGTCGACTTAATTAATTTTGAAACGCTACAAAGTTTACGAAAGATAAGATAACGAGGCTATAATTTGTTTATAAACAAGACGTTTTGAATCAACATTCCAACTATACGTATAATACACATAATAATTCGTATGTACCAATAGTGAAAGATATGAACGTGACATAATGAATTTACATTAAAAATGGAATTCAATATCCAACGTTAGCAACAATTACACATGTGTAAGAATTTTATCGATTTTTAAAGGAAATAAACAAAACATGAATTTAATTTATTTATTTATTATAATCTGGCGGACTCTCGTCCGATATACAAAAACAGAATAATACAGAATATCATGGACCTTTTATGATTACTAATAAGAATGAATTCGTTTTCGGAGCTGAAAAACATCGTTTGCTAAAAACGAAGTAAATAAACAGAAAAATAAAGCAAATAATTCCTTTTTTTCCATTGGTACAAATGGTTCTGGTGACGTAAACACCGTCTAGAAGAAAGTTTTAATATCTCCTATTAGATCAAATTTTATTGAGATTTTCGTTAATTTCGTTTTACACAGAGTATGTGTACACTAAAATTATACCATGGAAAATAATTACTGTTCTTATTTATTACAGATGAATTTGATTAAAAATTGTGTAAAACTGACCGTCGTCACCGTCACCGATCCCTTCGGTATGCAGTACCTTTAACATATTTTAGATTTTTATGTCATAATAAACTAGTCAGTGCTATATCGAATGATACAAAAAATAAAAATATGTTCTGTAAGCGACGCTTTCAATATCTGTGACTGACATTTAGAAGCATGAAAAATATAGAGATTTTTTATCAACTTTCGAACCACACTCTTGCCCATTCATTTTAAAATAACGATAATATTAAAATACATATATAATACAGTTAAAAGTAATTCTCTATTGAGCGCAATATGTCATATTCCACTAATTTATTGCGTTTGCCTTATCTTTGCGTTACAGGAGTTCACTGATATCACTCAAAGGGATTTTGTGAACGCGGAACGGGGTGTGGGTTACAGATTAATTAAAATAGCGAGTGGTAAATTTACACGTCGCGTCAGCAAGGTTTTTTGGCGGAAGGTGAAAGAATTGGACATTTTGGGTCGTATGACTTCAAACATCATGAAGCGTTAATACTACGTAACTTTTTTTTGTATTCATTTTACATGATCGTACGTTTGATAATGTGCATACATGAAGCCTCGGCAAAAAATACTTTGTCAACAAAAGGTAAACAGTTCATCAATCAATAAGCAGAACAACGTCAGTTATTAGAGAAAATATTTTAAAAAGGAATTACGCAGCTAGGTTTTGACCAATTTACATTTCATTAATTCTTTTCTTAATGTGAGAAAGACATACTAATCAGGGATTTGAATATAAAACGTTTCGAAACACTGAATTGGGTATTTCTAGTAAAAATGTAGACTGCTTAAATGTAATTAATTAGATAATTAACTAAACGAAGCGTAACGTTTTAGAGCCTGGCCGATAGGTTCTACGAACATGATGTCTCCACTGCATCTAAACTCTCTATAGTGGTTGTGAGTCCGAAGACGAGTGAAGGTAGATTATTGAAATATATGATTAGATGGAATGATTTGGAGGAATGTTAAAAGTAAGATGTTCATGTATTTCTATGTAGGCACAACAATGTCATACAGGAGAACATGAAAACCGACCATGCACCGGGTTTCAGCATTCTCTCCTAACACTTTCCCCACCACTAGACAATAGCGTAAGAATTTTCACGATACCTCCTTTCCAGGAGCAGCAATACTGTACGTAGGTAATAGAAGTATATCACCAGATGATGTTCTCGTGTAGAGTTTCACAGCCGAGTCGTCCACAAACATGCTTTCAACAGAGGTCGCGGTGTCGCAGCAGGATGGGATGGGATGGGATGGGGCGGTGTGGGACGGGACGGGAGGGGGCGGGGACGGGCGGGGAGAGGCGTGGTGAGGCGAGGAGGGGCGGGGCGGGGCGGCGATGCGAGGGGCCGCGCCCAGAGAGGTCAGTTAAGGGCTCGATAAAGCCCGGGATCAGCTCCATCCCGCGCAGATAGGGCGCATCGCGACTCGAGCTCCGAGCGGGGGTGCGGTGCGAGGGAGAGGGAGGGGGAGGGGAAGGCGGTCGCGACGCGGGCGGCGCCGCACCGTTTCGCGGCTCGTTTCCCGCCAGGTGCTCGCCAGTGCCGGCCTCGGAGGCCGCACCTTCGCCACCCCCTCGCCCCTCTGCCGTGACCACCCTCTCTGCTCGTTACAGCCCGCCACTCTCCTCGGCCGGGCCGCTCCGGGAGGATGGCCGGGCAAGAAAAGCCTCGAGCGAGATTCCTGGCGAGAACTGGTCTCGGGAATGCTATCGGTCAAAGTAGTTTTAACAACGTCATTACTGCTTTTCAGACGATTCGGAATATTGCACGAGAATTCCGCTAATGCTTCAATGTGCTTTCCAAAATTGACATTCACGACAATGTGATGAGGCTAATTTAATACAGATCCACAATATCGATATCAATCAATTTTTAATACAAAATTTTACGTTCACTGCTGCACCATTGATAATGCATTAACAATATTATTTTCATCTATATAGAGGACATTATTGTGAAATTCTTTTTACTTTTTATTTAACGCCAAAAAATATTACAATTCGTGTACATGAGTATGGGAGTGCAATAAATGGTTAACTTCAATTTCTCCCCCTTTAAATTTTGTTTAGGAGTCACAAAACCTTGAAAATAACATATCATATAATGGTTTCTGTTGGTTTTGAACATCCTGAACCATTACAATGTAACCTGGGTATTATGAAAGAGTCATGTATAATTCCTCACTTTCACGGAGACACCTGTGCATTATGAGAATTCCCAATTATGTCAAGAACAACTTTCAGAGAGCACAACTGATCATGTGACATTCACAAACGGTTTGCCAAAACTCTCGTCCTTTCTAGAACTCAAATTGGTTCCGCAGAGGTGGGTTTAATTTAACTGGGCGAGCTGTCCGTGAGCCGGTCGTGCATTTTCGCGCTGGGACCTGCGACGCCGCCGCCGCTGCCGCCTCTGCTGCTGCCGCTGCCGCCTCCACAAAGGAACAGGCGCGACCTTTCCCGAAAAGTAAACTCGCCCATTCCCGCTCATATTTATTCAGCGCCTGTAATCAAGTCGGAGGATGCACTTTAATGTGGGAGCCGAAGCATGAAAACATCGCAGCCACCAGTGTTCGACGAGCAGCCACCTAGACCGGCGCTCGGCAGCCCTTTTTTTGCCTACTCGCCGCTTTTGGGATTACTCATGGCTAAAGAGCGACAGCCAGAACCAAATAAATGAAATAAAAGGAAGTGAGAAATTTATTTATTTCATTATACTCTCTCTCTCTCTCATGCTTTTCCTTCTCTAATGAAAACTATTTTAATAATACGAATAGTAATACTACTAGTAATAATTTGTAAAAATAATATTTTGTTTTGAACTAAGAGATACAAAATATTTAAATTCATAAAGGAACATTCAGTACTATTCTCAAAATACGATTATTTCCGAGCGTTTTCGCATATTATACGTTTCACAGAATTCTCAGAATTAAGTCGACACCTCCCCTATAAAAATTCAAGGCACGACACATCTGACCATTCTCTGGAGAGATTTCTCTGCGGTATGTCATTACGGTCCTGTTATTCTTGGTAACAATTTCATTCAATCGGTGTGCTCTTTTTAGTCTTATCACCCACTAACAAAAAGTATTATAAGTGTTTTTGTACATTTACAACGTTGAATGTTATAATGGTTGAAATGTGCACGACCAAAAACGGCAATAACACTATCAACTACTTAAATTAGGAGAGCACAAATTCAGCGCTCCCAGCACGCTACTTTGGGGCAACAGCCCACCACAAAGAGGTATCTGGGTGTGGTCTCTACACCTCGCACTCGAAGTTCAAGCTGAATGATAGCACGCCCAAGAGCGCTGACTGTTTAACCTATATAGTAGTTTGTAAACAAATATTTTAACTCGTTCTTTCAAAGATTTGAGGCCAGTGTCTGGCAAGTCCCTGGACTGGTTGAAGGTTCTTCTCCCACATCAATACCATAGTCGTCGCCACTGACATAGACATCGCCATCATCACCGCCACAACCGCAACCGAAGCCACAAACGCCGCAGCAACGCACCGCCACTCCGGCCGCAGCGGCCGCACGCACCGGCGCCCGCACGCGCTCCGGTGGCTCCAGGGCACGCCCACTGCGCCCGCGCGACCTCCACGTCTCACTGCGCAATCGCCGCCATGGAGCGCGCGCCCGAACAGCGGGGCGCCCATCTTCAGCAACGCGAGCGCTCAATGGGCTTACGCCTCTTAGAGCACTCATCTCATTTCAATTTCCTTTGTAATTCCACCAAAAAAATGGGGCACATGCCGGCCTGGATAGCCGAGGTCGCTAAGGCTGTAGAGTCATAGCTGCCACGGCTCGAAGGGTCACCAGTTCGAATCACGCCTAGGGCATGAATGTTGGTGTATGCTCGTGTTGTCCTTACGTGTCGGTTCCCCCAACAGTAACCCCAAGGTAAACAATCTAAGTGGTCGCTACATGACCTAGTAGTTAAAAATCTACCTTAAAAAACGGTATGTGGAATCTATTATTACTTGAACGTAGAACGAAGGGCAAATATCGCGCCGCCTGCACGACGTCAACCCGTGCCACGGAAACCTTTGGGTTGTTAAAGACTGATAGCTGATCATTTGAAGTAATGAACTTTATTTCAACAGCTTACAAAAACATTATCAAAACTATGAAATTGCACATGATTACCATATTCGCATTATAAACTATCTGAAAACTCCATTTTGGGATCTGGCACAATATCAAACCGCACAGCACAGATGAGGGTAGTTATAAAATATATAATATATGTAAACGTCATAATGGTATTGAGATAATTTGTGCGGTGTTATAGTGCAAAAATGGAAATAACATGAAGGTTACATTACATCTCATTTAAAAGATTGGGATGCAAGAGAGATGCTGTTAATAATAACAATAATAACAAAAACAATAATAATAATAATAATAATAATAATAATAATAATAATAATAATAATAATATTGAAGACTCTAGGTTTTCGTTTAGAAAGTTATTGAAGATTTCTACTAACTAAATTTCGTGATTTTTGGTTTAAATGAAAGGCAGTGGGCCCTAGATGAGTTATTACTTGCTCTTATTGCCTGACAACCTGGAGTATACTTTTGTATTTAACCGACACCAAACATCTTTATTATTACACCCTATATTCACGATTAAAGTTGATTTCAATTTAAGTAGTAGAGGGGAAGTGATGGAAGGAATGAAAAGTGAAATTAGAATTCTATCACAAAACCGCCGTCCGCTCGTTTTGCTTACCACAAATTGAACACCAGTCGGTCGGGATTTTAGACCCAGTCGCCAGAGGTGGAAGGCGCACACACTGACCGCTGGGGAACGGGTCGCGCTCTCATAAGGCCGTGAGGGGGCAGGTGGTCACTACACTGACAGCAAGAGAAGGCGCGCCCACCACTAATTTCGAGGGGCTCCTCCCACTTCCTTCCTGCGCCGCCGGCGCAGCGTCCTCGCGACAGGCGGTTCCGGGGTGGAGGCGGGGGCGGGGCGGCGACGGGGCAGGGGAGGCGGCGGGCACATCGGCGCATGGGGTCCCCTCGGCGCCCACCGCCCGCACAACCGCTCAACTACCCGCCCCGCCCCCGCCCGCCCGCCCGTGCCCAGCGCGCTGCGAAGCGACGGCGCCCGCGTGCCTGCGGCGTTACTCAGGCGAGCCATCGACCTCTTATAACCGAACTATACCCTGAAAATGGAATACTGAAAGTCCTCCCACGCAAGGCTGGTCGAGAACAGCCATTGTTCACGGACCGTTTAGCATACCCAGGCTTTCAAGTCTACACCCATATTTCATAGTGTAACGCAGCGTGGCTTCAGGCGGACACCGCCGCGCGCGGGGCGCGGTGGCGGCGGGGGCGGGGCGGGGCCGGCGGGGAAGTGGCGGGAGAGTGCGACACGGGGAACTGGGGGCCCGAGGGCAGACGGAGGCGCCGGAGAAGGGTGGCAGGCACGCGAGGATGACAGGAGAGAAGCAAACAAGCAGCTGAAGGAAAAGGCCACTGAGGCACGACTGGCGCCGAAGTACGAAAATAAAGAAGAGGAAGAAGGAAGGAGCAGGGGAGAAATGGGAAACGGGATATAATGTGGTGACGGAGTAACAGCCTTGAAATTTCATGACTATTCACCGGAAGTCCTATAAGCTTTATGAGAAGGGACGGGAGCAATATGAAGTTGCCGGAGATAGCAGATGATAGACATTGATAGAGGAAGCTCCAGTGCCTTCGGAATAGTTTTGAGAACGGCAAGCCGTGACCAGCATGCATCGATTAGGCAGAGAAATGGGGTATGAAGAAAGTTCCATCAGTCATTCGACAATATGCACCACTGACTTCGTTCAATCTACCGTGGAAGCGAACGCACAACAAATATCAGACAATAAAATACGATAATTTCAAAACCAAGTTATTATTTTCAAGACTAAAGCGCGAAATAAGATAAAGAAACATACGTATTTAAAATGATTTTATATATTGCTCAAAATAATACTTCTATTACATTCCACATATTGTACATTTTTCAACACAAGAGCGAGTCAATGTTTGGGACACTTTTTGAATCGAAGGCTGTCAGCTAATAATATACGTGGAGTTACATTTTTTTCGTGAAGTCATGCGCCGGATGTATTCAATAATATAAGGGCAATATACATATGCCACAAAAGAGATATGTACGTACAGTATTTCAGTCCCGAGTTATGTTCATTTAGCAATGCGCATTCTTGTTCACAATGAGTAACACTCGCTGTAGCGAGCTGTAAACCATGATGCATAGGAACGACGGCGCGCCTCATTATGTCTTAACGTCCGTGTCGTGTGCATACCGAAGGCCTCTCGTCGTTAGCATTCCGAGTGGATGTCAATATACGATGACGTTGCACGACAATGCCGCGGCAGCCCCCTGCATTGAATGTATAACACATTTTCTCTGTGCAGCCCTTCTGCATGAGCGCGCTATCTTGCGGAAGCAAACAGCACGTACAGCTTGTCGGCGAAGAATTTTACGACGCGCATTAATGCAGGTGGTGTTATTCACCCGGGACGTCACGGGGCAGCGGCGCCGCGCCGGGTCGCGCCCCCGTCCCCCCACACCCGAACCCCCTTTCGCTCCGCCCGCCTGGCCCCCGCGGTCCCACGTTTCACCTGCACTCATGTCGTTTGCAAGCGCTTTTTATCTCTTCTCTGCGTAGACTCTTTTATCTCTGTTCCGATCATATGTCGAGGCATACTAAAACTCGAAAGAGAGAACATTAAGATGCACATTGAAATTAAATGGAATCGGGCGGTAACATCTCTATAGCTGCAAACTTTCGCGATATAAAATCAGTTGTGTGCCAGGTTAACGTACCTCAAAGTGGACCAGTTCATGAAATTTACTTTCGGTCAGTGTATCTTCTACGTCCTCAATAAACCTGTTAAAACGGAACACTTAGCATCCGAGGAGTAAAACAAGTCGTTACCGAGCGTACTAGGACCTCATCCATACATTATCCTCGTCTCCCCCTCCTGGAAGGCGCTTATCTCGCCTTCGCCCCACGCCGTCCTCGCCGCATTTATCCGCGTCGCGGCGCGGTCAAGGCAGCGGCGACGGCGGCGGCGGCGGCGGGCAAGCGAGCGCGGCGTCATTTCGCAAACTTGCCCTGAGGGACGGCGTGTGCGCCGAGTTCGAGACGTCCTCCCGCCCTCCATCCTCGTTATCGCCGCGGCGACGCGCCGTCCCGTCGCGTCCCGTCCCGCTGCGACGCGCGTGGTGTGCGCCGGCCTGCGCGCCAACCGGCGAGGGAATCTCGGAGCGCGCGCCAGTTGAGTGATTGCGCGCCCCGCTGGCCTCCAGCCTTCCACGAGGCGGCGGCGGCGGCCGAAGCAGTGCTTTCCCCAGACACCTCCGTAGAGCGTGGTACCTCACCCCAATTTTTAACCTTCCCTCTCTCTTCAGGAAAGTTTAGGAAACCACATCCTACGGGGTGATTTCGAATGATAAAAACACAGATGCCTAGAATTGTGAATGAAAAGAAGTGTTAAAATTATACACAGTACTCTATTTATACTCCTTCAAAGTATTTTGATGTAGTCCTAAGTCAACAAGCTTTGATTAATTTGAATTGTAAATTAATAGAGGAGACTATTAGAAGTCACGAAACTGTAAAAGCAACACAAATTTGTGTGTCATGGCAGTATAATACCAAAACTGCAATACAAAATGCATAAATATTTGTTTTCTACATTACTTTTACATCTTTACAATAAATATAACATCCACATATATTGACATATACAACAAATATAATGCATGCCCTCATCTATTTTACATAATATTTAATTCATAATTATCATAATGGACTTTTATAAAAAAACATAGCGCACACCATTGGATGTGTTCTTGTAGAAGTACATTAAGACCCACAATTTACCACACCCCCTTAAATTTCTGGCCACACCCCACTTGAAAATTTCTCTTTAAAGCACTGAACCGAAGACACACGGAAGGGAAAGAAGGTTAAGAGACAATACCTCGAACCAAAATATACCTAGTTCAGAACGGCCGTAATTGCTCTCTCGCATGTCAAAATGGTTCCATGGGTATTAGGCTCGATCGTTGAATTATGTGGACGTTTTCAACAGACAAAATTCACATCCCGACTTTCACCAAAACAGAAGCAAATCTCTGTACCATGTTCTCGACGCAAGAGTAAAATAACCAGAGACTATACTCGTACACACAAAGTTCAGCGGATAACAATCGCACACGAATTGCAAGAGAAGTCCTCACACAGAAGATAGACTCGACGACCTTAATCCTTCTATCCCCTAAAAGACTTTAAAATCTGTGGGTAATTGTACGGGAAGATGAGAAGTGGTGTGAATAATGCAGAGGAATTAAAATAATTAAGTGAGTAGACAGTGTCATGTCGAAATATAACATTGGAAACAACAAAGGTTCAGAGTATGAAGCAGAATGGAGATATTGAAAATGAGAGAAAGAATGTTAATTTTGGAAACGGAAACTCTGGAAGTTTAAGAGGCACGATGAGGACACCGGAGGGGACTAAAAAGGGGGGACCATAGCGAGGGAGAAGCAGAGAGAAATCTCGAGAAACAGAGATAAACCACACAGCTCAAATTCAAGACGCACGTGAAGTGAGGTAAAGCTCCTCCAGCAGACGTAGAGCGTAGGAACGCGAGTAGAGGAATTTGGTGAGCAGAAGCGACGATGAAGCTGAGACCGAAAGTAGAACGTCGATGAGGACGGCGGAGAAGAGACCGCAAGAGAGGGGGCAAGTGACGCGGGGAGCGAGAGGAACGCCGATTGCGGCTGCGGCGGAGAGCAGTGGTGGGTGTAGCGTCGGGGTGGGACGGAGCGGGGAGGGCAGGCGGGCCGTTGGCGGGGGCGGGGACGGGCGCGGGGGCGGGGACGGGCGCGGGGGCGGGGACGGGCGCGGGGGCGGAGCGTGGCGGGCCGCCGGTCGCCGGGCGAGGCGGCAGGAGGGCAGTCAGCTCCCAGTTGATTTATTGCCCATTTGTATGGGTTAACAGAGCGATAATAGGAAAAATGAACGGGTCGCTGCCAGGGACGCCATAAGCGCAGCCCCTGAGGGCGCCGCTATGCTTCTACGCTAATGGATGTTATGCAACGGACGTACGTGCGGCAGTAAATCTCACCTGCTTCAAGCCTAGGTGCGAGCGCGACCGGTAGCGGCGGCGGAGGCGGCGGCGGCGGCGGCGGCGGCAGCGGCGGAGGTGGACGCGGAGGCGGAGGCGGAGGCGGCGGCGGCGCCGCGCCACGTGACCCCGTCCGGCAACGCGCCGTGCGTGGCGGACGGGGCGGATGAGAGGGCGGATGCGAGGGCGGGGGCGGTGGGCGGGGGTGGGGGTGGCGTCGAGCGGCGCCTCGTGCGGCTCCTAGGCCCTAGCGCACCAATACGACCGCCTGAACAACTCTCAACAATTCGTGGAGGTTGCATGTTCCGCCTTTTCAGAGCGTGGTTTATTGTACCGAACAAAAAAGTGGTCATAATTTTAGTGATAATTAATTTTTCCTAGCGGAATTCATCAATTTATTTATCGATTGTAGGAGAAAAACCGGAGTCCTATACTTTCGAAACTACAGAAATACAATGGATTGTTTATCTGTGCGAAAATAAATTGGAAATATATCAAGGGTAGTAAAATGTATGAGAGTGAAAACGATAAGTTCTCGCCTAAAGTGATACGTGATATCGGACTTTAGGCATGTAAGTATTGCGAAAATCTAAATAAAAGAGAGTCTACAAAATAAATTATTAATTATTCCCCATCCCAGAAACCTTTCCTTCCATCTAGCGGATGAAGTAAGCCTAACGCTACCATTTTAATTTGGAAGGCCTAGTGAAATGCGTCCATTTATCGCTGACATTGACATTGGCGGCTGTCTTCCGCGGTGGGCGGGGGTGGCGGGGGTGGCGGGGGTGGGGGGGCGGGGTCGCTTCCGCGGGCGAGTGGCCGCCGACTATCTAAATAAGCCATTCGTCCCGGGGAAACATTTCAATGAAAGACGCAATTCCGTCTGGGTAACGGCCATTTCGCCTGAAGATGGATGCCAGACTTAAAACGGCCGACCGGGCGTCGCTGCGCCTCCGCGCCGGAGGAGTCTCCGGGAGGCGGCGGCGGCGGGGAAGGAGGCGGAGGCGCCTGGGTTCAAGCGGAACGCGCGGCCCGCGCCCCTCACGCGCTTATGAGCCTGGACGCGCTGCCGCCCGCCCCCGCAGCCCCGGCGCGCGCCCGTTTTATGCCCCGCATGAGGGCGGCGGCGCGGATAATGTCTTCGCTGCTGATGAGGCGCCGGGCGCCTCCGCGCAGAACTGTTTGGGAAATTAAAAGGGGCGGGAAAGGGTGGAAATGTGTTCAATGTATTTATGTTCGCGCGCTTCCTGCTAGATATAACCGATTTACAGGTTCTGGCTTGATTAATATTTGGGCCGCTGAGATCTGAATTTTTTTCTTCTATTAAAAAATAATAATGTAAATCTTAGTAGTGGTCTTCTATTATATATAAACCTTTAATGTAGAAAACAAATGTCGTTCGACTTATATCTTGTTTATCCATTTTTTTAGTTTCAAAACCGTACACCAACGTCACTTTTCTACGTACTAATTTTATAAACATATTTGTCTAAGACATATGATGAAAGCTTGTGGGAATAAAGGAGTGCTCTCGTAATTGAATTTCAGTTCTGACCACTTCTACGATTTACAGGATAAATTTTATAGGAAATAAAAGAGGTCCTTTTTTAGAGATAAGCAGCCTTTCAAACAATTTGCTAATAAATGCAACACTCATAAGCAGTGTGTCGTTATCCGTTTCATTGGTACAAGAATTAAACCATTTAAATTGCTTCCACGAGAATGAGCAGCGACAAGTGACGGTATTGTAAAGTTTAATAGAATAATACGACGTTACTGAAGCGCGTTCTATCTTAGTGGATTAATGGCAGGCAGTATCGGAAATTTATTTACGATGGGAGAACCGATACGACAGGTGAACATGTATATCACTGTCGGGTTTTTATTACCTTCCTCTTGGATCAGCCGCAACGCTCCATCAACAGCTTGCTTCCCGAGCTAACAGAAAATAATGCATTAGAGATGCGACTGTTTTACGAGCAGTATGTTGACAATTTGAAAGCTCGACTTCATTTCTTAACATTGATTTCACATGTCTTTTACGTTACAATCGGTTGACGAACGTAAATACGAAATTACAAAAACATCTGCCTCTCTCAATTATACTCTGGGCGCCATATCCCTATTGTCTGAATTCATGTACAAGCCGTTGCAAACTTCATATCATCTACAGCAACCATCATGGTTTGTGGATGAATGTGTAATTAAATTTCACAAAACCTCAGATCCCGTCGACATACGATATTATATGAGCATACCAACAGAATTTCACCTTTCTTTTCAAAGAAGCAAGTTGTCCGGCAGAGGGTTTGCTGGAGATCGTCGGGGGGCGGGCCGCGGATGCCTGTCGTGTCTGTGGGTAGGCGGGTGTGAGAGAGGCGGGGCAGGGAGAGGGGTGGCAGGGGCGGGCGGAATGTTTGCTTGCTGTCGCCGCGCACGCCTGCTTTGTCCTGCTGCGGGCGGCAGCTCGCCCCGCCGCGCGCCCGGACTCCGCGCAAATAAACGAATTCACTGATGTTTGGACGGTCACTCCGCTCTATTACACGCCGGGTAACGATTTCGATACTCTCTCATTTTCATTTTCTGCTTGCCACCGACGCGCAGTGTTTGAACGCTTTAAATGTGCTAGATGAAACGTTTTTAGCCCCTGCACGCGTTCCACTACTATAATTTGTACTAGCGGACAAATTAATTTAAACACTGACGAGGGAAATCTAGATACGTTCATTTGCGGGGAAATTAACGAACGTGAGATCCCGAGGGCGCGGCGGAGAGGCGTGCTTTTGGGGCGGCGTTTCTCCCCCTTTCGGCCCGCCCGCCCGCCGCCCCCTTTCACGAGACTTCGCAAGATAACAAGTTTGTGAAGCCGTCATGTACAACTACCGTCACGTAGGCAAGAGGAAAGTAATGTCACGAAAATCCGTCGGAACAAAAACAGCGGGGGTTGGAGTAAAAAAAAGTTGGGGGAAACCTCGGAATCCGAGGGGACGCGTTCGCGAAACGAGTGCGTCCCTCGATCTTCTTTCGCGTCGCTCTAAATCGCCGTCGGCTACGGGCGTCGACAACGGCGCGACGCCTGCGCCCGCACCCGCAGCCGCGCGCGGCGCAGCGCGTTCAGCCAGTCTTCGCGAAGCTCAACAAGTCACCTCCTTGGGCCGGCGGCCGCAACATACCGCGCCCAGACCGCGTTGTGACAGTAATTAAACCGGAATGTCATTTGTCTACGAAGCATAATGCGAGCGAGGAGCGGGCGGAGGCGGCGGGGGAGGAGAGGGAAGCAGGAGGCGGGGCCATGGCCCGCAGAGGCGTGTACGGCAGGGTGGAGAGGGGCGGTGTGGGGGCGGCGAGGATGGACGGGGGCCGAAAGCAATGCGGTTTGTAGAGCCGGGGGTGGGAGGAGTCGATGGAGCCCGGCGGGAACCGGCAGCGCTCCGCGGGGTCGGGGGGCGGGGCGAAGCATGGGGTGGCGGGGAGAGGCGGGGAGAAAGCGGCCGAGGCGGGGAGGCGTCTCCAATTCCGAACATTCCCGAGCGGCAAGGGCGCGCCCGCGGGCGCGGGGGCGGAGGGGCTACTCGATAGCGCCATTCATCGCGAAAGAAAAGACAGGCCGCGCGGGCCGGCGGCCGGCGGAATGGTTAATATCCTGGGATGGCGGCCGGGCCAGCGGAACGGGGCGATAGATGGAGAGGCGGGTGGGGGGGAGGGGAGGGTGAAAGCGGCAAGTGGAGAACGTTACGTCCGAGTCAAGACGTCGCCGCCACCGAATTCTTGGGAACCGCGCGTGTCGAATCCGCGACAGACGAGTTCAATAGCTCGCTCGCCTCTGAGAAGAACATCCGTGAAATTAGAGGAACCGTTGGAAACTGCGGCATGAGGCAGAGTAATAAACATAATTCACAGCGCCCGATGCTCGATTGCAACACATATATTCCCCTCGGATGTCTTTCCGAGCGAAAACGAAGAGAAGGAGAAGACGGATGAGCTGAGAGCGAGAGGTCGGAATTGTATACTTTTCTGGAAGCCTCCAAGCCAATCCCGTTGATGTATCTAAGGACGGGGCGCTGCGATAACTGGAGATGGGGCGGGATTAGTGACGTGACCAGGAGGAGATAAGAGGCGCGTACCTGGCCCAGGGCGAGAACAGCCCTCTCGGTTCCCAAGGGCTGAAAGGCAGAGGCCTGGGCGTGCTACGCCATCGCATACCTCCCGCCCCCTCCCTCCCAGCCACGCCTCCACCGCACCCCGCCACGCGTCATTCCACCCCCGTTGGCAAGCGAGAAAGAGAAACCGAAAGAGGAAATAGCGAATGGATGGAAAACGTGGAACGTGTAGTCCATTTCTAATTTGGCTAAAACCAGTAAGCCAGATGAACATGTCAGTGTCTCAGCGGACGTCTGCTAGGGAGAAACGCGGTATGTAAAACCCCAACTAGCGGATGGCGTGTTCGGCCCCTGCGGCAAGCGGCGAGTGATTACACATTCAGAAACGGGCGACCCGTGATGTAGCAGCTAGATCGCTCGCATTCCAACACTGAGACAGGGCTTCAATTCCCGGTCGCTCCACGTGGAGTTTGTGGTTGACAATGAGGGTTCCCGGAAGTTTTTTCGGGGTCTTCCAGTTTCTCCTTCCTCCAATTACACCGTTATTCAGTCCTTATTCATATCATATCTTCATAATCATCAAATCATTGATCCATTCCAAGAACGACCATTAGACTTCAGCACTGGCATGATAATAAAGAATCATAATATACAAAAAGAAATTCTGGCGATGTGTACCCTGCACGATGGTGGAAGCAACGTCGAGTTTGGGCGACCGAAGAGGCGCCCATCCGTCCGAGCACTGCGATGTCAGTTGCCGACGGACGTAGCTCTCCCCCCTCCGGCTGCCCCTCCCCACCCACCCATCGGTTCAACCCTCGTCCGCCCTCCCGCTCCGCGGGCTTCCGTATCTCCCCGTCGCCGACTCAAGAACGGCGACGTCAGCTGAAGCATGTCGTGAATTTTTTCCATCACGCCCAGCACTTACTCTCCTCAAGCTCCGGGGCAATAACATAAAACTAAGCGGCCCCCTGTTTGAGATCGGGAGGCGCCGCCGCATCTCAACGAGGGAAACAGACCGGTAATTTTTATTTTATATCCGGCACTCGGCGCGGCCAATCGGAGCCGGCCCCGCAATTCGCGGTTTCGCGACCATTCCTCTCCGGGCGAGCGGCGAGCGCGCCCCGTAAACGAGGGGTGCCAACTCCTAAAGTTCGGAATACAGGCCTGAAAACCTCCCAATTGGATAATTCTCCAGTCTACGCGGCGCCAATGCATTCTCGTATACACAAAAGAATTGAGGCAGATCGTGCAGTGAAATTTATTAGCGGAAAGGGAAGTTATAAAAGGCACTGCGGTACAGAAACCAGAAATGAGTTTTGTTACGGTCGATTATTTTTTGAATAGAATTTTCTACGCACTCGGTCCTGTGTGGTTGGTTCAATAAACTAATATATTTTTGATAGAAAATGAAGTACAATTTCGCAAGAAATAAGCGTACTTGTTTGGAAGGAATCAAAACATATAAACAGATGACGTTCAAACATAATTGTCATCTATCTCAAAGAAAGGAAAAAATGTTATTTTGATTAATGACGAAAAACAACAGACTATTTATATTCGCGAGTGCTACGGCTTAAGATAAATATTCTAAATGATTCTTCCTAAACGCGGTGTTAGAGAAATTTATCTTCGGAGAGAGTTTGGAATACGAAACAAGTTTCAAGAGAAAACAAGGTTAACTGCAATCAATGCTTGCTATTAATATACAGCTCCGCGAACTGAATGAAGATAGCAGAGCCAGCAGAAAACAAAGAGGACACGCCAGCTGTTGTGTCGATTTCAGCCAGAGGACAGAGGGGGAAGCGGGGAGCGGTAGGGTGTGTGGGTGGGGGAGCGCTTGGGAATGGTGTCGCGTGCGCGATCTTCTCCTCCACGGCCTCGGCTGTCCACCTCCATTCATCACGGTTCGTCTCCTCGGGCGCGTTTCCCCCTGCGTGACACAGCCATAAAAACCATGCAAATAATTTCCCCGCGATTTTATGGAGCCATAAAAGATGGCCTCATTTGCAGCGGGCCCGCTCGCATTCGCCACACGCACAAGAGCGCGCCGTGCATACTACGCCGCTCGTATTGCGGCGCGCGAGGAAAGGGAACGGGAAATTGATGCCCTGTGAATAATTGGCAACGCAGCTGGAAACGGAGGTGAAAGTGCAGGGTGTGCGCGTGAATGTATGTGTGTGTGTGCGTGCGTGTGTGCCTGGAAACGAGGGTGGGGATGGCGATAGAGAAGGTCACCGCGCTTGTTTCGGTGACATCGAAGAGAAAAGAGCGCGTGGTGTGGTGACACGCGTTTGCGTTATTAGGTGACGAGGACGGGTGATGGAAATTAATGGTGATTGGAGGGTAGAAGTAGTTTAGTAGGGTTGGAAATGCGTAGGCGATGGTGATTTCGCGCGAGTTGGAGTGAGACGAGGCGAGGCGAAGAACCTGCGGGTGGCAGGTAGCAGCAGCTGGGAGTGAACGCTGCGAATTTGCCGAAACGAACGGAGATCGGCAGGGGTCAGGAGGGCAGGGTGACGCATGCGGGACAAAGAGCACAGGCGGGGCGCGATGGCAACGCGGCAGCCGCGAGGAGAATGCCAGGTAGCGAAGAAGGCGTGGCGGCAGCGCGGGGGGGGGGCGCGGGGAGCGAGGGTGGCTGCGACAGCGCAGCGAAAGTAGCGTAGGCGGCGCTGCGGTCGGAACAGAGCGACGGGGAATGAGCGGCGGGGATGCGGTTTGGGCGGGGCGGGGGCGCTGTAATGGAGCGAGACTCGCAGAAATGGCGCCGTGGCTGTTTGGAGGCGACAGTCGTCGGCGTCCCCGTCACCTCCCGTCCCCGCTTCGGCTCCCGCCGCGTTCGCCTTCTCCTCCGAATAAGAGCTTCGATGTGTTTACCCCGCGCGCCGCCGCGAGAATACGCCGCGCCCTGAATGCGGGCGGCCGCGCCTTTTCAAGGTGCCGCAGCGAGCTTCCCTCCTTTGGTCACTCACGTCTTCATAAGCGCCTCAAGACGGCAAAATGATTGGGTGGGAGCTTCAAGGCGAAGGAGCTGCCGCAAATGGAAAAGGCGTTTTAATGTAGTCTCTTTCAGAAACAACGAACTCAGCGCTAATTGCATTTCTTACAAAAGTACTGAACGCTGATTGGAAATTTCTTGTATAAAAATTTGACGCTGATTGTATCTTTGAAAATACAGACTTTTCGCAGGCCATTTAAAATATTGATCTTGAATGCATAGCACGCATTACCATATTCCTTTTGACTCTTCACAAAGTCTTTATTCATGACGTGTTTTAATATGTCACTCTCTGAATATCACAATGCACGGTGAATTATAAGCTAGTGGAGCCAAAGGCTATATTAAAAATTCAATCCTTCTTTATAGTAAGTAGGTATTAGATGACGTAATTTACGTACGTATGATGGTATAAGGAAGTCCGTGACCCAATTTTATGTAGACCTTGTCAGAAGGAGTATTTGTTGCTCTTTTGAAGAACTTAACATATCTGGTGTGCGTATGGAGCTGGCAGCAACCACTCAAAGAAGTTTATAGTTTGCAAGGTAGCGAAAAAAGCTTTCTGAAGAGGTTTTGTGAGCGTGTAAAGAGTTTACAAAGTTGCACACATTTAACGAACCCCTCAAACTTGAGTCAGTATTGATCGTGGCATGGACACATAAGCTCCAAGACAGCGAGAGAACCCACAAAGGGTTCTAAAGATTTAGTACAGAGCACTGCATTTCAGCCTATTCTCCCTTCGCACAGGATGTGCGGGGCAAATGCAAGGGCAGGAAGAGGCGAGCAGCCAGGCAGGAAGAGCAAAGCTTTCGTGAACGCGCGTTGCCCCTCCTACATCGCAGGAAAGTGAAGCCTGGAAGAAGCTTCAGAGGGTAACAGAAGACGGGGCACGCACGAGGAATAGACCGATTATTCGTGTTCGACTGCTCCCGGACGCGTCAACTGTTATGGTCATTAGTTCCGTAAATGTAGTGCATGTTATACCACGGTAGGTAACGGTGTTCTTCCACTGCTGGATGGTGATATCTGGCGCCGTCCTATACGTTGACGTGCGTGGTTTTCTTCAGGTAGGTATCACCATCAAGCGGGGCACCATCCCAACCGGGACAATATCTAAGCTCCCGTCTGGTCTCCAGACACGTGTAATAGTGTGGTGCTTGTAAGTGTAAATGTGTGAAAGTAAGGGGTGAGTTTAGGACAAGGAAGAAGGAGAGATCGCGTGGTGTTAGTAGGCCGCTTGTTAGGGCACTGCTCCGGCGTTCACATGGTGTTGATCGAAGAAACCATCAAAAACTATCGATCAGAGGAGCCGGCCGCTAGAATTCTCCTTCAAACGGCGCTGAACTCGACCTGTCTATCTAGGTAGTGTCGAAAATCGTGCCATCCGAACTCTAGGACCCGAACCGTTGGACCTCACCGCCAGAGGCACTGCAGTAACATCAGTATATGCCCTGAACCACCTCAGTCGGTGCAGCCTGGAAGAAGCTCCAAAGGACGAGAGAGGCCGGGGTTTGCCGAAGGAAGAGAAAGAGGCGGCGCGGAGCAACTCCACAATAGCGAAGGAAGGGCTAAAGGTACAACCCACACACTCTGAGGTCATCGACGCCGCTTAAGGAATCAGCTGCTTGCGAAATCGAAACAGAGGGAGGGGATGTCTGTCTCCCCCGCCTTTGTGGCTGACCTGGAGACGACCCCGACCACAGCATGTAGGACGACCTGCTCTCATATTCCCCTTGATGCCGGCCGATTGTTAATTACAGGACTTACTTCTTGTGTAATTCATCGCGTCTAATAACAGCGAGATGTCGGTTGAGGAGATAAGGTTCCCTTCCCGTCGCGAGGACCACGCAACCACTCGTAATTAACTCACATTAAGGGTCCTCGAGAACTCTCCGTAAGCATTAGTGCGACGCCCACTCTCACGAAAATAGCAAGTAAAGGCTCTTTCCAGAACACTTTTGCTTTATATCACCCGACTAGGAGCTTATCTTTGTTACGTGCATTATATTGCAGCGCCGTCCTGCTGGTCTGCAAATGAAAAATAAGCGCGTGCCATAGAAACGAGCGCGCGGGAAGGTTCCGCTGGCGTCCGGGGAGGGCGGGGGCGACAGGGGAGGCAGATGCGGGGGAGGGGCGGAGTGGCGGAGGCCGCGGGGCGGTGGGGGAGGAGCACGGTGCGGCGGGGTGGCAGTGACGGGTGGGGAGCGGCGTGGGACGACGGCGGGGGAGGGCGGACGGTAGGAAGGGGGAGGGATGGCAAGGGTGGCGGGGGTCGCGGGGCGGCAGGGGAGGAGCACAGTGCGGCTGGGAGGCAGCGACGGGTGGGGAGCGGCATGGGACGACGGTGGGGGAGGAGGCGACGGTAGGCAGGGGGAGGGGTGGCAGGGGAGGCGGGGGAGCAGCATAGCGCGGACGGGAGGCAGCGATGGGTGGGGAACGGCGTGCGACGGTAGGGCGAGGGGCGACGGTTTGGGCAGGGAGCGGGGCGGGGCGGGGCGGGGCGGGGCGGGGCGGGGCTATGCGGTGGGCTCGTAATTCCCAATAAGTACGCCGCTCACCCGCGCGCAGATAACGCTGCCTCGTACACAACCTCGCGCACTATTACGCCGCAATAAACACAGTCGTTTACTCCGCCAGGTAGTCTTTACTTTGGCGTCTTTACTCCAGCAAAGCTTCTGGAGAAATTATCTTTATCACAACTGAACCATCACAATCAGTTCAGGTTCAATTTTGAGAAATCAGACCTCTGATGTGGCAGTTAGTGAATTACCATTATTGTAGTAAATTGGAAATGTTCTAATACGTTCCATAGCTATGGAATGGAACCCATTATTTAATCGTAAAATGATAATTATCACATAATATTAAATGGGTGTTACATCAGTAATACACTTGTGGTACGAATTCAGCAATTTCGATTATTTACATACTAACATGCTTCAAATTCAAACAAGAAATTTCGCTGATTTGACAAAAACGTGCATTGTGCCAGTAAAATAACATAAGTATTGTGTTTACCACCTATTCATATTCACAAAATTATAGACACCATCTGAATATTGTGTAATATACCCTAAATCAGAGAGGGATTAAACACCACCATGACAAATAAGTAAATTACATACTCGACAAACCTCATTAAACAGACATCTAAAACTATAATTTATTAATTAGAAACAATTCAAAATAAGACATTTGATCATCCAAATTTCTCACGTGATAAATTTAAAATTTTAAGTTTTTCACACGTTTCATGAACGTATCGATGTTATTTCGACTTCCCTAATTGATTATTTTCTAGTATGAAAGGATGCAACGACTCTTCCGAGATTTTCCCCTCTTCTAGCTCTTACTCCCCAGTAAAATATCAACTCGGTATACAAACTCTTATAAATATGCCACCTGTAACAAGACTGGGCTACAAGTCCTTACTTGAAGTGTTGTAATGGCCATCGAGTCAAAGTATTCATGGCCTTTCTACTCTTACGCGCGTACATTAGATACGCATAACGCATTCATGAAATTATTGCCTTCTTCCAAAGCGACATTTACACTGCGCTGCCGGTAATGAATAGGGCTCTGTGCATCAAAACCCTCGTAAAGTAGGGTAAGTGACAATAGTATGCACTAAAGATTTATCACATGATTACAGTCAAGATCGATCAGGCAAGTTATCAAGGGTAATCATCCATTCTTTCGGACAAGAATTGTTATGTTACACCATTTGTAGTAACTACCACGACGTTACTGTCACCTGTCCTAATTTACGCTTGTGCGGTAGAAGCAGCAGCTGCTGAAAGAAAAAAAGCAGTGAGAATGGGGATAAATGTGCTTATGTCCAGTGGAACATTAACAAAGGAAAGTGAGTGACCGTAGGTCCGCTCCTCGGTCACTAAACCAAGCACGAATGCGGTGTTGTAAACCTTTACAGACGTCTACAATGCTTAGAACAGCGCTTTATGAGTTCCACAAGGGTCGTCTGTGCCGTCTTAACACAGTGGCATACTCGAAGTTTCGTTGAACGGACGGTCACTCATTGATCCTTTATGTACACACACACGCACTGATGTACACACGGATGATCGGTTTTGTACACTCAGTCATAGTGTTATTTCTTTCAAAAAATAAAGAACACGTAATGAAAGGTTTAAAAATGACCATTGTGTAGAAAAGTACTTCATGATTCCCTCAATAATCATGAATGTAACAATGAAAGGATTAAACACGAATATTAAAAATGTGAAGTCAGCATTAAAATTTGATACTATTTCGTTTCTCTCTCAAGGGATACCATTTGAGACCGCAAGTAAGCAACCGTAGAAAAATTATTTATTACAAAATCTATTACAATTAATATTATTAAAACATGAAGAGGAAATGTTACAAAGATCAACAGTTACTGGATGTCTAACATCGAGAATATCAGCGCAGCAGACCGAAACCAATTACATTAAGAATATAGCCGATAAAAACGATATCCTTTTTCATTTCAGATCAGCGATAAAACAAGTAAAAAGCCGAAGTTTGCGGGACGATTTTTCGGTTTCTCCTCCCCCATAGTAGAGAGAAATCCGCAACAAATTTCGTCAAGCCATTCATCGAATCGGAGTGTTGAAGCCGGGGGGGGGGGGCATGGGAGGGGGCGCAGGCGGGGGGAGGGCGGAGGTGGGGGCGGCGGCGCGGGCCCCAGGTGGCGGTTTGGCGTCGCCAGCCAACTGGAACGCACATTTCAGCCAAGACTACAATTCGTAATTAAAAGCGCGCAACCGCCGGCGAGTGCTTTTCAATTACCTTTTGTTCACTGCGAGTACCCGGCGCAAAACCCGCGTGCCGCGGCCGCCGCGGTGGCGGCCGGCGCAGTGTCATCGCTGTTTTGCCATCGGCCGCCGCCGAACGACGTAGGCATAAAATTTCTAATTGGGCCGCGGCGCAAAAACCGCCGTTGCTCTCGCCGGGCCGCACGCAGGAGGGGGAGGGGGAGGGGCGACGGGGAGCGTTACCGGTGCTGTGGGACCGGCCCGGGACAGGGCGAGGGGGGATGGCAGCGCAGAGAAGTGCAGGCCTGGCGGGCACTCGACGCTGGAGGAGACTGATGGTGAGCGCGGGAGCGGGAAAGAGAAGTGGAGGAGCCAAGGGGGTGGGGAGGCAAAGAGGACGGGAGGGGCGGAAAAAGGCAGGGGAGTCAGCCACAAGTGAAGGCTGTAATGGATGGCAGGTTGCAAGGGTGTGGGGTTGCTATAGATAGCTGATCAGATTCATTTTTAATTTGCGTCTATATTTTCGCTTAATGTAATACGGGAAATATCAGGTTCAGGGTGAGCTTGTCTCGCAGTAGGCAGCGCTTGTCATGAGGTTGGATTTTTTTACTCACAAAAAAAGACAGCTCTATTTTCACTTGAAAGAGAGCATTCATGTCTTCGAAGCATTTTGCCAAATAAAAACATTAACGTAAAAATAATTTAACTTAATTAACGTAATTCATAACGAAACAATACCCCTGAGATTCTATGGCAACTCAGATAATCACAAAAGACTCATTTACCTTCATTCTCGCTGCAGTGATGTTTCCATTCCCAGCAGTAAGCAAAATACACTGCAATTCACCTGAATCATTAGGGTTGAGAAAAGAGACACTTAACACAATTACGTTAAGGGGAAGAAACAATGACTGAATTAGTACTGTATTCATCATCTCCTAAAGTGGTTTTAAGGAAGCTTCGGTCCAGGACTAAGCGGCTGAGACAAGCATGTTCTCCTCGGACTGCTACCTCCGTCAGGAGCGTTTTTATTCACATTCACCGCATCGTTATAAACGTGGAGAACCCTGACATAAAAAGTAATTGGCATACTACCTGAGTATAACTGGCAAGAAGTAACTAATGAAGCTCTCGTGTAAATACCAAGAGCGAATAAATTATTTTACAATAGTTTTCATGACAACAATAAAAACAGAAATATGTTTATTTTACTGCGACCTCAATCTTACAAATAAATTCCAGCAACAAAAGTAGGAATATATTCTCAGAGCCTTAATATATTACTTAGCCCTTTTGTGAAACGATATTTTACACGCGCCCTCCGGACATTTCAAAACGGACAGCGCTCTGGCGTGTGTTCGAACCGCTTCATGGAAAATCACAAATAACGTGCAAGCAGGCCGGTGGCCGATGGCCAAAAGCGAGCACAATAGACAACCAACGGCAGGACAGTAAAACTAAAATAATGCGTCTCATAAATCCGCTACTTCATAAAGTCATAGGCATTAAAACATACAAATCTAAATATAAAACGATCGTGCTTGAATTGGCAAAGAAGCACGCGCACGCTCGAGAATCGTGGCTTGCAACAGCACGCACATGCGGCGTGCCCGCCCACCCAGGGGCGCCTTCAGGTACAACCGGTTCTCCTTTTGCATTATGTACCCCTTTCCCAAGTGGCGCGCGACTTCTCTTAAATTTTATCCAATTCAACGCATGCAAATAAATAACACTGGTAGTCACTTTTGTATTATTCTCCTTTGCTATACATTTTTTTTAATTCCCTCACTGTGATACATTTCCCTTTTATGCTTGGGTGACTACACTATTTCCAAGAGTGAGAGTAAATTACGAAAATGAATGAATGAATGCCTTATTTTTACGTGGTGAGACTCAGGCCATGAGGCCTGCTCTTCCGTCTCACCACGCAAATTTCGTTACGCTCCTTGCACCTACTAGGGGAGAAAGAAGGTATTTCTTGGGCGACGAAACAGACAATTTGAATTTAGCTCAGAGACTTCATTTAGGCTTAAGAATCTTTTACATGCAGTAAATCTACTAACATGGGACAGCCGGCTTTACTTCCCCTCCGTTCTTCGGAGGCGTACGAAGGATTTTTTCGCCCTTAAAAATCCACGGCTTCGATCGGGTTCGAACCCGCGAACTTGGGTATAACAGCCTGACACGCTAACCGTTACACCATCGCCACCGCGATGCAAGTTTCAAAAAAATCACAAGAGATTCATCAGAGATAATTCATCAGAGCTGGCCTGTCTAGGGTAGTTCCTCGCTGGGGAAAATATCTTTAAGTCGAAAGCCTGCAATCTGGATTTCATGTTCCAGAGGTGGAAAGAACACCGCCGCCACTCGGCTATAACATGCACTACACGCATGGGACTAATGACCAAAGTTGTTGACGCGCCCGAAAACACTAAATAGCCACTCACTCATACCAACAAATATGAAATCATAAGAGTCAGCAGCGTTAGTATGATCAACTCTTTTAGTAAACAATTATTTCATGTATCTATATTCATCATGGATTCCCCGTAAAGAATCTGTAATACAACGAAATCAGACATCTCTATTCTCATTAATCGAATGAAATTAAATTACTAATGTTGTCACTAATAGGCACTTAATGATCTACACCGGCTTTCGAATTAATTTTAATTACCCCCAAAGAGACGAAAAAACATATGAATGAAATCCATTGGAATACCACCTGGCGCATTAAAGCTCGGCTTGAATTGCCGCTAAGATTCGGTCCGGTGAACTGAAGCAATTGGAAAAACCACTCCGAGCGTCCCGATGCAAGCTCGTTGATCCCTCAACAAGTCCCTTTCCCCTCCCTCTCCACCCACCCACCACGCCCCCCCCCCGCGCGCCATCACTCACCGCAAGCGCTTTGCGTGTCCCTCGCTGCACCTCCGCTCCGCATTTATATGAAATACCAAATGAGTGAGCTATAATGCAATAGCTATCGAAATTCATACACGGAATAAATGAATTACCCACAACCGGCTGAACATTGACATTCAAGATAATTAAATGCATGGTGTAGCGTGAAAACTTCCAGTCGGCAATTTCCATACCGCAATTTCACTGGGAAAATCGCGATGCCTTGCGGACAGTCTATGGGCCCAGCAGTCATATTGCTAACTCACGACTTCTGAATTACATAAATATCTTAAGATACCAAGCACGTGGATGAAAACGAATCGCCAAGATCTTATTTGATCGTTCAGCAGTTACCTTCATTTGCGCTTAATAAGCTGGTAATGTATTAGTTTCGCATAGCAGCAAATTTTATATAGCCACATCCAAAGTATAAAGTATCATTAAAATTTTTTTAATTAAACATTTTCCAGCAATCCAGTTACTATTTTAGGTCATTAAAATAATTTATGACGACAATACATTCAATCATCTCTTGTAATATAGGTGGAACAACGTACATGGGGTACCGATCTGCATCGGTCTACAAAAAATGGCCTACTTAATGTTTAATGATTGAGATTTAATGATTGCGATGTAATGATACTTAACCACGATACATAATCAATGTCTACCCTTCACGCATATCTGTATGCAATAATGTATAATGCAAATATATCTACGCAAGTGTGGTCTGCACAGACTGACCAGTTACAGCTGTCAACAAATATCTACTCAAAGACAAGTGAAACAGTACCCTAAAACTAGTGAAATATATGTTTGTTAGACCCCACATTAATTCATAAATTGGGATTAAAAATCCATGTTTAATTGAAGGGGTTGAAAAAAATCTTAGTTTTAAACTACATTTCATACATCCGAATTAAATATTATAAAATCTCTCAAAAACAACAAAACAATATGATTCAAATATTGTAGAAACGTGATGTAGAATTACATCATGTGTATAAAAGTAGCAAGAAGTACCCCCCCCATCATGTGTATAAAAGTAGCAGAAGAGTCAGATTTACAACTAAAAATGTAAGCGCTTTCCAAATTTCATCCTTTCCTATGCAATCTGCTTGAAATTTTAAATGCTAGTTTACATCACTCAAGAGGGAAATCATTTCAAGCTGCTGTATTTTAACCTAACAATATCTTTTAATTAGGTTTCATAATTTTGACAGTCCTGTCAGAAGTTGGATAATAAGAACATCATTGTCTCTTTTATCCTTAATGGAGTCGACAATGCTTGCATTGAAATTTTAGCTAGTGGTTAGCAATGTTTGCATTGAAATTTTAGCTAGTGGCTAATGAATATTATCAACATTTGAAAAGTAGAAATTTTCGCTCCCGAGTGTTTTCCCGAAATTTTCGGTCCCGTCCCACTTAATTGTCAGACTTAATTTAGATGTAGACCGTATTTTTATTAAACATTTTCCCACTTAAAATAAATGATTTTTACAAAATACGTACTTGATCTCGATATATAGCTTATTTCCTCAAACAAAACCAATAATTTCTGATTTAACGTATTAAAATATTAGTAAAAGCAAAAAACAAGTTTCAAAATTTGAACCATTGAATGTTGTCATTAGTTTTGTGGTTGGTTGTTTTACAACTCATTTACGTTTCCGATTTTCTGTATTAGTGTTTATACCTTCAAAATCTGCTAGCGCAAATTCATTTACGTGTTATATCAAGATAGCAGATTAATTGTCCTCATCAAGTTTTATCTACATGTATTTATTTTCAGGTTCATCCGTGATTCTCCCTTAAAAATCAGGAACATCAACTATTATTTTCCAAAATCACTATGCAATTCAACACGTAATGACTTTCTAGTCAATATTTCAGTTATAATTGAATAAATTCGCCCTTAAATGAATTTGAGGGCGAAGAGAATCGACGAAGATTGCCATATATTTACAACAAGAAGGAATTGTCAAACCGAAAAATTATGTTTGCGGAAGTGGTCCCGAAGTGGCGCAACGCGGCGTTTCGCGTGAAAGCACCGTGGCTGGCGCCCGTGGAGAGAAGGCGCGCGCGGCGTTGGAAGGTGAAGGAGCGGCGCGGGGCGTGGGGGCCTCGTAGCGGGGGCGGCCGCGGTGCGCGGCGCTCCGTCGTTGTCGTCCCTTCTGTTTCCGGCGCGCCGCAGTCTACGTGCCTGCCCGCCACTATACTGATAACTCGGGGGGCGGGGACGCCGGGACCTCTCAGCGGGCCCGTTGGCGCCGCCCGCGCCGGGGATGTTAAGAGCGTGCCGAGTAATGGAGACATTGTCGGCCCCGCTAGGAAGCGGGGATAAAGCGGGAGCGGCGAGCCCTCCTCGTGCCGGACGCCGCCCGCCGCCCGACCCCCGCACTGCCGCTGCCACACAACTCCAGGGAGTGGCTGTGGAGGGGACCCGGCACCAAAACATATATTAAAAGAAACCTAATCGACGCCAACAATATTTCTGTATGTTGTTATACAAATAGTGCACATGACAAGTGCCACATCATTTAATTTCAAGAACTCTAATCCAATGGGAGGGCAGCACGAGTTACCTCTAAAGATCTATTCGCCAATTATTATATTCTATCATCGGTCTGACTACTGCTTGTCCTCATTCCCCCTAGATTGGAAGTTCTATGAAAACTCCTGAGAACTCCGAAAAACAGCGTGTTTTCTTCTGGCAACATTGTGGTTCCTGATGTTATTTATACTGACAGCAATCCTCCGTTTTTCAGTACAAAGTTGTCTCTCGTTCATTTCCTTCAGTTGCAGTCATTAATGTCAGGTACGTAGTGATAGTTTTCACGGAAAGATGGATGTTGAGGGGCTAACGAAACTTAATAACTTTTATAGGCCAGGGTTAAGTGAAAAGGGTTCGGTGAAAAGTGTCTCCCAAAGGGTTTTGTAACAAAAATGTTTGGAAACCGCTCTCGCAACAAAGCGCAAATAAACGTATCATAAAAAGAGTAAGTTAGGAAAACGAATTATCAGTGAAAACACAATGCGAGAAATGTAATCGAAGTAATAAATGATTAAAATGAACATTTAAAAAAGTAGGACAAATAAAAGTTGGAGCGAGTGATAAAAGATTCAAAAATTATGTTATGAAAGAATCGGGTTAATCAAAAGAAAGAAGATAATATCGAAGGAAACGAAACTAGAAATTTGGAAGAATTCTCACCAGTAGCTCAGCGGGAGAGTGGACAAGGAACAAGGTGACCAGCCCCGGACGGAATCGCAAACGCCAGGCACAGAGCAGGGACGGGCGCGGGGCCAGGGGCCGGGTGGGCGGGATGGGGGGGGGGCGAGGAGAGGGTCGCTAACTGGGCTTCGTCGAGCCGCCTCGTTACGGCCGGGATCTCCACGCTGAATCGCCGAGAGCTGCGAGAGCCCTTGCCCCAATAACGTCGCTGCAAATGGGTTCCTCGGAGCGGTTACATGTGGCTTACGGCGTCGATCATCACACCCGGCACCCGTCGGCGATCGCCCACTGGCTGCCGGCGCCGGGCGCAGCCGCGCGGGGCGGCAGGGCGGTTCGTGCCGAGCACGGCGCCCACGCCCAACCACGCGGCCAGCTGCGGTGGCTCACGGCAGCATTCGTGCTGTTTCGGCAGTGTCGCTGGCAGGGAAGTCCAACGGTTCGAATCATGACCTTTGCGAGGTTTTCGACTCTACATTCCTAGTTGGATCTAATTCAATCACTCTAGATCACTCAATCAATCAATCACTCAATCAATCTAGAGGAGAATTCTAGCACCTAACTGCGCTGATTGGAAAGTTTCTGCGATCAATACCAGGTGAAGGCTCGGGTAGTACCGTAACAATCGCATTACGGGCAGCGTGCGATCTTTTCTTTCTTCTTTGATCCCTCCTCTCCCTTAAAGATACACGCATGCACTAGACTTGGAGAAGTATCGGTAGGGCAGTCGAGAGCTTAGAGCTTCTTCCAAATGTGGCGATTCCTCGCTGGAGGAGAGACCTAAGGGGGACGTACACAAACTTGTATGTTGGCACCGGATCTGAGTAGGGATTTCCAATTGAGGATGAACATCGCCACCTCTCGGATTATAACATGCACTACCCTTAGGGTACATGGTAGTTGACGCGCCCGGAAAAACTAAGTATCATGTCAAATCAGTTCAATTGAATTCCGCACTTCGCACATCAAACACACCCGCCGCGTTGCAACGAAATAGACAGCCACTTCCGTTCGCAGTCGCCCTGGCGAAGCTGTTTTAGCTGGTGAAACTGGACGCCAGGGGGCGGGCAGCAGGCAGAAAGAGAACGCCGGGTCTCTTCCGACACTTTTCTTCGCTCAGAAAATTTGAGGCGATTGATGTAAAACTTTAATGGCGCAAAGAAAAAGAGCACCCAACGGCATGGGTTCTACATTCTAGAAAGAAGTATTGCTCTTGATAGGAAATAAATTATTCGTCACACTGGGGAAGTCTCTTACGATAGGAGTAGATCGCAATTCCTTCGGATAGAAAATATTGCAGTGTCCTTTACTTGTGTAACGTATTGTAGGACTACAGTTAGCAACCGCCACAAAGGGCGGCGGCAGAGGATTAGACGCCAGGGGCCAGGCAGGATGTGACACGCCGAGGTATTCTGGGAAATCCTAAGAGCTAGGGAAAGGGATGCCCAAAGTACGGGACAGCGCATTTTTGCCGCGTGCCGCGTGTCAAATTCTTGGAATCCAGGGAAATGGATGTCCAAAAATGCCTGGCAAAGCGGTCAGTGTGGGCCGTGTGCAAAACCCAGTGACGTTTCAGGTCACGTGGGTGGGGGCTATATAAGAGCGAACGCAGAGCGCGGGGGTGGGGTTTGTTGAGCTGAGAGGGAACCCTCGTGCGAACGCACAAAAACTTGCGCCCAGGGCGGTGCGGAGCCGAGCTAGGCTCGTGCGGCAAACCATGTGTTGGGACGCCGTTGTGGACTATATCCACGGGTGACAAGAGGTCGCCGGAGCTGTCTGCTGTGTGCGGGAGGCTCGCTGAGGAGTGGCGCGGGCCACGAGTCAGTTATTCATTTTAAGGATCGCTCCTGCGATCAGGAAAGTAAAGATCTACCAGAGCTGAGTAACTTAAAGTATTACTGTACATTTTGTGAATAAACCTGTACATATTTATCATTGAAGCTCGTGTCTGTGATTATTGTGTATTCCCACGACGTCACAGACGGGTAGACATAATTGGTGGCAGCGGTTATAAAGAAGCCCACGGGGGAGTACGGGCACCCACCAAATAGTATAATTGGTGGCAGCGGTTATAAAGAAGCCCACGGGGGAGTACGTGCACCCACCAAATAGTATAATTGGTGGCAGCGGTTATAAAGAAGCCCACGGGGGAGTACGTGCACCACCAAATAGTATAATTGGTGGCAGCGGTTATAAAGAAGCCCACGGGGGAGTACGTGCACCCACCAAAGAGTATAATTGGTGGCAGCGGTTAAACGAATTCCACGGGGAATATCATTCACCAAATAGTATAATTGGTGGATGCGGTTATAAGAATTCCACGGGGAAGTGTTGCTCAATTGTGATAATAGCAGCAGTTAAAATATTCACGCCGGAACGGCACGGCATTGTTGCACCATACGCATAGTGGTGGCAGTATTACGAACAGTGGGTGGGCCAGTGCGTGGGTGTGTCGACGGGCAGACATAATTACGACGCACGGGAGCAGAGAGGGTCCGCTCCGAGCCAGACGCCCACGTCTTCACGGCAACGCCGGAAGGAAGGAAGGAAGGACGGAGAAGGAAGGACGTCTCAAGGACAACCGGCTTTGATAAAATCAAGAAGTCAGCAAGGATCTGGTGTAAGTATAGCTATCTGCATTGTAAGGTTCGGTTCAGGTTTCAGTTATGGCTTACTTACCGAGCTTCGGGAAAGATTGTGTAGTGCACGTGGCACAGGAATTAGGACTCCAAATTACAGGTGGCGAAACTTTGGTAGTACTAAAAAAATTAATAGAGGAGCATTCCGATTACGAGGAGGAATTTGTGAAAGGGATAGCTCAGGCGTATAAGGATGAACGCGAACGAGAAAAGAGTGAACGCGAATCAGAGAAGGAACGTGCATTTCAGTTAGAAAAACTGAGAATAGAACAGGGCCAACTGGCGGGTAGAGCTAGTCCGCAGTCCGAAGTAAATAGCAAAATGCACATTCGATTAAATCAAGTTATGAGCCGATTCATAGGGGAGGACGACGACATAACAGCATTTTTAAGTGTTTTTGAGAGTCAGGCGGAACAATTAGAAATTCCAGAAGAAGAGTGGGTGGCAAATCTTATGGGACTGCTCCCACACCAAATCAATGCATCGCTAACTTTAGAAGGGCAAGGTAGTAGAACAGAATATGCCGATTTAAAGAATAGGTTATTAGAAATGTATCGATTCAATGCCGAGAAGTTTCGACAATTGTTCGCGAAACATGTAAAAGCCGCGAATACTACCTGGAACGTATACGCGAGAGAGCTGAAAAATTATTGCAAAGAATGGGTAGCAGGACTAGATATTCATACGTTCGAGGACTTAATGAATCTAATTGTAACCGATCAATTGAAGCGTCGTGTGCCTATTGATATTAAAGAGCATTTTATTGATGAGTGGGGGGAATTTAAGATGCCGTTAGAACTAGCTCGTAAACTAGACAACTATGAAAACAATAGGGCAGGCTGGAAACGGTCTTCGTTCAAGCCTTATAGGAAATCGGAAGCCGTAGGGGAACATGTTGCAAGCACGAGCAAGACGATGCCGATAGTACCGGAAATTCAGGGGAAATCGAGCGGTAAGAAAACCGATGTTAGGGCAGCATACGAGAAGCCAGACAAGCGGAAATGCTACGGGTGTGGTGCCACAGACCACATAGTCCGTGAATGCCCGCAGCGCCGCGTGGCCGAAAAAATGAATCATGTGGCAGACAAAACAGCTACGGAATTGTTTTCACCGTACGTGTTCTTTGGAAAAATTAATAAAATTCCCGGAAGATTTTTGCGCGACTGTGGTGCCAGTTTCGATCTTGTCCATGAGAAATTTATTAGCGACGAGAATTTAACGGGAGAAAGCGTGTGGATTTTGCAACCGCTTGATGCCTCACCACGAAATCTCCCGGTGGCAGAAGTCACTATTGAAGGGCCATTCGGGAAAGTAGTAACTAAAGCCGCAGTTGTGCCTCGGGAATGCGACAGCGGATATTACTTATTAAGTAATAGAACAGCTGCTCTGTTGGAAGAAGTAAAGGCAGGATTTATTGAGCCACAATTAGTTGCAGCCGTAACGACGCGGGCAAAAGCCGCTGAAACGTCGCGAGTGACTCAGGAGTCGGGCCCCGCTGATCGAGAAGCAGGCGAGTTTGACGCGGACGAGCAGGTAGAAAACCTTGAACAATTGAGGCAGGAGGAAGCCGTTAGTGAAAGGGACGCCAGTGCAAGTGTACTAACGCCCGAAGTGAATGAACTCATAAATGTTACCCAGACTGAGTTCGCAGCTTCACAACAAAGTGACCCGGAAATCAAAACATTATACGACGCGAATAAGCAACGTACCGAATATCTGAATTATGTAGCAGATCGCAGCTCAAACTTTGAAGTTGAGGAAGACGAGCTGGATAAGTACGCTATTAACCTTGATAGTGTCGACTTCGATGCGGAAGCTATGCTCGAAGGAACAGAAGTCGAAGACGAGTTCCGCGACAAACTGCTCAATTTAATTGTAAAGTACAAGCATATATTTTCAGACAGACCAGGGTTGACGGATGTCGTCACCATGGACATTGAATTGACGGACGAGTCGAAAAAGATAAGAAGTGCGCCTTATCGAATGTCGCCGCGTCAATCAAAAATTTTGCAGGAAGAAATCGCGAAGATGTTACGGGATAACATAATCGAAATAGGCGACTCTGATTATGCTTCCCCTATGATTCTTGTAGAGGCGCCGGGACGAAAACCAAGACCGTGCGTAGATTATCGCAAGCTAAACCAAATTATAAAATCAGAATATTTTCCGTTGCCGAACATGGAGGAGAGGATAGAAGCAGTAGCGGCAGCTAAGATTATTACTACATTGGATTTAGCAAAATTTTATCATCAGATACCGCTCACTCCGAGAGCGCAAAGATATGCGGCTTTCTGTACAAGCTTTGGCACGTATAGGCCATTAAGATTGCCCTTCGGGCTAAAAAAATGCACCTTTTCAGTGCAGTAGGATGATGGCAGCTTTATTAGCAGGATGTGCAGAATTTGCAGTCCCATACTTGGATGACATCGCCATTTATAGCGACACATGGCAAGAACACCTTAGACATTTAGAGCAGGTGTTTCTAATATTAGAGAAAGCGAAGTTGCATGTGCAGCCAAGCAAGTGTAAATACGCGCGTAAGAATGTGCAATACCTAGGCTACATGGTTGGTAGTGGCATGATGCGGCCGGTAGAGGCCAAAGTAAAAACTATTAAAGAGCACCCCGTACCTCAAACGAAAAAGCAAGTGCGTGCTTTTCTCGGATTAACGGGTTACTACAGGAAATTTATTCCCGATTATGCGGGTATATCAGCGCCATTAACGGACTTATTGCGAGGTCGCGAACGGCAAGGCAGGGTAACGTGGACGCCAGCATGCGAGATGGCATTCGAGAAACTGAGGAACGCTCTCTGTCACGAACCCGTCCTTCACGCGCCAGATTTTAATAAGGATTTTATAGTGCAGTGTGATGCGTCAAAAAGAGGTATTGGCATCATTTTGGCACAGTATAATGATAGAGGAGAAGAAAAACCGGTGTTATACTTAAGTCGTAAATTCACAGATTCGGAATTATTACGATGTACAACAGAACAGGAGTGCACAGCCATAATATGGGCATTGCAGAAATTAAAGTACTATTTGGATGGAAATGCAAAAATTAAAGTGGAAACAGACCACAACCCATTAGTATGGCTAAATAATTGTTCAAGTAAGAACCCGAGATTGATGCGTTGGTCATTAATGATCCAAGCATACAATTTAGAAATTATTCATAAAAGGGGTAAGGATCACGTAAATGCTGATGCCTTAAGCCGTATGTTTTACTGATACATGGAACCTGAACGGAACTGGGAATGCGGAGGGCTACACTGAACCGAATCACTTGATTGCATTGTATAAAATCAAGACAAGAGAAGAATCACTGTATATATGTAACAAATTGTTGAAAGTGTATTGTTTGTGTATTCTGTTTGTTTCATGTGTGTCTTATGTATGTGCAATTATGGGTACAAAGTGAAGCTCTGAAGACATTGTTGGTTCTGGGGGTATCAGGGAAAGTATCACATCATTTGATTGTGAATACTACGGATGTAATTGCAGCAGACTGTATGTAATTTAAGATTGTAGAAAATTGTATATATTAGAATGAAAGGAGGTACGTGAAGTAGGTTAGTTATTTATATTAGCTAGATTTTGAAAAAAAAAATATGTTGTAAATATAGAGTAGGTTAGAGAAATCAATAGAGTGTGAGCCCAATGGCCAGGTAAATGGTATAATCATATCCAGATCCACAAATCTAGTTGCGGGACGAATTTTTTATTGTGGTTATATCCTGCATAAAAAATTCAAAATAGGGTATGGAGAAGTATGTAACGTATTGTAGGACTACAGTTAGCAACCGCCACAAAGGGCGGCGGCAGAGGATTAGACGCCAGGGGCCAGGCAGGATGTGACACGCCGAGGTATTCTGGGAAATCCTAAGAGCTAGGGAAAGGGATGCCCAAAGTACGGGACAGCGCATTTTTGCCGCGTGCCGCGTGTCAAATTCTTGGAATCCAGGGAAATGGATGTCCAAAAATGCCTGGCAAAGCGGTCAGTGTGGGCCGTGTGCAAAACCCAGTGACGTTTCAGGTCACGTGGGTGGGGGCTATATAAGAGCGGACGCAGAGCGCGGGGGTGGGGTTTGTTGAGCTGAGAGGGAACCCTCGTGCGAACGCACAAAAACTTGCGCCCAGGGCGGTGCGGAGCCGAGCTAGGCTCGTGCGGCAAACCATGTGTTGGGACGCCGTTGTGGACTATATCCACGGGTGACAAGAGGTCGCCGGAGCTGTCTGCTGTGTGCGGGAGGCTCGCTGAGGAGTGGCGCGGGCCACGAGTCAGTTATTCATTTTTAAGGATCGCTCCTGCGATCAGGGAAGTAAAGATCTACCAGAGCTGAGTAACTTAAAGTATGACTGTACATATTGTGAATAAACCTGTACATATTTATCATTGAAGCTCGTGTCTGTGATTATTGTGTATTCCCACGACGTCACACTTGTTTCAGAAACATCCTGGTATTCTTAGAGTAACATAATATAAGAATTATATAGACAGAGAAATCAAATAATTATCAGTTGTAAAGAAGTTACGATTTGATCGTGATTGTTAATCATTTCAGGCACCTTTCTCATTGTTCTCCTCACATATTCAAAAGGTCTGCAGAGCGACGCTTCTTCCTCCAATCACCTTTCTCATCACGAAAGCACTTCGACTCATCTATGTCCTGATTTTCTCTACTATCTAGTACTTAAATTTACGTCCATGGCTTACTTTTTTGCTTAATTTCTTAATGAGTTGATGTTTCGGTCAAGGAATATTTATTCTACAGAATATGAAACCATTATACAAAGAGGAATTTTTTTTATGAGATTCACAGAAAAGTTTTACTTAGGAATTTTGATTTCGACGGCGATATTTCCAACGCATTTTGTAGGAGTGTTTAAAGACAGTGTTGATTACTCTAATTCTATTAAAAATACGTTTCAGTGCTTTGTAAAAATATTACTTCAAGTGAAAAGAGCTCTGCTATCTACAATTACATTGAACGAAAAAAAAAGAAAAGAATCACAACTCACACCTGTATGAGAGCAGTTACAAGATACTATAAGACATAAAAAAGAAGTACGTTGTTTGAAGTTATTAATTTTCTGCTTTACAAACGCATTTCACAGAGTTTTACTGTTTTTTGAATACGTAAATCAATATGTAAATTAATAAGTCATACGTCATTCACCAAAATAAAAAAAATGTAACCAACGAAAGATAGGTGCGTATTTTTCTTCTAAACTATTTTCATTATCCACTACATTACTGGACAATTGGATCCTTTAAAGGATGAATTTAATACGTATTTCAACCTTGGTATTTATATTTTTGTGTAATTATTAGAGAGGCAACATAATCTTAAAACAATTGTGTGTTGGTCCGCCTCACAAAACTTATACATAATTGAAATTACCATTGATACTCAGTTCAATACAACTGATGTTCTTCCTGTCGGCACGAGGGAGGCTGCCTGCGCCATTGAGACGTGACGCCCCGGCCGAGCGCTCCAACCTGTTGTGCAAATGCTCCGCAGGGGCGCTCCACTGCAAAGGGCAGCTTCTTGCAACGCAGCGAGGAAAATGACCTTCTCAAGCTATAGTTTGGTTTCCGTTGTGAGAGGAAATGACAATAGTGTTGAGTATATATTGGGTAGAGCTGACTGAATTTTCATGACACGGACAATTAAGAAAGGCGATTCCTTTGGTTGTACAAGACATAGGCGTGAGCCCGCCTTAGAGAATCCTGCCAAAAATGAAGGGGGTGAAGTCATACGGCTTCTAGCTCCGAAAGGTCTTCCGGTAGCAACCGAACGGACTCTTGATATACCACAACGAATAAGTGCCAGGCTCATTTCCCCTTGATTGCCATAACGCTTGCACCCTAGCGCACATCAATTCAATTCAATTCAATTCATTCCGAATTCTAAATTTATCACACCTATGTACTTCATAAAATTTATTCGTTTTAAATTCGATTTTTCAATTTTGAATTAATTTAGAGCACGAATATCTAAACTTACATCTTATTTTTTTAAGTTTGAAAATGTTAATGGGTTATATCGAGATTTTTAATTGTGATTGTAAATTTATAGGAAATGTTTTCAACATCATACCATCTATCAAGGTCAATTTTATCACGATATTTCAACCAATTCTTTGTATAGTATGTATTCATCTCAACATTTTAAATCTATTGTTAATTCCTTATATTGTCAAACACACTTGTTTTATCTTAATGTCAGTTTTAATTTTTATTTATTTATATTAATTTTTTATATTTATTTTATTTTAGTTATTTTAATGCTTTAATTTCTTATTTTAGTTGACCTAATGTTTAAGGCCTGATGATGGGGGCACAACTTGACCTCTGAAACGTTGCCGCGCTGTTTCTTGTTTTAAGATACCATTGTAATGTAAAAACCATTTTGTTTTAATAAATGGATTTGTGACTGTCTATAAAAAGTAATTATTGGAACTTTTATTAAGAAAAAACAAAAGTGTATTAGTTGTACGACTTTTTTAGGGTGTTTATTCTTTTTTATGTTTATGTGTTATTCGTTTATGTATTCAATTTTATCGTGATAGATTATAGTATTCTGCTAAAACGTGAGTGATTTCGTGAACACTCGAGTGGAGAGTATTCATGATCCTGATCCCTGTTTTTTTTTATATATAATCAACTGTCGTCCGACTGAGCTGGTATTTCACCAGGTGCATAACTTGACCTCCTCCTGAAACGACGGTTAAGGTTATAATATGCCATTACTTTACCGCCCTAGTGTCGTAATTAAGTACCTTACCACACTAAGGCGGTAAATTACTTCATTACGAAACTGATTATAACAGCATCATGTTTTACTTTACCTAACCAAAATGGATAAAATATCTTACAAAACAAAGACAATATTCATTGCAACAATACAGTTCATGAAGACGAGGCTGCTACGGAGGCTGCTACGACATTAACTATGTCGCCTGTTTTATTAAATGTGTATCTCTTCGAAGACTAAGCTCTTCGGCTAAGTATTTTAATGTAACTGAACACATACACAAACTTCAAGACACATTCTCAAATAGCCTCGTGTATACCGACAAGTGTCATTTGCAGAAAGCGAAAGAAAACTACGATCATGTCTATTGCCAGAAAGTGGCCTTTTATGCTGGCTTTACACCTGCAAGAAAATGGCGAGCAATATTATTCCGTAAGAAAATTTGCCAATGTAAACATTGCGGCAGTTAATATTTGTGATGTTGGTAATATTTCTTACTAGATATTCCGGTCGTAATGTAAACTTGAGTGTTCCCGTCCTCGGAATGATATTGCCGACTTTTGCTGGGACTAAAATTGGATTGATGTCTGAGGAAAATATTGCTGGAAGAAGCCAATGATGACCACGATCACTTGCGCAGGAAGTACGGTTAAGGTAGTACATAGACGTATTATTTTACAGTGTTATATGCGTAAAATGGTCTTGTGGAAAAGGTTTAATACAAATAAGTAGTAATAAACATTCTAAACCCTCTGTGGTTGAATATCGAACGGTTCAAAGTTTGGTTTAGCTATAAATTCCCACGATTATTCATTTTTTAAATTAAACATTATTAAGATATTAAACTAATCTTGCACTTTTTATAAGAAGAAAAATACTTTGCTCCCACGTGAATCGTAGTCCACGAAAACAATTTGTTTTGTGAAAAAGATTGAGACTCCTCTACCTAATTCGCATAAGTCCCCTTTTCCTTTCTTCTTAACATCCAGTCATACGTTCTCACCATCGTCTGCGTTACTTAATCTCTTCATTTAGCCCAATAAGTGTGAACGCCACTCGCATCTTCTGCCTTCCAATATGTTGGAAAGGGAGGTACCTCACCGAAGTTCACGCGCCATTTTCCTCGTGACCCGGCCACAAATAAGTCTTAATTTAAAACGACCGGCAATATCTTACCCGAAAGATCTTGCTCAGATCTTTCTGACAATATATTACCCTTCCTTTCTCTTGCTAGTGTAAAGATGGCAGCTAAAAGCAGAAACAAATTGCTGAAAGATATTGCGGAAACGTATTGCTAATGTAAGGGCAGCATTGGACTGTAAGAGAAACAATCTAGAAGTGCTTCTCGTATCAATGGAGACGGTTTTGTAATATTACTGTGTTGCAACTTCTATCCAAATAAAATTTCAAGCAACACATGGAAAACGAAGCGCGAGATATTAAACAATGCATGTCTATGCGCGAAAAACAATGAGTACTCTTCAATTTTTGAAAATTCATATTATTTAATACAATTAGCCTTTTTGACATTCAATTCAATGCATTATATTCTATTCTTACACAAAGTTTAAAGTAAACATATTTGCCCAGGAGGGTTTTATGCTCGAGCACTTAGGTTTCCAAATCAAGTCTCTTACCCTGTACTATACAGTTGAGTCATACTCAAGTTAAAATCTTTTTTTGATGTGTCGGTGATTCATCCTTGTTTCAACAATGCAACATTTCCACAATATAACACAAAATTACGCGGGAAATACTACTTCATAAGTATACTGGATTATTTAAAGATCTAATGTTGAAGAATATATTGCTTTAAGAAAACACCAATTTTCACTTTCTCGCATATTACTTAAGCAGCACACTGAGGTGACAAAAGTCATGGGATAGCAATACACAAATATACAGATGGCAATAGTATCACATACAAAAGGTATAAAAGGGCAGTGCAATGGCAGAGCTTTCATTTGTACTCAAGTAATTCGTGTGAAAGGTTCACTTCACAAGACCGAGAGCAATGGCGTAGTCTTGTCAGTGATAACAGATAAGCAACACAGTCTGAAATAACAGCAGAAATCAATGTGGAATGTACGACGAATGTACCCGTTAGGATAGAGTGGCATAACAGCACGACATTGCCTGTAGCGCCTCTCCTGGGCTCGTGACCACGTCGAGTGGACCATACGGAAAACCGTGGCTGGTTAGATGAGTCCCGATTTCAGTTGCTAAGAGCTGATGGTCGGTTTGAGTGTGGCGCAGACCCCACGAATCCTTGGACCCGTCTTGTGAACAACGCACTGTGCAAGCTGGTGGTTTCTCCGAAATGTATGGGCTGTTTTTACATGAAATGGACCGGTCCTCTGGTGGAATTGGACCGACGATTGACTAGAAATATGTTGAGCTACGTGGAGACGATTTGCAGCTATTCATGAACTTCGTGTCCCCAAATAACCATGTAATTTTTATGTATGACAATGCGCCAGGTCACCTCGCCACAATTGTTCGTGAATGGTTTGAAGAACATTCTGAACAACTTGAACTAATGATTTGGCCATGCAGATCGTCTGATATGAATCCCATCGAAAATTTATGAGACGTAATCGAGAGGTCAGTGCATTCACAAAATTGTGTAGCGGGAAGTCTTTCATAATTATGGACCGCTATAGAGCCAGCATGGCTTAGTATTTCTGCAAGGGGTTTCCAACGACTTGTTGAGCCCATGCCATATCGAGCTGCTGCACTTCGCAGGGCAAAAGGTCTGACTCGCTATTAGGTGGTATCCCATGACTATTGTCATCTCAGTTTAGAGAAAGTCATGTAAGGTGTCAGAGAAAGACGTCGATTTTTCGGCGGAAAAAGTCATATTGTAGGTTCCTTATACGGAAAAAGAAGATAAATCTTGTTCCTATATGTACGAAATAATTTTTAAAAGAAGTTGTGTAAATTTTCGAAAATTTAAATAATTTTCGACATCTTCCTACATGCAATATTGAAAATAGATTCGTGTGAATAGATCTTTTTAATGAAATATATTCATTTAAATGACATATTTAAATAAGGTTATGTACAGTTATTTTTAATTTGTTTTTTCAAAATATGAGTAGTTTTCACGTCATTTTTGCGAGAAATAATGGAGATTTTAAAGTTAGATGTTCTCAAAAAAGCTCCAACGTTTTTTTTTTTACTTATTTAGGATGAATAAAACTAAATGCACTGGATAATGTTAACAGTATCAATGCTAATAATCAATAAATGTTACTTTGATGTAATCTTCAAATATTTCGAAATGTAAGATAGTGAGAACTCAAGTAGTTTACATTACGTAAACGTCACAAAAAATGCTAGAAAATACAAGCTATTGTAGCATACATGTACCAAGTACTTAGTTGTAAGGCGTAAAATTATAAACTTTTGCAATTTTTAATAAAAATCGGTCTCATTTCTTATTATAAAGGTAACTTTGATCTTCAAGGAAATATTTTTTTGATCGGAAGTGTTTTTGAAAAAAAAAATGTTTACTTAGTATTTCAAAAGTTGTCAGGATCTTACTTAAAATTACATGAAAATTAAATATTTGGAAAAAGCTGTATACGAAGTTATTTAAAGATACAATTTATAAAAAATATTTTATTAAGACCGAAAATCTCTAACTATACTTTCAGTTATTTAACGTGGCGCCTCAAGGTCACGAGCTGGAAGGGGAGGAGAACGTTATCATCCAATCGATAGCTCCAAACTAAAAATTTAAATCGTAATGAAGCTCCTGATGGGATGGCTGTGTCCCCCTCTTCATTCTGCTCGTGGCCTTGAGGTGTCACGTTTAATAAATCGGAGTATACTTGGCTGTCTGGGAGACGCCGCATCCCAGGCACATGAGCCAACGCTCCAGCCGTCATTCTGTGACCTTCGTCAGGGGAAATGCGATTTCGAGTTAGTGACTCCGGCCGCGGGAGCCTACGCTCTCAGAAAATATCTATCTTCAATAATGTAGAAGGGCGTCGAAAACAATTTAAACTTTTGCAATTTTCGAAAATTCAGAGGTTTTAATGAAAATGTTAAGCAATTTTTATAAAAGTACTTGGAAATTAGTAAAAAATAAACGATATAGGATGTATAACAAAATATTATAAGCCATTTCTGGAAGTTTGTGTTGAAATATATGTTTTTGAGCTTGGAAAGGAGATGTTTATTTTGAACTTCTTGCGGGGGGCCTTGCAGCGGGGACACAGATGGCCATACCCTTTTTTTAAAGAACTAGCAGAACATTCGCTTTGTTGCTCCGAATGTACAAATCTTACGTACGTCATACTAAAATACTATTTTATCTTATTTATGAGGAGGTCTGGTTGTAAGAGACAGTTTACACCTAGGGATTACGCATGACGACGCGACGGTCTAGAATTATTTGTACAAATGAAACTCAAAACTATCACTCAGGGTTAAGAGAGATAATACTGTTAATAAAAATCCTAAACGATGAAACTACATACCTAAATAAACCAAGGGTTTGGGTATACAACATGGTAAACCACATGGTAACGTTTGCGAGATATACGCAAGAAAACATTTTTGCTGGAAAGGGTTTCAAAAGGGTACATAAAGATGACAACAGCTGGGAGAAAATTACGCATCATAATTTGGACTATTTGAAAATCACAGCACATGAAAGCGTACGATGTTAGTATCAAAAAAATTATAACTTTAAGGGCCGGTTGTATGATGTAGAGATATCTCCAGGAATAGTTATCTCTAGAATTGCTTTTTCCGAGAATAAACACCTCGTCCAGTTGTACGATTTATTTTTATTCCGGGGATAACTATCCCGTGTTTATCCGAAGAGGCGTCTGTGAAAGAGAAAGTTGGTACTGCATTCGATAGTGTTTTGTTGAAATATATATACTTTGCTTCTCATGTTTTGCTCATTTCTGCCCTGTTTCCGCCAATTTCGAATCGTCATGTTTCCTTGTGAACGTGTGTGTGTTGCGTTTGTGCGTCCTGGTGGAATTCTGCGATATTGTGTGTTGAAAGTTCCGATTTGAAACCTTGAGATCCGCCTTGAAATTGTAATAGTTCCGAAGCAATTAAAGATATTAACCACTGAAGCAAAAATAATTTGGACTTGGTTTTGATAAATTAACATAACAAGTATTACACAAATTCGTCTGTGTGCAAAAGTGTCATAAAAATTACAATCAACCTGTTTTGAAAAATGAGCTATTGCATGTTGGGTTGAAAAATTAATATTGGAAATTTTTTACTCCAACTTGTGACATGAAAAATACATATCATTTTAACCAATGGTTATTGTTGGACTGTTTACTTTTAGTTAATCAACCACACATTGAACTAAAAATACAAGAATGAAAAGCAGAGAGATATCCTTTGGTACATGACAATGTCTACTATCAACACTTATTATACAGTACAGTCATTCGAACTTCGCTAAAAAAGAGATTATTAAAAAGGTCACATTTCAATTTTTTCTACTATTTACTCATTTGGTGGTTGATATTTAAATTATTAAAATTATTGAGCAATACTTCATAAGAAAGTTTAAAAAAATCTTATACGAAAAATACAAAATATCTTATATGAAAAATATACTGATCAAAAAGTATAACAGTAAAAATAGATAATTTTGTTTATCAATCATCATTTCATGTAAAAAAATTAATTATTTTATTATACTGCAGCAAGCCCAAGTGGAATTGGAGCAAATAATTATCCCAATTACTCTGAGAAAATGATTCTATCTATTATAGAGCACTAGGCAGCTAATCAATAAATATCACTTATTTATACATACAATCTACAACTATAAAATGTATATTTACCTCTCTGACTGATGATTCAAATCATCCTTCACAAGATACAAAACCCTTCGTACTGTGGATTTGGATAGACGAAATCTCGTTAAAAACTCATCATCGTATTCGTTCAATAAATCGGGCCTGGAACGAAACCTTCTTCGTTTTAGTGAAGACAAATACGCACGGAACAAGAATTCATCATCGCTATCTGAAAGTTCCGTAGCTACAGATTGCTATGCATCTGCAAACAGTACACGCGTTCCCACTGCTGTTTCTACTTTTGAGGTTATTTCACGTTATTCACTGAAAATCTCCGCAAAAATAGTGGAATAGTTTATCATCAGTTTATTCCGTGAATAAGCGCTATTCTCCCTTCGTACAACCGGTTTTTCCTTTATCCATGGAATAAAATTTATCTCGGCTTTATTCTGAGTTCGTACAACTGGGCCTAAGGGTTACCATCTGTTATTCCCGACCCCTTAAAATATAGAGGGGAAAAAGCACGCAGGAGTGGAGCGTTGAACTCTCAATTCTGCGCGACTATTAAAGGCTAAAACACAACAACTTTGTGCTATATTAATTTGCAATAACTTATATTTTACACACATACTCTTCGTAACTAAGTATCGTAAAGAGTTACTTAGTTTTTCTGGGCAATTATCAATGAATAGATATTATGATTATTTTCTGTAATTTATCTTCTAATGCTGACTGATTCTAAGGAATAATTGAATGAAGAACACTCTTGAACAAAGTACCAAGTGAATAAATGTATTTGAACATTGTCATTAAATATGTTCGTATATATTTGTTTATGGAAATAGTCATCTGAATCTGATGCTTCCAGCAAAACCAGGCCAAGAAACTATATTCTCATAAATATGTTAATATAATGGAAATAAGTAACAACTAATATCACACGTAATTTGCTTTATCTAAATTATTTGGAGTAAAGTAAGGTTCTGCAAGCTTAATACATTTCACTGACAACATGTTAGCACGTGAGAAAATTTCATTACTCGTTAATTTTCAGATATAGCTTTATCTTTCTATTCGCCCAGTGGTTACATCCCCTTAATTTTTTCTCACCCACCGTAATTGGATAAGATGAATCATTGCAACTTGTTACAGAACAGCAAAATGAATTATCAACATCATCCTATATCAACATAACAGTGTGTACGTTACGTGAAAATAAACATAGTTCAGATGTAGCATCATAAACAAACTAGCTGCAAGAAAAGTGTCAAAAAAACAACAAAACTTTGGAGATTATTTTAGCTTAAATCTTTTAGCTTAATCGCCTGGATTTTCCATCACGATTAAAAGCTAATAATGGTCATAATTTCGTCTGTTTTTAGAATACACTTCTATGAAAGTTATTAAAATATGTACTTGAAACTATACGCATTTAATCAACAAAGCTGGCAGGTCTTCATCAGCACATACTTTCTCGCATTATTTGTTACTTGGAATTCTCGGAAATTTAAAAAGTCCCACGAAAATTGGACCAGCGTCATTTTTATAAGCGTACTTCGCACTATCCGAGAACAGAAAAAAATGTAGGATAGTTTGAGAAAATCTTGTTTTTAAATTCGCTTTTATTTCACGCAAAATTGCGCAAAGCTTCTCAAAGCAAAACGTGTACATTACCGCGTTTGAAGAATAGGTTTCATTCAGAAAATAATCTGTACCTTCAATATCATAATTGTGGTAATTTTTTTAACCTTTTGCAATTTTCAAAAATGAAGAGAATTTAAAGAAAAACATTTTTATAAGCACTTTCAAGAAAAAACGAAAGAATCAATGTTGAGCCATTACTGATGGTTGGTTGGTGATTCCGGGCGCGTCAACAGCTTAGGTCATTAGTCCCGTAAATGTACATGTTCTTCCCCGGGAGATGGCGGTGATCTTCCCTGCCGAATGGCGAGATCCGGCGCCGACCTACCGTCGGCTAGTGGGGTTTCCCCCTAACCAGGACTCTCCCACCTGCGGGGCACAGCCCCAGCCGGGACACGCTCTAAGCTCCCGACCGGTCTCCCGTCATGTGCGGTTGTGTAGTGTATGCTAGTATAAGTGTGTGTGTGTGTGTGTGTGTGTGTGTGTGTGGAGTGAGAGGATAGGACAAAGAAGAGGTAGGAAAGATCGCGCGGTCCGGGGCCCGTTTGTTAGGGTACTGCTCCGGCATTCGCCTGGAGTTGATCGGAGAAACCACGGAAAACTTCCTATCAGAGCAGCCGGCCGCTAGAATTCTCCTCCAGACAGCGACTGAATTTGACCTAGCTGGAAAGCTAGTGTCGCAAATCTGACCACCGTCAGGACTCGAACCTAGGACCTCCCAGTCAGAGGCGCTGCAGTGACATCACTGATGCCCTGAGCATCTCTCCAGTGGCCATTTCTAAAAAAAATTCTGAAAAGATTCTTGAGGCTTCAAGTGAGGTCCCAGACAGACGGACAGATACACAAACGGACATCCGAAGTAATGATATGAACAGATGGACGGAGAGGTAGGGGACAGATAAACAGGTGGACATGGTTTCTTCGACATCCCCCACAACCACATTATTGAAGATATATATTTCTTTCGTAATGAAATCTATTCTCCCCAATTAGACCTTAAAATAATGTTTTGTACAATTTTTAAAAAAATATTACTTGTTATCGCACAATTCTGAATAAAGTCAAGTCAAAATGACACGAAGCAAAGGCGACGATGGTGGTGGAGGCACAAATTCCCAACTTCCAGAAGTTTGAATGAAAATAGAATCAATTCCTTATTATTCACCACAACTTCCTCTGCTTGAGTAAAACATGTAAACAATAATTAAGAGCAGTTTTAGAGAAATTGTTGTAAGGATTAAGGAGGCATGCATGCACGGGTTTCCAAATTCTCTGGTTATTAAAATACACTAATTGAAGAACAAATATCACTTACTTTAATCATCAAACCCACCCAGAATAATTATACAAGCAAGATTATACATTATTACGCCTGCGCCCTTATGATCTACTGATCCTTTCTTTCCTGCTTTCCTCTCTCTCCCTCTCCACCTTTCATTGCTCCGTTCATGTGCCCATTAGGCGATCTCACCCAGAATTGCCCGTGGCTGGCGATGATAGAGAGCGCGGGACCACTAGATCGCCCCACGCAGTCATGTTTCGTCGGATTCGAACCCCGCGTGAAGGCGCGTGGGTGTGTCGGCCTCACTGTTCCCTCGGCGATGGGGCGGCGTGGCGAGAGCGATACCTCCGGGAAGAAATCATTCGTCTCCAGCTGTCTCGCCTCAATCGCAGAGATCGCACCCACAAATCGTCCCGCACATGTTACTTCCCGCATGTGCTTATTGAAGCTGGTGGCGGCGAACGTCTCGCTCAACTCAACCATTAACACTTGGCGGCATTTAGGAACCTGGAGGAGTCAAAACAGAAGCACTGCACAACCATTACGGAAGACCGCAGGACTCGAAAAGTTTCAGAAGACCGAAGAACTTCGAATCTCGGTATTTTATTTCTAGTTTCCACGCCGATGACGCGGTGGCTCCCCGCCAATCACGTACCCGTTGGGTGTCCCTTGACTTGTCTCACACCGTCATCTGGCGCCTCCTGAAGCCATCCTTCCGAAATACTCCGTGAATGTAAGCTCCCGCCCCACTAATCTTCCGCCTTACTCCTGACGTCACGGCGCTCCACCCTGTCTTAGGTAGGAACAATAGCTACCTGCACCCCTCGCCGGATTATATCCCTGGCGACACGCGCATTTTTGCTGTTTCTGCACAATTCCTGAGTAGCGAAATCCCTAGCGTTTTGCACAGCAAGGCGCGATTCCATATTTTCATTTATATTCTCCGCTGCTGAGCGGTTTGTAATTTGTAATAGCGCATGCTACTCTGTGCTGTTACACTGTATATTTTAAATGTCATACATGAGAAAATGTATTTTTTTAAATATCACATTCGTGATAAGAACTTGTATTTTCAAACAATTCTACATAACATTATTTAATGATCTGATTTTGAAAAGCAAATTTCATCAAACTAGTGTAGCTACAGAATAAAACAGACTTCCTCGTATTAATTATTTTTGCATTTTCTTGAGTCCCGAGCTTAACTTTTCGAGCTTTTCGAGCTTAACTTAACACCTATCGGCGCCTAAAAGGGTCATTTTAGATAAGCATTTTTTAGTAATGTTGATTTTTTTCCACTCCATTCCATGTGTTTAGCGGATAATATTCCGCCACACGCGGTCATGCAGCGCTCCCCTTGCTAATGCGCGACCGGGAAGGAAAGCAGAGCTCAAAAAAATCAAAATGACTCAAAAAATGCTTAGCTAACATATAACAATATGTATATAACTGGATTCGTCTTTTTACGCTTGTCATGATTGATTAAAAATATAGGTATAGTTCTATTGAAAAAAATAAAGTTAGTTCAATATCTCGTAAAATACAAGTGATAAGAAATAAATAAATACATGTATCAATTACCCTCATGTACATCCGTGAAAACTGTATTGCAATAACTTCAGCCATTCAAAAACTGCAAGAGTGCTAAAGTTATGTGACTCACCATGTACATTTACTGTTTTGGCGTGCCTACGAGCCATCAGGTTCGTATTAATTTGTTTATCAGAAGGAGAATTCAAGAGAACTTTAACTTCATTATCTGAAGTTATAAATAAATTGTATTAAGCACCATATTCACCTAATAAACATTACTGAACTTAACTCACAATATCCACGAAATTGGAGAAATTTGTGTTCGAAATTGGAAACGAGCTCGAAAATTTTGCTAAAAAATTTAGTTATTTCCCCATTCTTTGGAGTCAGGGCTACCTTTCCACCTCCTTCCTAGTTATCAATTAACGGAACCTACCAGTACTTCTCGCATTACTTAGAAAACCGTTATATATATATATATATATATATATATATATATATATATAACTAGAAGTGCCAGTATCCGTAAAGGTATAAAACAGTAAACAATACGCTAAACAGTCATATTTTTAATTAAAAAATCATAAGAGAAACCAATTTCTTCACATTTCGATTGAAAAACGTAAGTAGTTGAAACGAATACTTTCAGAGAATTTTTCTAATTGCAAATACAATTTTCATAAACATTAATTCTCTTAATTCAAAGCAGAAAGTGCAGTTACAATAATTAACTGTTGTTACACTTACCAGGGAATTTCTGGACTTGACTTCATCTATTTAGTCAATCACCATGGAGACTGGAAAGAGAAGGCAAAATACGTTACTAAGAAGGCTGCTGAATGTATTGAAATGTAATTTGTATGCAGCGTAACTGCTCATGTATTCGTGCAATAAATTAATATATTTTAGTCGGCATTGTATAGTTAGTATAGCATATCTAACAAGAAAGAGTTGTTGCAAGTGTTCTGCCGTTAAAGTGAATACTGAATCATCATCATGTGAATCAGTTTGTATTTCCTTTTTATGGACATACCACATTCGTGATGTGAGATTCGATGAGAATAGACTCAGTTTCTTTCAAATCCGCAATGCTAATCAATGAGAAGCGAATTATTGTGTTGGTATTTCATTGGCGATTAACAAATCATAAACGAATAATATATTAGCCAAGTCGCGAAGAGATACAATTTGTACTATAGTAATTGTATGTATCTGGCATTTTAGAACCGGATGAATTCGACTACTGCTAGCTAGCGGTGTTCCTACCAGGGTCTAGGTCCTGTTTTTATTTATTTTTCACACCTGGAGTAAGGGAGAAATTTGGCGAGCATGACACATTCTCATCACCGTATCTAGCCTATTTGGTCTGCCCTTTCGTCACCCAGCTATAGAAACTGAGACGATTGTAATGGAAAGCTACAGTTCCATTTTTGCTCCGACCGGAAATCGAACCTGAGATCTCACCGTGGAAAGCCATCACGCTGTTCATGAGCCACACGAGGAGCATTATAAAAGTAAATAAAATAAGTAATAAAAAGAAAGGACATTTTTAGTCATAAGTCAACGTTAGTCCAAAAATCTTTATGAACCATTACGAACACAATGCTCATATTCTTAATTGATAATTAACATTTTCTCTAGCATATCAAAAGAAAGGGTAGAAAATGTGTAGAAAAACATTTTGTCACCATTAACGTTATTATCTACATAGTGAAACAAGAATTGTTTACAAACTTCCAATAATCCCACTGAAGTATGCAAAATATCTGATAAGAACTTGCATATTCTGTGTTGTATTATAGTTAAAATCGGGTGAAAAAAATAGATTTTAATGAAAAAGCAATGTACCGCAAAGTAAATGAAACTCCATGTACAGCAAAGTACGCAGATCACGGCATCGACATAAATCCGCATTGACAATAATACCAAGAATGTAATTCGAAGCTTCGATATATTCGAACAAAAAAGAATGAACGCAACTCGCACGAAAGTGGTTTTTACATATGAATTTTTAAAAAAATATAATTCCTGAACAAGAGACTCGTTTTTGTACCATAATAATATTAAAATGTGTAATGTCATTTGTACCGTTCACATCAATTTCTTCTCAAATGAACATGCGAAATATAGTTAATGTTCCAAAAGCGGTTTATCCTCCAAAATGTGGGTTTCATTACTGACCTGGTTATTCTCTGTTGCTACAGTGACAGCTAATATCATAATGTTGCTCTAAAGCAAGTCTCATCTGACAATGTTGGATTCAATACTTTTTGTTAAATTAAGTTCTTTGTTACATTTTCTGAGATTTACGACTAGTTGATGGCTAAATATAATGGGTAAATATAATGGGTAGCCTGTGTTCTCGTAATACTCTATAACCCATGTAAACAGACCGAAGTGCTAATTAGTACCAATTTCTTTACGAATCTGTTTATACAGTTGCTTACGAAAATCACATTCATCAGGTGTCATAATCAATATTACATTACAATACATTCACATATAATACATTTGCATTACTTTAAAACATATTGCGAGATGACATTAAAAAATTAAAGGCACAAATTTGAGTTAAAAGTACACACAGCACAGGTACACTAATTTAAGTTAAAAGTAAAATATTTTCTGCTGCATAACTGTTTCTATACAATTAGTGACTAAACAGATCATCAAAAAGAAAAATAATATTTTTCTATTCCCATTGTATAATTCTGTCATTTGATGTCTCCAACCCGTTGCATAATGATACTCATTACGATACAGATTTCATTATGATACAGAATCTTGACCAATCACAGAGAAGCTTACAAACAACTATTGATATTTCATTAATCTTTGAGAATCGTTCTAGTAAATGTTTTGTTCGATTGTGTACAATAAAATTGCATTTAATGTTATATTATGTTTATTAGTTTTAATTTCTTTTATTATCAGTAATTTGTAAATGGAATATTATATAAAATAAATTGGAACGTAATTTCTCTTTGATCCTATTTGACTAGCGCAGTGGTAGAGGTAGAGGGAACTTTTGACTGACGTTAAGATGAGAACGCAAGTTATTGTGTGTTAAATGTTGCTGCCGTGTGTTTGTCCTTTAAAACCGGCCAATTCTTTAGTTTGAAATGTCTAGTGCATCTGAAGAGGAGTTGGCACCTTCAGAAAGAAGAGAAAAAGCGAAAATGGTGATCTCGGAATTATTGTAAGAGCAACTTTTGTATTCTCTCGCACTGGTAAACCAAAACCACCTGCGGCAGGTAGGGTGGCAGTCCTCTAGGTGGCCTTGGCTGAATCCTGCACGTCAACTGCCACCAAACGATTCAATGTAAAGCTTTAATTTATAAAAGCCGTAGAAAAACCGTACCGTATGAAACTCGATGTAATGGGTAATAATACACTCGTGTGAAGTTTGCGATACTCGCTCGTATCTTAATATCACACTCGTGTACTCGTGTACCAATCATCTTCGTTAATACCCATTACATCATCGTTTCATAAGGTACTCTTATTTTAACAATGCTAATTATACTGTATCTTATATCTTTAGTTGACGTTTGCAATGTATTATTTTAAACTAATAGGGTTACAACAGCACATACTTTCTGTCATTATTTGTAAATTTGCAATTTTCGAAAGTTCAGAGAGTTCAGGGAAAATGAAACACGTTTCATTATTTTTAAGCGTCCCATTTTCTACACATAGGAACAATTGGAGCAGTTTTTGAGAAAAAGTTTTCTTTATAAATTGCATTAACTTCAAACCCAAATTATGGCGAAAACTACTCGATTTTTGAGAAAATTGTACTAATATTTTTTAAAGAGCTGATATTTTGAACCCGACTTTGTCTAAGACAAACATCTCTATCATACATTTTATATTTTTGAAAAGTCAACTTTTTGCAATGTTCGAAAATACGGAGTTCGGCGAAAATGGGACTATCACCGTGTTTTTTACCGTCTCTTGGTACATGCGAGAAGAAAAGTTAAAGAAAAAATGCAACGCTGTAGTGAAAAAAGGTTTAAAAAAAATTAAAAAATGCGTGTATTACACACAAAATTACACAAAAATTACTCATATTCTTGAAAAATTGAACATGAACTTATTTCAAGATCTGACCTTTAAAGAACAGATTTTATTATAAAAAACATCTCTATCTTCAATATTATAGTTGTAGGAAAACGCCCAAAAGATTGCATTTTTGCAATTTTCGAAAAATCTCACTTTTTAATGAACATGTGACCTACGCTATTCTCTTAAGCGGCCTTTAAACTATCCGAGGACAAAATTTAATGAAAAAATTGATGGCATCTTTTAGAAAATTTTGAAAATTATCGTATTGCCGACAATCGATTTTTCGGTATTAAGAACCCACAATACATGGGTTCTGGCTACACCATCTTTAAGAATAATTTTTTTCTATATTTAACAACAGGATTTAACCCCTTTCTCGTTACCATGGCCCGGCAATAAGACGAAAATTCACTGTTTTTCGCGGCACGATTACAAAGCTTTTTTCTTCTTACGAAGTAAGGGCGAGAATGTAAAAAAACTTAATATGCTTGTAACAAGTAATGTACTTCAGCTTCCGGTTCAATGATCCTCATCTTCATCAAGTTTTGTCCATTCTCACTGATCCTTTGAACAAATGCTGAGATAGCCCTTGTTTTGCTTCTGAACATAAATGTAGCTTCTCTATCCGCACGTTTTGTTGAGCTCTCCTTTTACTTGTAGTGGCAGGAAGAGAACTGGGTGTGAGTTATTACTTTGTTAGCAATACAAAAAGATTAAAATCTGCAGTTCGTTGACCAATGCAGATAAGTTTTCTATAACTCTGGAGCGAAAAGTCTAGTTTTCAAAAGTTGCAAACTCCGCTTTTTTTCGAAATTTTTATTCTTTATTCAAAGTTAAAATGTTGGGAAGGGATTCTGGAACTCAAAAGAAATGTGCGCAGATGTTACGTCTCCCTCAAAGGTCACATGCAGTTTTCGTTGTTCTATGATGAAATAAATAAAATCAAATATTGAGAGACTTGATTAATTGGCGTGTTTTCATTAACAATGGGATTGTTGCTGAAAGTTATTGTTTTCTTTAAAGAAAAAGAGAGGAAATTCAACATTAACTAAAGTATCAAATGAACAAGCAAGAAAAAGATTATGTAACGCATAGCACTCGAAAATAATATTCAGGCACATTTTTGACACTGTCTCGAGGTGTTCTTGAAAGAGGCATAATTAATACAACATATTAAATGATGTTAACAATCTCCTAACAAATCATTTCAGCAATGGAATGAAAAATCGGTCTCATTTTCTTTCTTGACAAATCTCTAGAATGCAAATCATACTGATTAAGTCAAGAATCTTGAATCAGATGTGTGTTGCGATGAATAAGGTAACTGGTTCATTTTTTATATTGAATATTAGAAAACCAATTCATTATAGTGTGAATGTGAGCTTTCATTTTTTTTATTTATCTTTGATATTCATCTACTTCTTTAACTAGTATAACGTATGATAAAGGGAATCACCACGGAATGTATGATTTGGAGTTGAATTTTTTTTTCCAAACCATGTTTTATCCGATTTTACGAAACTTGACCTCTTCTATTTTAAAATTTTAATAAAATCTAAAGTCAACAAATAACCAAATGAGCTTCTTCCCTTGCCTCGTGTACCATAAAATATTTATTTTTAAGTTGATAACATTATTTTAAAAATCAATAGAAATGTTTTTGATGACTCGGTGCGAACGGATTTTTCAACTAAGAAGAAAACAACGTATGCACTACGCTAAGAAGCGCTGAAATCACGAGCGTGTCTCTAGTTTGTATTATAAGCAAAAGTTAGAAGTTCTTGTAACTTTTGAGGCAGTAAAATGAACTGGTAGTAGCAACGGCAATGTTGAAGTGAATAACTGGAACTATAAATGATCATATACGTAATGCGTTTAAGGCGATTAAAGTGAAAGGGGTTAAGAAAAACAAATTTGTTTGATGTACTGGTCAATAGAACATATGATGGAATGACAGAATTATAGAGCAATTGCAAAAACCTCAACCCACAGCCGCATTTGAATGATTGCCAACAATGACAGGAGAGAAAGGAAGCGTTGGGTTAGATTGTCGTTATACAGACACACCGCTACAAAATACCTCATAAAAACCAGGCGAATACGAAGGAAGCGCTGTTTTTATTGAAAGCAGACCACTAGCTGTGTGCGCTGTGCCGCTGAGAGCGGGGGCGGGGCCGGGGCCGGGTAAGCACTTGCCTGCTCCTCTCGCGGCAGTCAGTGCCTGTCCCAATCGGAGGGCGCGAGTTCTGAGGGCGGCGAAGGAACGTTCGGGCGCGCGCAGGCGAAACCAAGTGCGCACGGGTGCGCACAAACGCTCTGGCGCTGCGTTTAAAGTACCTACACATTGGTTCATTAAACATAGGATTACATTCGTCGTTTTTGCGCGTTTGTTAGTTTTCAATTTCACGAAAAAACCAACGATTTGAGTGATTTTCGCTTTGTTATATTTTAGAAAATTGGCTATACAAACAATGTTGCGGGGGATTTTGCTAGAATTTCGAGTTTTGCGCGAAAATACTCATTTTTGCTTTAGAACACGGGAAAGAGAAATTTATAGAATTCTGAGTTCCAACTATTCCATTTGATGGGCTAGGAATGATAACAAGTTCTTCAAGCCAAACCAGCCAGAGCAAGCCTTTCCGCTATTCGTAAATGTCAATATTTCGATTCTAGCCAAAGCTTTCACTGCAGTAAATACACCCTTCATAAATATAAGATATACGAAATAAGAAAATTCACACTTTCACCAAAATCGAGATACTATTAAAAATTACGAATAGCGGGAAGCACGCTGTGGTTGATCTGGCTTGTCCTGTTTCTTTCGAAAGCGCTTAATTTCATCGATAAAATACGAATTGCCCTAATTTAGTATTTGTCGCTTTTATCGTTAGCTGTCTGCGACCAGCTGCAGTTTTACGAAAAATTCATATTTGTAGGTATGATGTTAATATGACGATAAAACAAAAGCAGGTGATGCGTTAAATAAACGATGATGTCAAATTGTCCAAAAAAAAAAAAAGTTCAGTCAACTACCTACTGTGTTCAGTCGGACTGTGCACTTATCATTGCACGAAGTAAACTACGACTTTAAGAATATAGTATAAACATAGCCAATCATGAAAATTTGGCAACACATTCGTAATAAGTTTCATTCTCCGAGTCTTTGGTGCAGCACCATGACCATGACTAATTAATTTCGCCGGGAATAAGTCACTGCTGATAATCAGTCAAAAATCTGATTCAAAAATGTTAATTTCATTCAGTTTTGGTAACCAAAGAATAGTCTCCTTTGTCTCACATATTGATGGTTTCTCAAAGATTTATAGTATTTCGAAAAATGAAACAAAACGTATGAAGAAAATAATTTATTTTGCACTGGCTCATCTTGTAAAGGAAAAGCGTGAGATCATCAGTTATACTAATCTCAAGCGAAGACTACTACAGTAAAATTAATTCCCACTGAAGAAAGAAAAATTCTGTAAAGGAACAGAACGAATTAGATTAAAGGAAATTGCGCAACTACTTGCATTATAATGGAAACGTAGGTCGTTAAGGAATACAATAGGTCTCAAAAGAGTATATAGAAAAACAGAGTCAACAAAAAGGTATAGCGTAGACTCCCTTATGAATTGTATTCATTACAACTTTTGCGAAAGCACTCTTTTTTCCTAGGGCATTTATCCAGCCGACAGCCGGTTACCCCTTCCGTCCCGATTGGACGCATAATCGACCTGACATTAGACACCAACGCGCTTGCGGGCTCCTCTGATCCGAGATCAACAGAATGCGTGGCTCTCCGCGACAACACATATGAGAGAACAGTGCCCAAGGCAGGACTCGAACCCGCGACCCTACGGACCGAAGCGTTGAGCCGGCAGTCGCACTTAGCCACCACGGCCAACCAGGGTGGCTCGAAAACCCACTATTGTGAAAATTCTAATAATGTCTTTTTATTTCCACTGCAGTCAAATAAGTATTATTCTGCAAATACAATATGCTTCTCGTCCATTTCTTCTTTCAACATTTGAAGGGCAACTTGCATCTTCCTACTGACAATAATAATGATATTTGAGCAGAGAGCCTTGCTCGCAAAACACTTCCACGGCGTAATTGCAGTTCCAGGGAATTGCCCGTTGCAGCGGCTGCAGTCGCGAGGGCGCCGCCGAGGGCGTGCGTCGCCGGCGCAAACTGCCAGCGCACGCCGGGGGGGGGGGCGTGAAGGTTGATGGAGCTGCGCGGGAGATAGAATTGTCAATACGGGCCCGGCGTTTCCAAGCAAGACGGATCGGGAAATTCGTGAAACAAAGCTGGTTTGCGCACTGCAGATACGAGGGAAAAGGGAAAGACTCTTATAGCACCGCTGTTCCAATCCAAGAATTAGGAGCCAGTCTGCTCGCGGCGGGCCGCTCCAGTGGCCCGCTTACCACACGTTTGTCTCTAGACTAGAGCTGATCGCTGGCTTGACGAGCAGCGACCGCACTGGGCCAGGCCACGCCAAATAGGCTGCACTGACTTGGAGCATTCAATGAGGTTGGATCCTCAGGGTTACAGTGAAATGTACGCAAAGTAAGTGGGAGAGAATCGCAAGTACAAGAGCCACGCTAGTTCGACGCCCAAGGCTGGAAGTGGAGGCTGTGCAAAACAGAATGAGATGAAGCCGTCATGAGACGGAGAGGAGAAGGGATGAGTCAGAAGTGAGAAGAGAAAGTTGTAAAAGGGACGGAGCAACGGATGAGGGAAGGCGGGGGCGTTGACGAGGGCGCAGCGGAGGGCGAAGGGCGCGCGCGGAGCGGGGGCACGGAATGTAGGGCAGAGCGTGAGCAGGGAGGGGGGCGCTGGAGGGCGGCGCATTGAGCGGAATTCGTGGGAGGATGGGATGGGATAGGAGGTAGAAGGAAGGCAGCGCAAGATGCCTGGCTTGTGCACGAGGAAGGCAGACGGCGCGCGTCTAGAAGCGGGTCACACGGAGATGGGCCGCTCGCCTGGATGCAGGTTCACGAGGGGGGGGGGGCGCTGTGGCGTGCGCCACTCGGATAGACAAAGGGCGCCCCGCCGCTGCCTGGAGACCAGTTATTACCACGTTCCGCTCTAAGCATACGGAATAATACGCCACAGTTTTAACATCACTTGAACCTCGAATTAAACGGCAGTGCGTTTGCAAAGGGCTTCTCTCGCGCAAAATTGACAGTTCGAGGAATGAGAAGCGGGAGAAACTTCAAACAAGACAGAGACTTGTTCCGAATTATGCCTAAATGTGTGCTCAATTACTGAGCTTTCAACGCTAATTTTTAGAAAGGAAAATTGCTAAATTCTGCATATACCGGTCAATACGTTTGAGAGAGTATGCCAATTACGAACTATCACGAATATTTAAGTAAATGTGGCAAATGCGTCATAAAAAATTACACAGAACACGAAGAGTTAATTATTTTATCTCGTTCCAACATCTCACTGTAATAATATTGTTCATTTTGCTGGGCTCAAAGAGTTTTGTCTGGTCGGAACGTTTTTTGATTTATTGCTCGGGGAGATACTCAGAATGGTAAATACCTTTTCTGAACCAACTCTTTCTGTTAATAGAAACTAGAAATGTCACGTAATTATAAACATACACAGAAATTGTATGAATATGTCACTCTCAAAGTAGCTTTTAAAAGTACGGAAAAAAAATTTCCCTAGATAAGAACAAGTTTATCAGCCTGAAATTAGTGCACATGCTCCATACACTATCAGAGAAACGTTGAAATGAAATTTATTAATCTTTCTTTCAAACATTAAGAATTCTAAAACTGGTTCCTACGTTACCCTCTGCAATTTCTGTTATCTTTTCTACAAATAGGAGAGATTGCGTTTCTGCAAAGGGCGTTTAAAACAAAACTTTTCTTCTAATTATATAATCGTCCAGTTATATATTTTAACAAGTAGTTTATAATGGGTGGAAACACGTTTCTGCATGAAAACCCAGGGTATTCCCACTTGTGCCCAGACCTGCACTCTTCACGCAAGGTGCACACTGCATAGGATTCTCTGAGCTATAATTCGGCAAGCTAATGAGAATGCTTTAGGAGAGGATGCGTGGAAATTCCTTAAGATAATAATTTCGTTTTCAGAGAAAATCTCTTTTGCCCTCTATAAAGTGAATCACAAAATATTAATATTTTATCTCATCCGTTGGATTCTCTGAGGTTTTTACGTCGGCGACGATGGCGGTCGGGTGTCACAGCACAGCGGGTACTGAAACGTCGGCCATGATGTGCTGTGACGGATGAGGTCAACGTTTCACGGGACAAGAAATACATTTTTTTTTTTTACAAATATGTTTCCTTGATAAGAGAAACACCAAAACACCCAATTATACCGGCAGAATAGATATTAGAGTCCGGAATTGCACAAACAATAACAATAAAAAGGCTATTGATTTTACAACTATTGATGTAACACCACCTCATCACTGCTACTGCAATTTATCGTTTGTTCAACGGACAATATCTCTTGGACATACTTACTTTGCACATACCAGAAATTGAAACCGTTGATACCTTACGTGGGATTCGAACTCTCAACTCTAGAACACCCCAGCTACGCGTCTCCGAGGCATTCGGGCCAGCTGATGGGCTTCTAGATTGATCTATTTTCTTTTTCCTCCTGCGAAACAGAGCGGCCCCTGGCGTTGCCTCGCCGGCTGCAGCGCATGCGTGGGCGGGCGGGCGGGCGGGCGCTGCGGGGCGCGTCCCCAGCCGGAACTAAACGGTGGCGGAAGCACTTGGCGCGAGGCGGCAACGCGTGTTTTGTTGCCGTCGAGTCGCTCCCCGCCTCTGCAACAAGCTACGCGGGCACACGGGCTCTAAAGAAGGCGAAAGTAATGCCCAATGATTACTTGATAAACACTTCTCCTTCTTCTTCTTCTTCTTCTTCTTCTTCTTCTTCTTCTTCTTCTTCTTCTTCTTCTTCTTGTTCTATTCCTGACGGGTCGTGAGCGACCAAGTCAAAATGCTTGTTGTTGGCTTTCCGCATCCACAATGAGCTAGTGAATGACGATTAGATTGTTTTGTTGCTTTTTTTCGGGGGTTTGTTTTTGTCTTCATAAGCTGGAAAAACTCGTGCCTCATGCGGGATTAGAATCCACATCCCTATATTCCTTACCGTCACCTACACCACCTCAGTCGACACAAGAAAAACGTGTTATCAGATTAAAAAGATATTCAAGATTATGAATATATACGTCTTACGCCTCACATCTCGCTAGAAGGTTTTCATCATGACGAAACTATGAAGATAGATTATTGACTGGAATATGATGGAAGGTATTTCATGACTTTCCACATGAGATGTGCACACAAAACTCTGTCTTCTGCTCAACTCGCCTTGCAGCACCTCCTGACATTTCACTGTAAATTTAAATTAAAATCACGTTCGTTACTATACTTTCCTGTGAATCATGATACTTTTCCAAAAATGTGCCGTTGGAAACATCCAAAAAAGTAAGTTAATTTTGAAGAAATCCTGTTGACTCAAACTTGTATGTTCTACATTTTATTCTTAATTAATAATTTCAGGATTTAAATACGCTTTCCTCTAAGGGAAGGTGCACTGGTACATATAATAAATACATGCATCTTTGTCTGAGTACTTTTGTAGAGCATTATTTATGTACGGTTTTTGTGGCAATCTCGTTGCACCAGTCGCTTTTACATTCCTCAATCCATATTTAATTTAAATGAATATTAATACAAAACATTTTAAAAAGATTATAATAACTCAGATATGCAGAAGACAATGTTTGAGAAGGATATGAAAACGGAACACGAGTTCCCACGATTGATACTATCTTAGTAGGTTCAACGCCGTCAGCGAATTTGCATATGGCGGAAAAGGGAACACCTTCCACGGCCTTATGCCCTGAAAAAAGTATTTTGGTAATGAACTTTCCTTTAGTGAATCTGTGAAACTGATAATTCCTGAAATACCAACGATGAAATTCCATAAATTAAACAATTAAACTGAATAACAAGCTAAAGAAATCAGACGCAATCAACAACGATTAGAGACGGTCGTGTTTTTAAAGCAGTGAAATTATATTTTTTACTGAAGTTGGAGCAAAATAACTCGACTTTCTAGAGGCATGTACATATTTATATTATTTTGGGAGTCAAGTAAAAGTCACATGTCAGGGGAATGGGTGTGAGGAATGGGGATGGGGCGTGTGCTGGGAGAGCTCTGGTTATGTATGCACCAGCCTCCAGCGGAAGGGGAAACCTCTACGGAGAGAGGGGAAACAAAGACCACCTGAGCAGTAGGTCCTCAAATCCTACAGACATAAAGGAAGCCTCAGAAAGGCACAAATATTAGAACTTCACGCAAAGGGTTTTCCTTTTTCTATTGAAAAAATGACAGAATTACACCAGGAATAGAACTTCTACTTTGTAAAATTTACAAGGTATTTTATTTTCGTTACTCTTTCGGCGAGCCACAATCTGTTGTTATACATATTATTAAAAGCCTACTTATATAGGTATTTATTGTTATTTATGGCCTTGCTAATTTTTATTTCGTTTCTTAGTTTCTTTGAAGTTAATTTTATCAATTGTTTTTGAGCAGCTTCTTTGCAGGAAAACCATATCAATTGTTTGTGTTTCTTAAACTCTGGTGACTTCCAGAAATTATAAGCGCCAAATATCTCTTATGTGTATACGATGGTCCTATAATCATTTTCACAGCCGCTCAAGCCAATAAGCAATTTTCTGAAACTATTTCTTACAATTGTGAGGGGGCAATAAGCAAAACAGGATTTTCACTTGATGACAATAGAAGGTATCATTCTTGAAAGTCAATTAATGAATGGATATAAAGTGTTTTGTATGTACTTTATCAATCTTGGGTGTACACCAAGCTGATATAATAGGCAAGTGATAAAGTACGGATGGAATAGGAAGATGAGCATTCGGAAAAATGGAAAATTAGAAAGTGGATGGATAAATTAAGGGTAATCCATCCCTTGCTCAACGATCCCGTCGTCCCAATTTCAATTGTACATAGAAGAAAGCAGTAACAATACGATCTGCTGGATACGCAAAAGCGGCAAGGAAAGGACTACACAAACACGGGTGAGGCAGGAGCAGGGCCCCTGCACAGGCGAAAAAGAAATCTCAGGAGAGAAGGCAAGGAAATGAGGAATTAAATTCTCCGGAAGAGCACCCTGGTTTGTAGGCAATTCACATATTCATAGAGACTTCGACGTCCTTACAACGGACTCATTCGTCCCCACCCCTCTGCCTTCTTCTTCCCCAAATGCGCGCAGCATAAAACAAGAGGTTGGCCACTGCAATTTCGGTCCCTCTATACATTAAACTTTATTTACAAATATTGTACTTTTTACTTTAAATTTTCAATCAGTTTTTGAATTTTTTAAATGTATTTTTGGGCGGTTATAAGAGGGATCGCCTCTGACTCGGCTGCTTTTTGGGGGTAGTTTTGTGTATTTTTCAAGATTTATAGCTGAGCGATTTTGGCCCCGATGGTTTTGAAGTTTAAGAATATTTCACAAATTTCATTCTAGTTTTTACTTGCTTTTCGGTAGAAAAACGGGGTCCTGGTAACAAAAAAGTGGATAAATCCAGTTGCAAAATTTAGAAAAAATGCTCTATCACGTGGTGTAGCCAGATTCCATGTTTCGCGGGTCTTTGATACAGAAAAATTGAATGACGGCAAAACGTCTGTCCGTCCGTGCGGCCTTTAGTCAGTCAACAATGCTAGGGGCTAAATGGTTCAGCCACTACATTTTTTTTTCTCAAAAACCTCTTTAAATTTTTTCTTTAAAATTTCTTGACATTTAATAAGGGATGGTATAAAATATGATACTAGTCCCATTTTCGGGTATTACTCGATATTTCGAAAATTGCAACAAAAAAATTTTAAACTACAAAATTGAAGATAGATATTTTTGCCGCAGACAAAGAGTGTTGTACAAAATAAACTCTTTAAAAAAGGTCATGTACAATTTTTTTGTAAAAGTATTTTCGCGTAATTTCTGTTTGAAATTAATGAAGCATATATTGGCATCTCGCCAACTATGGGCAACAAGACAAATTATTCGGAGAACAGTAATGGATGAAAAGGATATGCAAATTAATTAATGTTACTTTAAATTTACACTGAACAAAAAAAACTGGTACACCTGCCTAATATCGCGTGCCACAACACGACGTGGCATGGACTCGATTAATGTCTGAAGTACTCCTGGAGGTAATTGACACCATGAATCCTGCAGGGCTGTCCATAAACTCGTACATAAGAGTACGAGGGAATGGAGATCTCTTCTGAACAGCACGTTGCAAGGCATCCCACATATGTTCAATAATGTTAATGTCTGGGGATTTTGGTGGCCAGTGGAAGTGTTAAATTCAGAAGATTATTCCTGGAACCACTCTGTAGTACTGAACGTGTGGGCTGTCGCATTGTCCTGTTGGAATTGCCCCAGTCCGTCGGAATGTATAATGGACATGAATGGGTGCAGGTGATCAGACAGGAGGCTTACGTACGTGTCACCTGCCAGAGTCATATATAGACGTATCAGGGATCCCATATCACTCCAACTGCACATGCCCCATATCACCAGAGAGCCTCCCTGTTGACATGCAGGGTCCATTCATGAGGTTGTCGCCATACTCGTACACGTCCATTCGCTCGAAACAATGTGAAACGAGACTTGTCAGACCAGGCAACGTCTTTCAGTCATCAACAGTCCAATGTCCGTGTTGACGGGCACGGAAGAGGCGTAAAGCTTGCAGTCGTGCAGTCATCTAGGGTACACGAGTGAACCTTCCGCTCCGAAATTCCATTTCGATAATGACTCGTTGAATGGTTCGCACGCTGACAGTTGTAGACGGCCCAGCATTGAAATCTGCTGCAATTTGCGGAAGAGTTGCACTTCTGCCACGTGTAATGATTTTCCTCACTCGTCGTCCATCCCGTTCTTGCACGATCTTTTTGCGGCCGCAGCGATGCTGGAGATTTGATATTTACCGGATACCCAACATTCACGGTACTCTCGTGAAATTGTCGTACGGGAAAATCCAAATTTCATCGCGACCTCGGAGATGCTATGCCCCATCTCTCTTGCGCCGACCATAACACCACGTTCAAACTTACTTAAATCGTGTTAACCTGCCTTTGTAGCAGCAGCAACCGATCTAAGAACTGTGCGAGACTCGGGTTGTCTTATATAGTCGTTGCCGACCGGAGCGCCATATTCTGATTGGTTCCGGATCTCTTTACTTCAATACGCATGGCTGCACCAGTTTTTTGGCTCTTCGGTGTAATTTACTATTGAAAAGTGTAATATTCATTTGATTTTACTCAATTCTGCAATTTGTATTCCCCTCAATTCTGCACTTTATTTCCTGTGCTTTGTGAAAGTAATTTGAGAGGCGTTCCTGGCTATCGAAATAAACGCTGGTATGTACCACGGGCGCGTCGTTTGAATTGGGTGGATTTGGATAATATTATCATTATTTCGAATACCGAACATGTATGAAAAATTGAAAAAATTGAGTACTATAAATTTTAACTTACATTTTATATTACCACCGTATGCTACCGTGGAAACAATGGAGCAGTGTATCTTTGAGAAGTTCATTGTTGAAGGCGAAAGAAGGCGAAGATAAGATAATGAAATGTGAAATTCTTTTGAATTATTCTCTTTACTAAACATTAACATTATGAGGCTTTGTCTCATTTATTTATATTTTTTATTTAACGTCAAAAGATGAAAAGGAAACGTTTATTCTTTGATTATTATTTTTTGGCAAATTTGGGAAATGTTTTAAGATGTGAAAACGTATGGATCATTTAGCATTACATGTTCAGACAAGTAGTAACGTATAATTAGTGTAAAAAGGAGCACATTTGGAGAATATTATAATACTATAGTATTTTATATATATATATATATATATATATATATATATATATATATATTGTGACATACCAGATTGTCACCAATATGAAATTCAGCGAATTTCATTAAAAATAACACTTTATTAGCAAAAAGACGCTGGTTGCCATGGTACCGGAGTGCAACATATAAACAATGCCCATTAGTTCAAAAGCGGACGATTAGTAGCATCCGTGCTAACAAACTTAAGAGATTCTTAGTTGCACGAATGAGAAAATTCCATTCTAATATACCGGAAGTGTCATGGGAATGTGAAAAAGTGAGTTATTGGTCAAAAATAATTACGTAGATGATGCCGCGAGGTAGATCGCATAATTTTGTTTCAAGCAGAGTAAAAGATGAAGAAAGTTGACATGTTGAAGGATACAAATATATTCATTCGAGCTATCGACACGATAGCGATCGGATCAGAGTGCTAGCTAGATACATAACTGTTTATTTTAACATAGAAAATTTACGCGAGTTCGGACGTAGTGATTTGTCGGTGTTAGTATTCAAAAGATAGAACTCAGAAATTGTTTTATACAAAGTGAACAGTGAATGCCAAAAGTGGGACTTATAAATTTTACCAGCGGACAATGATAATCGAACTTAGTCTCCGATTATAGAAACCCCGGTCCGAGGCTTATATAATTTTCATGGACGTAATTTATAACTTGGTGAACTTATATGCTAATAATTTAACAGCACTTAAGATTTTGCTTAGGGAATGAACAATAAGGAGTATTAGAACTTGTAGCAATTCAAGCAGGTGAATGGGGATGGAAAGCCAATGGATAAACAGTATACATAGTGGTTTATGAGAAGAAACGACAAGATACGGATATGGTAGCAAGAAAGAAGATTGGACGAGGCCCATTGCTGAAGTCTACGAAGAGACATCCTTTACCTGGACAGCGCCCAAGATTCTCATTGATAACATGTTCTATAGCGCTATAGTAAACCCCATGACCAAAAAGAATGTTATACTTTGTTTATTTTAAAAGAAGTTACTAAAATTTATAAATACATTTGTTATTTTCTATTGATGAAAGCTGATTATCATTTGCCGTCACGTGCAATCCAGTAGGATATTTAAAATTTGCATTTCAGATTCCACGCGTCTTCGTATGGGGGGCGAATTAAGTAATCGTAAGTATTCACGATTATTTCGGTAAAGAACCCGCCGACTGAGTCAGAAACGAAGTTATAATTAAACTTGAGTGAGAACCGTCAAAATTTGACGGTGAGATCTGAATAAATGTAAAATACTGTACCCAGACTAATGTTCACAATACATTGCATTGTTTGGATCTTCAGGGTATAACAAAGATATTCTGTGATGAGTTCCCAAAATTTTGAACACGTATGGCCCATGACCAGGTGGCAATGCAATATCGGCGCCAAATGACACAAAAGATAGAGCACTATTGTACTGACGGATATTATTTCTAAAGTTTTTTGATGTGTCATCATCTCCTATGAACAACTGTTTGATTTCTTCTGACATATTGCTCGAAGGTATACTTATTTTCCCATTTAAGCAACACAAAGTAAATCGTTTGCAGAATTTCTCTCACGTGGAAAGTACAAAGCAGAACAAAACTGACATCTTATAGACAATGACCCAATAGAAAACGAAACGACCTCACTGTCACGACACCTACGCTGACTTTCTCTTTCCCTGCGTTCAGTTAATGTACGTTTGCGTCTTTTGGGGCGCGTGGACAACGATTCGGAATTCGACATAACCTGTAAACAACTTCACTAAAGTATTACAACCAAGAAAAACCCACTGTGCGAATGTTCTCTACAAAATACACCACAGAAGCAAATACGTGCAGTCAACACCACAATGCAATTATTACGCTGAAACAAAACTTTGACGAATTGTAAACAAATCTCAACAATCAAAACAAAACATCAAGCAGCGTGCCACCCTTTGAACACCCACAAAACATCAAACTGCCACCCTTTGAAAGAAAACAATTGACTATTGATAAGCGTACTATTGAAGAATGATTTAATTAATTAATTTACACCGTAAATGTTGGTGAATCAACACAAACAATATCTGATAACACATCTAGGGATCAT
>BLKR01001264.1:217356-315376 GCA_011170035.1 Teleogryllus occipitalis
AATTTTTTAAAAATGTATCATAGTCAACTACATCTTTTACCGTCTTAATTTTCATTTCTTCTCATCGGTAAGCTCTAAATATCCTTACAGATAATGTTACCTTCATCATTAAAAAATGGTGCTTCATAGCATGGAGTAGTGACACCACATTGAACTGGGTTTCTCTTTTTCAGCTTTAAAAGTGAAATATGCCAGCATGACTTTTTCAGAAATATCGGAAACATTTTTAATTCAGTGCATAATTACTCTTCTTTCAATTTAATCATCCATGCTTATTAATATCTCAATAATATTTTCTGAAGCAACAAATAATTCACATGCGTATACCTTTTACTTATTTACAAGTCTCCTTTTCTCGTTCTTTTGTTTTTAATGCTGAAATCATCCATGACCTCCCACTAACCTCGATCAAGAAAATACGTCACAGGAGTGGGCCAGATTTCTCCGAAGAAAAAATAGTTCATATTTCACATATTAGAGTTTTTACAAAGTGGATACAACGTTGTACGATATACGTATCGTAGCATCTTATTACAATACTCGATTGGTTATCCAATCGAGTAATTTTCCTATCTCGTATTGCAAGATGTGTTACGATACTGATATCGTAAATAACTATTATACATTTCAATAATGTGTGATTATTTTCACTTTTCGTTACCATTTAAATAGAAATGTGACTTTTTAAATTATACTTTGTTATTTACATTGGTATTGTCAATTCATTCAATAGTTGTTGCTCGTGAATCAGGTTAATTTATTTTTTTTATATATTGCGAGAATGTATGTTTATTCTCCGTTTCCATTATTACTCAAACGGAAATGCAATTCTAAAGTCATGGCTTACAGTTAATGTTGAATTGTATTTAATCACAATTCTCGATTAGCATCAGACTTCTATTTTTACGGGTGCAGGTTCACCAATGCTGTTAATTTGTCAGTATTCTATGTACGTGAAAGATGAATTTTGAAGTTATGGTGTGTAACTATTTTTCACTATGTTTATTGGTATCAGATTTAATTTCATGTTTCTTTGCATTTTAATAACGTGTTATCAATCATCAAATTGGACTGTACGTAAATAAATAAGTTATCTTTGAAATCACGTTTTGAAACTAATGATATACTTGTCTATTATGATTGCTGCCTGCTGTTTCAGAATTTAACTTTTGTATGTTTTTCTTCATGACTATTTGTGGCAAGGCGTTGTAAATTGTATCATCTTTTGATTCATGATTTCTTGTTAAAATTACCCTTGATTTAATATGACTGATCTTAACTTATTTAACTAACATTATAATTAATGTATGGATTTGTACTCTCATTTAATATATAATGTAATGATGCCAATTAAGTTTCATTTGGAAACTGATAATAAATTTGATCTTCACTCGTTTGTATGTGTTTTTGTGATACCACATTTTAAAGTGATCCCTGTCATCATCCTTACTTTTTAATTATATAATTGAGGTCTTAGAAAGAATGAGATTATCTAGTCAAATCTAGTCCAAACAAAGTGTACAATGCTCTGAACTCTTTTCATGGGTTTCTTAAATTAGGCCGTATCTCTTTCAACCACAGAGGTTGAAGGGCTGCGGAGGGAATCCACGAGGGGGGGATGAGCTTCAAGGAGACGATAGGCGAGCGGCTGCAGCTCGAGAGCAAAGACGCCGATGCCGAAATGTAATGCGAGGGGAGGAGGAAGCGGCTGAGTTAGTGTCGAGGGGGAGGGGCCCGGCCCAGCGCCACAGGCTCCACGTGCAGAGAATCCGGAGCAGGGAACGTCGTTTTGCTCTCCACAATTACGGTTTTCGGCAGCCACCGCAATTCCATGCGGACGCGCCTCCGATCTCCTCCGAGACAGGCTCCTGCACCTAATAAGCAACATGCTACAGTGTAACAGTTCCTATATTACGGTAATCGCTCTCCGCGGACGTTCCTGCGGCGAAACAAGCCTTGGATCACGTTTTGAAAATTTGAAGTACTGTAATGGGAGAGCATGATTTTCTTACATGATACAATTTTGCTTTTGATTTCGAGTACATGTTATAAAGCAAATTATAAATGATTACATCAGGATTTGCAATTACATTTTTTTATTCATTTAGGTTGGTTTGCTATAAGAAATTTCGTCTTTTGATGAATGTATCTCGTAACTAATAACAGAAAACATTTCAAATAAATTAAAGTATTATAATTGTCCTTCAGTTTTTATCTCTTTCAAAGTGTAGATATTTCCGGAGTCTCTCCTAACATTATATTACACATTACATGTTACGTCATTCGAAAAATGTATAAATAATGAAAATCACAAATTGGCAGCAGATGTTTTAACTCATTAAATCTTGATAAAGTTTCTTCACTACAGGAAGTACTGAAGTCAATGTGAAAGGGAAGTGAAATATTCATGTCTCAATATTTTTCATTACATGCTTTTGAAACGTTTTCAATGGGATTGTATTGATGTGATGAATCTGTTGGTAGACAATAATAATACTACATTTAAGAGTGAAAGCAACATTACATAAAAAACATCAATGTAAAGTACGTTGCATGTTGTTACAACATACCATGAACTACACACATACTACTAGAATAATAATACTACAATTAAGAGTAAAAAATATTCTTAACGTTCCATGCGGTTATTTTTTTAGCGAAAGTCCTCTCCTATTTTTTATTATATTACCTTCTCAATATTTTAATGTAATGTTCAATGTTTTATTATATTGTAATGTTATATAATGAACACCAACAATCTTCATCATCATCAAGAAATTAATACATTTATCAATAGTGTGTTGAATGTTGCGAAATACAAGCCATCTTAACATTAAAATTATCGAACCCATAACTGGAGAAAACGAAGCACATTTTCATGTACTTCATACATTGTAAAATATTCCGTGAAAGGTACTTTACTTATCGGGAATCGGCGCTAATTTGGCAAGTACTCTGTCATAGTCTTCATAGATTTTAAAAGAAGTGTGGATAGATTGAGCCAACATAACAGAACTAGTGTTTGCGACCGTATTACAACGAATATCCACGTATGAAAAGGCATCGTATATATAAATAATACTTTAATTATGTACATTTTTAAGACGCTGTGAGACTTAAGTGTCGCATTTCACGACGAGTCTCAGGCCGTCGCCATGTCCTACGCGATTAACAACATGAAGCTTGGCCTACGACCGTCCACGTATTTCCAAAGTAACTCTTGAAACTGACGCCTTGGGACTTACCTAAAACATATGTACATCGAAAACAGCATATCCGAAGAACAATATTTTTTCCCCTGGCACTCTAGATATGTCTTTTCATCTTGCACAATTTCCACTCACATCATCTAATTCATCACTATTGTTGACTGCACCTCAATCGCTATACGGTTGGTAAAACGACTGATGAAACCTTACAAATGTTATGTTGGCAACATATCTCAACAAATAAAGTCCTCAAGCTGCGTAGATTCCCCGTATTTAAATACTAGCCGAAGTATTTACAAGACTAAAATAATATGAGGGTTGGGTCAGAAGTCATGGCCATTTTTTTTCTAAAAGATTTATTATCAAATCACATAATTTTATCTGCCGCGTGATAGAAATTCATTACTAGTAAGTGTTCTCAATAATAGATGATTCTTTTCTTTGAGTGTCTCGATTAACACTGAGAGCAATGTGAAGTCAGTTGTCTGCCTACCGCCGTGAGAGATGAATGTAACCCTTTCGAGCAACGCTCCAACATCAAGTCAATCGTTCTCTGCGGAAGAAATGCGCCAGAATGTCAGAGGAGGGAGGTGGAAGCGGTTGGGAATAGCGCCCTTCCTTACCGTACAGTCGCGAGATAGCCAGGAGAGTTCAATCGAAGACGCTTAGCAAACTGGGATCAGCTACGCACGGAACGACCCGACAGTTTCTGAACCGACGTGGCACGTGCGGTAATCGCCCACCAGCTGGAGGGAGGCAGACGATGGAAGCTACTGGAGTCAAAGAGCGAAAGAGCGTTGATGTCGGGATATGCTCACTTGCAGGTCGTCCCGTGCGTTGCTGATCACAGGTTGCTTCGCGTCCTCGCTTTAACTCTCCTGGCTATCTCGCAACTGTCCGATACGGAAGGGCATTATACCCAGTTTCCACCAATTTCCTGTGACCTTCTAGAGTATTTCTCCAATGTAGAACGGCTATCTTGATGTACCAGCGTGTCTCGAATGGGTTACATTCATCTAGCACGGCGATAGTCCGACAGCTGATTTCACATTGCTCTCTGTTCTAATAGAGAGACACTCAAAGAACCTTCTGTTGTGAACACACTACAGCTGCATTTCTGCATTTCTTTCCCACAACAAATAATATTATGTGATCCGATATATTTTTTGTTGAAACAAATAGTTGCCATGACTTCTGCCCCAACGTCGTACATTCACAGAAATCGATCCCAGGTTGTATGTTGCCAACAGAACGGAGCACAGGCCTGAGGTCGGAGTGTCTGAGGAACTCTCCCTACCCTTGAGGCACTCCTTACTCCTACTCTTTGGGATTGTTGAGCGCCTGTCAGCAGTCGCACCTGTCGCTAGCAGCGGCCGAGTGGATGCGCCCGAGGTGCAAGGTGGGCGGGGCAGCCCCGCGTGTGCTCCAGACAGCTGCTCGCGCTCCCAGTCTTCCCCGAGGGGATGGGCGCGGCGGCGTCAAGCGCAGGCGGGGCAGCGGGGAAGGGAGCCACGGGCCGACGATCACCCCATCAACGAAGGCACCGGCAAATCAGTTTATTCCAAATCCCCCATCTACGCTAAGCAAATAGGACGGTTTGTACCAGCTAGAAGAACCCACTTAAAGATTGTGTCAGGGTTAGAGTTTCATAGGGAATTACTCCTCAGCCTGTACAAAACAGATTGAAGGCGAAAAATGTGGAATTTTATAGACGATGCCAGGAATGAATTGGCGGGAACCATTCTGCCTTTGTTACACTTGACGCTATAACACACGTTACTCCCAATCGTAACTTTGAAACGGTACAAGTTCATAAAATTCCCGTTTTCGAATCCCTTGAGAAGACAGAGTTATGCTTTTTAAGTATTAATTTACAAACCGCGAACTATTTGCACATCTTATTATACTTCTGTGAGGAGTGGCCCTTCTTACAAGACGCCATTGACACGAAATCACTTAAATGAGTTTCTGGTGGATGGATTATCCGAGAACTCCAACAAATAAATTTAAGGCGAAAAAGCTATTACAATTTGTTATGATAATGTAGAATTAAAAAAATTATATTTTTGATTATTAACGTTCGAATGTTTTCCATTCTGCGTCGCTATCTGGGTGAATCTGAATCTAGGAAGATCGCTGAGTGCATCTGAATCTAGGATGATCGCTATCGGGGTGAATCAGGTTTATGAAACGGTGATGTTTTATAAACAGGCACTCTGGAATTACTTTGTTTACGAGAGATTTTGACAGTACGTCAGAAATGCATCCTGATTCACATTACAATTATCTCCACTGTGTTCTCTACTGTAAGTAGAACACGGAAAGATCCTAAATTTGCTCAAATACGCGTACAACGCTCTATCTGAACGATGTAGCACACATGTTTCTGCGGCTCCAATTAGTCTTTTATAATACTCTTGAATTAAAAGAAGAGAATACCTCAAGTGACCATGAGCTTATTTTGTATTTATTTGTGACTAAAATGTTTTACACTGTGAAATGTTTATTTCAATCTTTATGGGCAAACCGATTCCTTACCCAGATGTACTTACTATATATTCATGTGTTTGTGTCAGATCGTAATCATGTTCCCTCTTACTGGCAGTCAAGGAAGCAAAAGTGTATATTGCCAAGATGTCTTAAAACAACTCATTTTCCACGCCTTTGCTTTGCTGAAAGAACCTTCGGAAATTATGTCAAATTATTTTACAAACATATAAAATGCCTACATCCTTTGTACTTTCATCCTGTCTAAGCGTAATTAGTTTGAATTCGTATTAAACAAGATATTTAAAGACTAACCACAAAAAGTTAGTTGATTTTTAAGTTCAATTACACATATAGGCAAAAACTATTACTAAAATGCTTAATGACATTTTTTAAAATAACAAAAAAGGACATTCTAGTGTATTAAGTTTGGTATACGAACTCTAAAATTAGACTATCAATCTTCTCATTAAATTTCAGCTGGTTGAAATAGCTGTAATATCAGGTCAAAGCATTTTTTTCGAGTTCACGATCGCCGACGCTCACTGGAGCGAACTCCTCTCCGCAAAGAAAGTGAGGCCGCGATGCAATTCGGAGCCCGCTCCCGCGCCGCCGCCAGCCCCGCGGGCGCCCACATCGTATTTGGACCCGGAAATTACGCCTCGTTTGGGTTTCCCACTAAGCAGCCGCAAAAACGCACAGCCGTCTGCCTTCCTTCCCCGCCGCTTCGTTTTGTGCTCGGCGGCTGCCTCCCGCCCGCCCTTCGCCGCTGGCAGAAGCCTCCCGCCCCGGAACAATCAAGATGTCGAGACGAAGCTTTCCTAAAATCATTTCTCTTGTAATAATGGGCGCGTTCGCGTCGCGTCGCGTCGCGGAGACAATGGAAGAGCTCGGGAGGGCGGCGTTTGCGGCGGGCGCCGCCAGGCAGTGCTATCGGCGGCGCGCATCTGCGATACATGGGAAGGTGACCAAGCGAAGCGACATTCACAATAGCGCCCGGTAAACGGCGCGGCGTCGGCCGACTCACGAATTCTCATGCGCGCTCGCGTGCGCCGCCCGGCCAGGGCGACGAATGTGGCCGCGCAAATTGTGAGAAGGGACGTCGCGCCGGCAGGGTGCAAGGCAAGTAGTGCATGCGGTAATTACCAAGGAGTGCAGCGCTCTTTCTCTCGGGCGAGGAGAGACGGAGGGGAAGGGGGCAGGGAAACGAAACGTGGCGACCAAGGAACCCGTGAGAACCGCCCGACCTGGCGGGCGACGCGTCGCGCCGCTAGCCAACGGAGTCCACATTTCGACTGTAATTTGTACTGCAAGTGTAATTCCTCACTTATAATAATAATAATAATAATAATAATAATAATAATAATAATAATAATAATAATAATAATAATAATAATAATAATAATAATGACAACAATAATAATAATGTAAGTACTTGGCGTTTTGGGTCGGTAGTCAGACTTCGCCGGCCAGCAACCGGTGTCCCCCTTGCCTTGGCCTAGTTAAATTCCCATGCTTGGGGGTAAGAGCGACATGAGGCGAACATGACGTATTCTCTTCACCGTAACTAGCAAGATCCGTCTGCAACAACTATATTTTTATCTCGATCGGCAATCAACCCGAGAACCAAAGCACGAGAAGCTAGTACGCTACCCATGAGCCATCCCAGAGGATGATGATGTTAATAATAATAATAATAATAATAATAATAATAATAATAATAAATTATTTGCGATTACATTGCACAAAAGAAAGACCTGTAGTAAAAGTACAACAGAAAAGTATTAGAAGCCTAATTCGGAAATGATAAACCCCAAAAACATTTTTCGTGTTATTCAGTAATTATTTCCCAAAACTACTGATTTGAGATCTCTACCCGTTCTAGAACAATGTAATCACTTCTCACTGTAAAATAAGAATTTCGTAAGCAAGAAACATAGGCCTGTTTCTGAAATAATTTATATTTACGTTCTGTCTACGTAGTATGTTGCGGTCTATAGCAGAAAACTCTGCTATCCACTGAAACTTAAAAACGCAATGCATCCCACTATTACAATAATTGAACATTTTTGTCCCGACAGTTGTCAGACGATTCTCTGGATATTGCGTTTGTTTACACTTACTAATCTTAGCATCAATAAAGCTCTTCAATCTTTGAACTCCAAAAACTCTCTATATAACATTGACTTCGTTCAAGAGATCAATTGCAGTTTGCAAAACCAAACTACAAAAAAAAAAGAAACTTCATGGAATGTAGTACTCATGCCGTTTGAAATTGAATTTGCAAAATTTAACAACAGAGCGAAAGGTTTGCTAAATTGATTTTGTTTGGCGGCTCTCTTCATTTTCAGTATATTTCTTGATACAGTATATTTAGCGCTAACTCTACCAACAGTTTAAAGAAAAAATTTGGAGCCGTTTATGAGAAAGTTTTGTTTTTGATGTCTCTAAATATTGACATATTTCACATAAAATTGTAAATTTCAAACAACTGTAATTTTAAAAGGAAATGTACAAGACGTTAATGAAAGAACTAATTACGGAGATGAAATTTCATTGAAATAAATCTCTATCTTTAATATTGTAATTGTAGGAAGAAACTTTGAAAAAATTCAAACTTTGGCAATTTCAGAGTTAACAGTGAAAATCGAATTTGTGTCATCTTTATACGTGTATTTCATTCTATACTTACAATAAATGTAAAGAAAATATTTGAAGCCGGTTTTGAGAAAATTTTGAAACATTTCCTTGGGGTTTCATGTCAAGTACCCTAAAATGTAAAGAATGTTTTTTCAACATCACGGAGCTTCGCCCGTTTGGGGCTGCTGGTCGCCCGGGCGCCTCCCAGGCAGCGGAGCGGGGCTGCTGGGCGAGGCGGTCCGGCAGGGCCCTGACGACGACTGCGCGCACAACATTCATTTGGCAGCGAATGGGTCAATGAAAATCTGCCAGTCGTAATTGCCCCCTATGCGCCCATGCACAGTGCTGACGATATCGAAAAAACAGTATTTTTTACCAACTTGACGAACCTTTTGGACCGGCGTGGACCAGAGTGGAAGAATGTAGGGTTCATAGAGATGCAGAGGGCGGATCAAGTAAAATAACTCTATAACACTTCTATGAAAAATAAAATGAAGCTATTAATGGCACCTCTTCAGGGTTCCCCTGTTCTTTTATATCTGATAAAAAAAATTGTTTTGGGATAAGAATGTGAAAATACTGGAAGAAAAAATCCAAACTTTGCGCTGTCATTATGAATACTACACAAACGTGCATCATACAAAAACAAACTACCTCCTTCTGATAACCTTTTCCTTTCCATCATGAGAAAGCATCCTAGGATATAATACTTAAGAATTTATATTTTTGACTGACAATATGATACTGCATGTTGAAAGGACGATTACATTTACATAACTAATGAAATAAAGGCACTAAAAAACCGGTTTCTTGCAAAAGAGACATAAGTTTCCAGCAGGTTGGTAGCTCTGAAGACAGCGTTCATCTTTGTCGACGATGCAATTAAAAATGAAGGAGGATGACAAAACACACAACAATTAAAAGTGGATATTATGTATTTATGTGCGCGCGCGCGAAGCGTAACTGCTTCGCGAATTGCCGCGTGTTGCCCTCCCCGCCGTCCGCGGTGAGGCTGACTCAGATAAGAGTCGGAATGAGAATGAGCAGGTCCTCATTTCGGCGGGAGAGCACACGGAAGAAGCCACGGCCCGGCAGACCGAATCAGGCTGAGCGCTGTGGACAAGAGCTTCGACCCGGAGTTACTCTCAGGCAAAGATTTCAAAGCAAGCCGACAGCAAATGAAGTACGGGCAGCATGCATCCGTTGAAAAAGCAATAATAATCGATGACACTGACTCACCTGGCACCTGCTTGATAGTTACCTCTTTTCTTTCTTATAATTATCTTTTTGTCTTTGAAGTACATTATATACATTGTATCCATTATATGTATTAGTAAAATTTGAGTTATAATAATATTCCTCTTCCTGGTAACTAATGAACAATTTATAATAAATTGAATTACAATTGTAACTTCCTGAATTGAATCATAATTTATTTGTTAGGCTGTGAAGATGGGCGAGATCAACGTAATTAAACTAAATAGCACTACATCTTTTACTTATCTCACTCCATTTTTCATTACATTTTCATTTCATTACATTCAAGGATTTTTGCAGAGCAAGTATTGTTATGGACAGATATATGCGAGATCTAACGCAATATATATTACATTAGAATACGTTTAATCTTTTGTTGCAGAGTCTCAATTTATGTAGGTTTATAAAGGAATTCATTTTTTTAGATTTATAGAACCGTTAAGAAATTATTCTACGAACTGCTAAAAGAATTCAGCATTGTTTTTGTACCACCATTCAATTAAAGCTCCATCTCATAAAGAACTCGTTTTTTCCCTCGTTATCTCCAAAAAGCCGACCTAAAGAGGGCAGTCACTTTGCACTAAAGTTATTCCTTCGATATCTGAAAGCAAATCACCACAGTATCTTTATTATTATTATTATTATTATTATTATTATTATTATTATTATTATTATTAACATATTTTCTGAATTCCTAATTTCCAACGCGCGCACAAATTGAAAGAAAACTAATTAGCCTGCGGCCATGTGACAGATGTCTACAGATTTGTTTGACGCCCAGGAATTCTGGAAAAATCCAAGAATAATGAAATAGTTTCAATTTTGGCAGAAAAATGCAAATATTTATTTGAATGTGTTATTTTCCCTTTCCCTGAGCATATCGACTGAATTCTCATACTCACTGCGTCAATTTTTTCGACCCAGTTGCCCTGCGGTAGCAAGACTCCAAGGACTGTCCGCCATTAAATATTTGCTATTTACGTTGCGTTATTTAACAGCTCTTTAGATATTCTTGTGTAAAAAACTGTAATACTGTGTGTAAACTATATTATGTTATTGCAGTATTCCTGAAGACTATTTGGGTTATATTATTGTTATTAATAATAATTTCTTATTTGGCAAAGAATGTCAAGTAACACTTCGTTTTCGGTCGCCGACATCCAATTAGAGATGAGCACCAAAAGGACTAGAATTGCTCTAAAAAGCCTGCTTCTTGTGGCAAACTTTTCAACCATTTGTTATTCGTTTCTTTGTGTTTGGTTCATTTCGAGTCATTTAAGGTAATGCAAGTCGAATTTCAATGGTATCTTACAAGTTAATTTCTTGATCATTTTCATGAGATGATTTATTACCTTTTATTATTCCGCGTTTGGATTTTTCATTTAAATTTAATGTGACTTTATTAGGATACCTTCGCGAGACACAATTCGTTTATTAAAAAGGAAGAAAGATAATAGGACAATAATTTCTAGGGTGCTTGAGACTGATGATAATCGGGGATCAAAGTACGATAGAGAACAGACGAGCACTTATGAAGTTTACCATTTTCATTGGGATGCCATGATGAATGTTCATTAAAACATACTCTTCTGTATGATTTGTGGTCAATGCCATTTTTAAGTAAATTGAAAGGTATGAAGTGTAGCTATGGTATATTTTCAAAACGCCGTCCTCGTCATTTAACACTTAAATTCACTGGCCAATTATCACTACACCATTATCAATTCGTATTAATTCTTTGGTTTTGTCTTTTCTCTATTATAGGTACATCGTTATTTTACAAATACTGCAAAGAAAATGAGATTAGTGTGCGTTGACTCGCTACCTAAGCGACATATCCAACATATCAATAAAAATAGTTTGCAACACAATCAGTATACGTTATTATTAGCGTATGGTTTCGAAAAATTATGGAAAAAATGAGAAAGAATAAATTTCATAAAACGTTAAGAGCCAAAACTTTTTAGAGGTTTCTACCTACACATATTAAATGTGTCTCAAATGTTGAAAAACTGCTATAAATACGCATATTGTGTTTTACATTATGGAAGGACCGAAAAATGTGAAAAATGTAAAAATAAATTTCAGATTGGATTAACATATACTTTCAGTGATACATTTTGAAAATACAAAGAAAAAAAGGAATGATTTTTAAAAGGTTGTAGATGATCTAAGTAGGAATTTCCTAGAGAAATCAACAGTAGAATGAACATAATGCCACTCACAACATATTTTCTAAAACGCGAAGCAAACGCGGCGCGTTAAACTTTGATTTGTAGTCTACAATCTCTGAAAAAACGAATTTCAGAACCATTTACGCGATAGAAAAACGTTTTAAAGTGTGGAGTAGTTTATAAATGTGGATGAGTAGATACGCATTTTGTATCATTATGCCTTTTTCCTTTGGTGTTCGTCACGAAATCGCCAGGCAAGCTGAACCGCAGGGTCACACAGCGCGATATCTCGCGAGGAGAAATTTCCCCGGCAGTTCCGGAGTCGCGTTGCTGCAGCGGCGTTGGGTGCAGTGCGGGGGGCGATGGGGGGGAGAGGAGGGGAGGGATTCTCGTCGGAAGGAGAGGCCGGTGGCGGGAGGGGGGGCGAAGGGGGAGAGGAGGCCTCTGGGCCCGCTGCGCTTCCGGCCGGTGCTCCCCCCCCGCCCCGCCCCGCCCCTCCCCGTGCCCGCCATTTCCCTCCGCGCTGCACCCGCTGCAACCGCATTCCCGCGGCAAAAACGCGGTTCCTCCTCCTCCTCCTCGTCGTCGTCCTCTCTCCCTTCCTGGTGCGTCGCGTCGCGCGGGCGCGGGAATTTTCCGCTGCAACGAGCGCGCGCCCGCGCAGCCGAGCGCCGCCGCTGCAACCGCCACCGACCACCAAACGGCCTCCTTTCACGTCGCTCGTCATACCTTCGTTCGCTGCACGCCGCCGAGACGGTTCCACAAGAGAAGCACCACCCCCACCCCCACCCCACCCTTCAGATTTCACAGGCGTGTTTTTTTAACAAGGACAGTTTCCTGAAGGTAGCTTCCCCACCCGGGCGAGTTGGGAGGTAACGAGCAGCACGCTCGTGCACGGTCTTTGAATGTAGCGCCTCAAATTTCGATCAATTCAGGTGGAAGAGATGGACAGTAAATTCGCGAGAACTTCGTGTCTTGTATCATGCCAATCATGTCAGTGTCAGTTTTTGTTATCAAGATGTATCGTCTTGCACGGCTGCTTTCCACCAGTCAGGGTCGGAATCTGACCTGTTCACAGTTAAGATTGATAGATATTGTACAAGATAAGTAAGATATTCGCGGTTTGTCTGCATTGTAGAAACAATTATTTGCTGCAGTGCATTGGAAGTTGAAAACAAATTGGTCAATATTGACCGCGCTGTTTTCGCTGGCTTCATGGACAACCACGAAGCAAGCAAAGCAGAAGCGCCCAGCAAGCAAGACAGTCTGACCCGGGAGACTATACATCAGGCATTCCCAATCTTTGGCTTTCATCGACCCTTTGTAGATTTGTTTGTTTCATCGACCCCCTCACGTTTTCTACATAGTATGCAGCATCCATGCTCATGGCACGAATAATTGCACTACAAGCTTTACAAATAACTATTTCCTGCACCAATATTCTCGGAAATAGCAAGCTTTTCATTAGTAAATGGAGGACGCTTGCGCTTGAGAAGCTGAGTTTTTTTATCTTCATTGAGATGCAGTTGTTACAAAATGGTGAGGGTTTTTTAAGAACTGGCCACAACAACCTACTGTGCGTATTGCGGAAAGTACTTTCTTACGCGATAGAAAATGGTCGTGAATGTATACTTATAATTTCTTGAGTTTTATAAATATCCTAATTCCTAAGAATGAACAAGGGATATGAAAAAAGAGGAGCGAATTTGTAATTTATTTTTATGTTCTGTTGGTTTATATTTGAAAAAATTACTTTTTTTTTTGTAATCAATGTAATTTTGATTATACTGCTCAGGCGTCGGTTCATATTCGACTACTGACCCCCAATGGGCACCTCGATCACTATTGACCCCCTTCAAAATTTCGGCTCCCAGGAGGTCTAAACCGACCCCGTTGGGAACCCCTGCTACAGATACTTCGCTGTCCGGAAGACGCCACGACCTGGGCAGAGTTGCTGACTTCCACCGTCATACTGGGACCTTCCTTAGGGCGAAATTCGCCGGATATTTTTGCACATTTGGAAGACCTCCAATGTGCGTCTGCTGATTTTTTTCATACCCCATAAAAATAGTGATTAAGCCATTTTTCGACGTGCCCCTGTTCACTGACTGCTGTTTCCCGACACGTCAACTGATGTAATCATTATTCCTTCCGGTGAAGAGGAAGTATTTTCACGAAAGATGGAGGCGTTCCTCCCTTGCTAGATGGTGAGATCGAGTACCGACGGGAGGGCGTGGGAACTTTCCTCAGTTATCCCTCTCAGTGGGGCATCGCCCCAGTCGGGGCAAAACTCTGAGGTATCCCATATGTAGCGTAGTGTAGTAACTGTGTGTTTGCGTGTGTGTATGTGTGTGTGAGAGAGAGGGAGAAAAAAGACAAAGAGAGAGAGAGAGAGAGAAAGAGAGAGAGAGCGACTGTCTAAGGGGACAAGAAGGAAGAGAAAGGAAAGATCACGCGCGGTTTGTGGCCCTTTTGTTAGCTCCGACAATCGAGCGAGGTAGCTCCGGCATCCACCTGGTATTGATCCGGGAAATCACGGCAAACTACCGATTAGAGCAGCCAGCCGCAAGAATTTTCATCCAGACTGCAGTAGAATTCGATAGCTATGTAGTTAGTGTGGAACGGCCGCCATTGGCGGACTCGAGCGCATGACCTCGCTGCACCTGAGCCGCTGCAGAGGCAGCGGAAACGCTGGCGCTGAGCTCAACGCAGCCGCGGAAGGGCCCTCGTTAGATGTCATGTCGGCGCTGCACAAAAAGTTCTCTTTTCGCTGGAAGACGGTTTTATAGTGTGCTGAGTGGAGTGGAGAATTTTGCGGCCAAAAAGAAATTGTTTTCCTTCCGCCATATTCTGGCTGTTTGGTGAACCATCTTTCCGAAATTTTTCCTAGTGGTAGAAAATGTGGTGGGTTCCTCCATTGGCCCGACATCAACTCCTGTCCGCCCACCTTGCAGCAGCGTGGGCGCGTGGGGGCCTTGGGCCGGCGCAGGACGCGCTCGACGCACATGGCAAGCGCATTCACGGGCGCTCGGCGCAAGCACTTCAGAACGGTCGTCTCTCATTTAGTTACCTTCTCTTCACTAAAAGTGACTTATCCTCAAGAGTTTTACTAACTTACTCATTACTGTATTTTAGAGATGAGCCCGATAGATTGGGGAAGGACGCGGCTAAAACTTTCTAAACAACGGCTGACATTGATGGCTAACGTTTCATTGACCCTCGAAATGTATCGCTAAATAATACCCGTGTGCGTTGCAAGCTTGATTAACCATTCACCTGTATTAGTGGTAGAGAGAGAGTCATCTATTTCATTTGAAATACAAGCACACCACAAACAGCGTCCGTGGCAATGTGCGGCAGAGAAATGCAACGCTGAGCCACCTTTCGTTTTAGTATTGCTGACAATTTATCACGGCCGAAAATGTGCTTCGACGGTCTAAAGACCGGAATAAGTTCTAATCCAACTTCGTATGTTTGTTTTGGAAAAAATAATATGAAGTAACAAATGAACGAATACTCACGTTAGGAATGCCCATTAGCCAGACGCACGTTAGCCAGAGGGTGTGAAAAAAGCTGTATCGAAGATGATGAACAAACCATTTGAGACTCCATCCGGCTAGTGTTGGTAGCAGCCACAGCACGCTAGCTCAAGTAAGGTGATATTCCGAATGTGTAGTATTTTGGCATACAAATGCGTTAAAAAGTGGGCGTTCCACAGACCCACAGTTGTTTTAAATAAAACGCCAAGGCCGAAAGTGGAAGGCTCGTCGCCCCTTCTCAGAAATTCGAAACGTCAACCGAAACGTCAACAGAGGTTAGATTAGGTTGTATAGTGTAATAGAAAGGGTACCCACAATTAAGATGGTAAAAAGTTCCCCTAAACCAAATGACATATGAGTGGTTACATTATAATTCTAACATAAAAATAATATTTTTGAAAGGTTTCGAACCCCCGTCTCACCACCCACACCCCTCTACAGCCAAAAACGTGTTTTTTAATTAATCTTTTTCGGCAACTTAACACTATTTTATCTAACTGAAAAAATACGACAAATAAGAAGACGCTTTATACTATCAGAAAAATATTTTTTAATGTTTTCTCAGACCCAAATTCAAACAAAAAAATATTTTTGAAAAAAATACCAAAAAATAATTTTTATGCGTTTAGGAAACATGGAACAGGCTCGAAAAAATCACAACAAATTCACAACCAATTCTGAAGGGCGATATTCATTTCATGTTGCTGGTTTGTAAACAAAAAGGGTGCCAACCTCATGGAAGAAAATTACTGTGCCATGGACTGAAAATAACGACGGGGTACTGGCGTTTAATCAACGCCACCTACACAGATCTATTTAGGTGGTATTGGTTTAATTTTCCATCTACCCACTAAAATCGCAGCGCTAAAACAAGCAAAAGCTCGTTTTTAGAAATATCTTTGAATCTTCTGGACGGATCCAAAAACAAATTGTTATCCATCCGGAGACTGAGACGCGTCGAATGACTCTCATGTGCTCTGATTGGTGCCCGGTAAGTAGTCTAGCCGTGACTGACGGAACCACACATCCGAACATACGCACATTCGGGAGTGGTTAGGAGGAAGAGCGGGCTTGATGGCCCGAGACTCCCCACATCAATAAAGGCATTATTATTATTATTATTATTATTATTATTATTATTATTATTATTATTATTATTATTATTATTATTAATATTATTATTATTATTATTATTCAAATACTCTGTAGGGTTTTTTAATTGATTCAAAAAATGTCAAAATAATATTAAAGGTTGTGTCTTTAAATGTGGGAAGTATAAAAATGTTCTAGTTAACCATTCTCTTAAAAAAAATACATCAATAGTAGCAAGTTTAACATGGGCGGTACACATGGTACCCTCTCCCCTTAGCATACCACAACAATAAGCACATCCTCAAAGACAAGTAACATAGGCTCGCCTTAAGTGTTACCAACCACTTCAGAAGAAAAGAACGATGGAAATCTTGTGGGGTAGTCTACCACCCCGGGTAGGGTTTAAGGGTTAAAAAAACTGTTTTTTGTTTAAAAATTCTTTACTACATGTATTCGGTTTCAAATGTCTAAATAATTATCGGAATAGAATTGTTTTTAAACTTTAAATGCCAATTTAAGGTATATATTCCATTACGAACTTTCGTTACAATTCATTACATTCTTAAAGTAGGTATTCTATAAAAGTCCTTTTTAAAGAGAAAGATGCCAAGTATACTTGCAACATGTTTAACTGTCATTCTTTTTTAGGTACAGTAAGGCTACTGACATTTATCAATTAGATGGCAGATAAAACAATGTCTTAGAATTAGTGAAGTTTCTTATATAGAATACAAGCTTTCCCTCATTTTTATTTTTTTCCATTCATTAAATTTTTTGTTTTATTTTTTGCATATTTTTTACTTCTTTTGGAATGCATTTTTTCGTGGAAGAACGTAAATACATTGACACTGATTTTATTTCTGATTTCTAATAAATAAGAGAATAATTCCCTGATAACTACATCAATCTGTGCTTCACAACTAGCTAAACATGCGAAATGTCAATTCCAGTATTTTAATTAGAACACTTCTACCCTTCCGGGTCACACAACAGCTTCAGTCCACATCCACGAGTTAATTTACGTAGGGTAAATCACGCTAAGGGTATCGTCAGTTTTGAAATGATTAACAATGGATTTATTGTTTTATTTCTCTTTACAGCTGATTACCTTGAGATGAAAAAAAAGTACATTATCCTTAACCCATTTCAATTGAAGCACAGGGTAATAGGTCGAAGCGTCCAGTTTGTGGGAATCCCACTTCCATTAATTGTCCTAGAATGTGACGCGTTACACGACTATCTGAGGTCGCGGACAGCCGTTGTCTGTTGCGCATGATCAAACACAAGGACTGTCTTTGGCAGTGGAGAACAATTACACGGAAAGTAGCAGAGCAAACGTAGGATCGTGATTCTCAGTAAGTGGAGACAACAACCTTGAAAATCTCCTTGAAGTCATCGAAATAATGATTTAAAATGTACTATGTGGATGATATATTCCTAAACCAGAAGATTTTTTATGGAAATGGAAAAAAGTTACATAAGGTGGTTGATATTCAATTCTAGTTACTTGTTTTGCAAATCCTCCCACGAATAGAGACTCAACGAATCGTGCCAAACGTAAAATCTGCCATATTTAGGGATACCAACTAGCGGAGGGTCAATGCAAGTGAGATAATTGAATATTTTACGCATCTACTTGGCTAGTCCGATCTTCCAGAGAGCCTTATAATACATTATTATTTACAATAAAGATTCCATATTTAAATCGAAGGCAATGAGCTACATTAAAACATTAAATAAAACTGAATAAAACAAAATATGTAGCAAGTAAGAAAATAACGTAATAGTTGTGGAATAACAAATTGAAAAATAATACACACATTTGTTTTATTGAGTTTTATTTAAAGCTTTAATGTATCAAACAATATCTGATTTCATAAGATGTAAATTGGAAACTTCGTCGTAAAAAACATTCCAGACAATCATAATTCAAAGAAAAAATCTATTATTATTATTATTATTATTATTATTATTATTATTATTATTATTATTATTATTATTATTATTATATTACTATTAATCCCACCATTGTTGTAACAATGTTTAGTATTGTTGTTAAGGGTTAAGGAATAAATAGCTAAAGTGATTATACTAGTAATAACCCGGAGACATGGGATTCAACACTGTTCAATTACCGTCATAAGAGGGTTCACCTGTGGACTAGTATTAGAGACTGTTTAGAGCCTGTTAATCGAGTTCCGGCTTCATCGCGCATACAATACTCTATCTCCTGAGTTACGCAATTATAAAATTGATGAAGAGTCGACATAGAAAGTGAAGACAGTAAACGAAGTTGCGAAGGAAAATATACACATCTCTTCACTACCCCGTGATTCCTATTTGAAAAAAAAAATATTTATTTGGGTAAACGTTTTCTTATTATCGCAACTTCGCCTACTAGAACGCGCGGACTGCTCTTGACAGCGCAGATTTTCCCTTACTTCACTACTTAGGGGCGTCGGGATAAACGGCTAAAGCTGGGAAAAGACTCTGCAGATGAAAACAAGCGATTCGTTTTCCTAGTTTAATCGCCTAAGCTAGAGCAGTTGGAGCTAGACGTGAGGCAGCGGCGCATGCCAAGCGCTGCCTGTATTTGGTGCGCGTCCACCTGCCAGGTCTCGGAAAGCACACGCGCTCTCGCAAGGGGCGGCCACACTGGGCACTGCCGACTCCGCTGCATTTGTGCGCTGAGAAAATGCAAGTTTTGTGCTTCGGGGCACGGGAGTCTCATTCGCGCTGTAGCCGGAAGCTGGTTGTGTTCCTACCTCGCAAGAACGTCCTACACGTAACATGATTGATTGATCGATTCGTGATTCTGGGCGTGTAAACGGCTAGTCGTAAGTCCTGTAAGTGTAGTGAATTTTTTTTCATCGCGGGAGGTGCCGGTGATCTCCTGTTTGCTGCCGAAATCCGGCGCCGATCTACCTCGACGTACGGAGACTTTCCTCAACCGGGTTTTCCCATTAGCGTGGCACCGCCCCACCCAGGGTAAGCTCTAAGCTCCCAACTGGTCTCCCGGCATGTGTAGTAGTGTAGTGCATGTACGTGTAAATCTGTGTAAGTAAGGGACAGGATAGGACAAGAAATGGACAGGTAAGATCGCGCGTGGTCTGTGGTCCGTTTATTATGGTACTGCTCCGGCATTCTGCTGGTGTTGATCGGAGAAACCTCGAAAAACTACTGATCAGAGCAGCCAACCGCTAGAATTCTCCTCCTGACACTGGATGAATTGAACGTAACTGACCAGTTAGTATCGCCAAGTTAGTAAAGCCTGCCACCGTGGGGACTCGAACCCTAGGACCTCCCGGTCAGAAGCATTGCAGTGACATCAGTTGATGCTCTGAACCAACTTTGCCGGTACTTCACTTCGGTCTGCGGGATTTTCCCCTCCAGGAATCTCGCCAGTGTGGCAGTCCTGGTCGGGACAAGCTCTAAACTCCCCACTGGACTTCCGAAATGTCTTGTAGAGTACAACATGCAATTGTATGCGCCTCTGGCCGCATTGGATCTACGTCTCCAGGTAGTGCAGGAAATCCGCCTCCGTCGGCACTCCTCTCCAAGAAATCCCTTAGAATCACATACATTTGCTGAACATCGAATAAAATAACAAAACAGTTTTTGAAACCTAACGGGCAATAATTGCATCAAATAACTTCAAGAAAAATAAAACTAACAACAAATTCAATTCATGCATTTCCCTTCTAAAACCTGCGGCTAGTATTTCTGTCAAAATATGCGACATTTCTGTTGCTTTTTTTTAATTTCTGGTGCGGCGTGGCCACGTGACAGCGTGCGCGACGCGCGGAGCCAACCGCCGGCGCAGCGCTTCCCGCCCGCGAGGCCGCGCTCCGGCAGGCGGTTACATAACGGAGAACCTAACGCCGCCTCCGCGCCTTTTCGAGGCTTCCATGAGGACGCACTAGAAACCGCCTGCGGCCTGTTAGGCTCGTGTACACACTGGAATCTCGGTATCTCGAAATCGACGAAGGGAAGAAACAACTTGAGATGTTGAGAATGTCGGTATAATGAGATCAGTGTTGCGTCCTGATAGCTCGGGCTTTTTGAGGTTTTGAGCTTTTTGAGGTTTATTCTTCGCCGAAAGAGGAATCGCAGGAGGAACCGTTCAAAATGACTTAAAATTGTTGTGGTTGGATATTCGCACAAGCCAATCATTCAATTTTCATGTCCAACCGCGTCCGGGGGGGGGGGGGGGATCATTTGTTGACATGCCGGATGGTATAAAACGCGGTTTTGGCCTCGCGAGCTGAGCTGACATGGACGTTGTGCAGTTTTTGTCGTAGCAAGCCGCATCACAAGATATATGGCTACCAGAAAATGTTGGTTGGTGTCTATTGGTTGTATTGATGAGCGTCCACCTTTAAAATGTGGAAGTACTGCTGGTAGCTACTTAAGCACAATCGGATTGGGTGGCACAGAAGACAATTAGCGGTATATGCCATCCGCACGTCCATGCCGCACGTCTAGCCGAATGCATACGCACACATGACTGTCCGAAGCCAATGACTCAATGTAAGAATGTATAACGTATTAAATGGGGTTCATATCACTGTCAAATTATGATAATTCACTGGCATCATTTACCTCTAATTTCTGAAAAATATTAGTGCACCGAAATATCATTTAAGGTGCACATCCCGTTACTTTATTACATTATTATATTACTTATTACATTCACGCTACTTTATGAAACCTCTGCAATATGTAACTAGTGGTACTAAAACAGGACATACTTTTTTGCCATTGGTAATGGAAATTAGTTTCAGGCGAAAATTAAATATTTTAAACCAATGGATTTTTTATTCAAAACTTTAAATGAAAAAATATTTATGACATTGAATTCATTATATAAGGTATGCAGTATATCCACGAAAATATGGGATCAGTTTTTTGGCCTTACAATATTCTTGGTAAGCGATATGCTAGAAAGTAAAATAATAAATAATATGATATTAATAGCTTTGGAAAACAAATGCAAATGGATAGAAAAATATATAATAGTAATTATTAAACACTATAGTGATTATTAAACACTATAATTTGCTACAAATAAATAAAGGCATTAGTTTATATCCCCACGAAGGAAAGGCAGCCGTCATGATCGCCTTCTCTTGTCAGTGCGGCGTTATAACAATGGGTTACAACAACAAACAATGACCGCTCATCCACTCGTTTTCACATTTAACATGGTTAAATGACGCAATTTAACTCTAACCACAGACGGGAGTCAAACTGACTCCCCTCTTTTCCATTATGTTATTTTAGTAACATGACGCTTCTACTATATCCACCAGAACTTCAGTACCTTCAAACAAACTCTTTATTGTTGCGTATGCGGATTATCAAATTTATACATCTTGATTTATCAGATTTATTTCCTGTTAAAATTAGCTTTGCACGTCTGGGAGTCAGTTTGACTCCACGTCTATGAACACTCGACAAGAAAAATATTTCTTGACACTATTGAAGGTAGGCATGTCCGTAATATTTGTAACGCATTATCTGTTACATTTATTGCATATATATTTTTATTTTTCGAGCACTATCCTTGGTATTATCTTGATATTTTTCTCGTTTAGCGCTAATGCATCAGCAACAAGGCTGATTTACAGAAAGTCTTGCTAAATAACTAGTTACCAAGGAATTAGAAAGTTGATTGTCCATCACACGTCTTCGATTAAAAAAAGAATACTACATAAAGGAGAGAAACAGATGATGGAAAACTATCAACAAGAAAATACTGCTCTATTAGTCCTAAGAAACTGATGATGACAACAGATATTATTTGTTTCTTTTGTAAAATTCACTGTGTGGACAGTGTTCGTCAACAATATGTAACAATCGTAAATGCAATAAAAAATAAAAGTATTTATAAAATATTAATAAATGAGTTAATTAATTACATTCGTTATCAAATATTTAACCTGAATAGCTCGACCACAGAGACGCAATTAAAAAGCAAGTAATTAATAATTATTATTAACTCGAAATCTTTTAAACCAATTTTTTATTATTATAAAAGTAATTTCACAATGTACACAAAAAACAATTCTAAAAAGTCAATTAGTAAGGTATAAATCCGAGGAAGCATGCGGAGTCAGTTTGACTTCACGTCTATAGTTACGTAACATAAATTCAGTCTGTCTTTACGGGTTAAAATGAAATAATAAAATATAATAATAAATAATAATAATAATAATAATAATAATGATGATGATAATAAAATATGAAATAATCTACAAATTCTAACTTACGTAGCATCCAACTGCGTAAATTGGAAGCGGGCGACAGAAGGCTAGCAATCTTTATTTCATATTTATTTCAAATAGGTTTTAAATAATTTCTAAAAGATTATTTTGTAAACGCATAACATGTAAAAGATTTCGATGTAAAAAACGAACAAAGAAATATGAAATAATATACACGTTCTAATTTACGTAGCATCCAACTGCCTCAAAATATATCTAAAATTACAATCACGAAGCGCAGGATTTTCAGAGCGGGCAAGAAAATTTGACGCCCAATTACTAACAAAATACTCATATTTTTGAAAAATTCAACGTGACCTTATTTAAGATCTGTTTTTTGATGAAAACATGTCATTAAGAAAAAAACACATCTTCATAATTGTAGTTGTAGGAAGACGCCGAAAAAGTTTGGTTCATTCAATTTTCGAAAAATAGGGTTTTCAACTGATGAGTATTTTCATGAATTAAACCTACATTAAAAATAGGGTTCTTACTGATGTATATTTTCATGAATTAAACCTACAACATATAAATATAAAAAAATCAATTTACAAAATGTCTCTGGAATTTGTAGCGTATTTTGCGTTGTTTTCATTTCCAACGCTATTTTCTTTGTGAACCAGGGGTAGTAAAATCCGAGATGAATATCTTGTGCGGAAAAGCGCCATAAAGTTGTCAGAAAAGAGCAGCGAAGCATCGGCTGCCGGGGCCGGGCATACGAACTTGGGCTAAAACACCACGTCCCGAATTTGCACACGGTAATTTTGTACGAGGAGCAAACACAGTGCAACAATCACGAAGAGCTAAATGACGGGGGCTAACGAGGAGGGCTGGCGACAAACGAGCCTCTACAAGCGAGCAACTTTCGTTAATTGGGTTATCTTTCCGGACCCACGCTTATGACAGACTAGCAATTGTGCGTTGATGAGATGCAGTAAATTTCGTAGAACGGAAACATGGGAGTTTCAAAGGAGTTGGAAAAGCTCTTGAATCCCGAAAGTTGTCGAAGGGCTGAGAGTGTTCGTGCTTCTGGTGCCGTTGTGGTTTGGGACAAATTATTATTCCCTGCTCATGAAACGTGAAGACGCAATGAAGATAGAGGCTGGCGAGCTAGTTAGGGAGAGGCAGATATTTTCACTCAATCTCGGCTAATGTCACTAATAGTTGCTAAGTAGTGAGCATGAGTCTTACGAACTGTGACGACCGGAAGATAAAAATAATGGTGCGAATATGCAGAAAGAAAGAAGTGTGCTGGGGAAAGCCTACGTATGGACAGCGACATTTGTTTGGCATATTGAGCATGTACTTATCTGAAAATGTAAAATGCATCTCGCAACTTACACGGTAACAATGCATAACCATGCATCGGAGGTAAGAATGTGATTCACACAATTCTGAGAATTCATCTGAACACAAGAGATATTTGTCTACGGTTTTGAAATGTGAAATAATTGATTTTTATTTCAGAGGTATTCTCGGACGAGGGAAGTTTCGAGCTTGTTGATTAGAAGTTCCAAGAAAGACTTATTTTGAAAGTTTATACCTTTTTATTAACGATCATGATATCAAAGTGAATTTTCTTGATACATTCATCGTGTCACAATTTCCTAATTGCTGCACACATTTTTCGGACGACTTCTGTAGGTACGTAATATTCTTACATGAAACCTGATTTACAAATGACCAATAACAAATTCCTCTGAAGGTTGTATGGAACTTTAATACATAACTTAAGACAGGCAAAACTTATATCTAATGTATCGGGCAATATTAATTACGCAGTCTCTGATCTCCCTGTTAAACCACAGTCGTATCCGTGAATCCGTAAATATTGCCTATAAATCGGTTATGTGGACGCGGAGGGCAAGGAAGGTAGCTCGAGCGGAGCCTTGGCCACACCTGGAGCCGCCCACCTCGCCGCGCGCCGCCGCCTTCCGTCACGCACGCGGCGGCTCCCACGACATCCGGCAGCCCGGCCGCGCGCACGCACGCGCGCGTCGCGTACGGCGCGCACGCTCCGGCTCTTTCGGCATGCACCGCCCCGCTTGGCGGCCGCCGCCCCCGCCACGCTCCGCTCCGCTCCGCCCCGCAGAAACACTTTGCTGCCGTGAGACACATCAACCGATGCCCACCCGTCTCAACGATTACGTCTGCCTCCGCGCCACGCCGCCCCTGGTGCCGCCGCAGCCGTTGCCCCACGGGGGAATCCGTGCTCTACCAAAGAAAAATATTCGACAAGCTCCTTTCTCAGCATGCAGTGGTGCATAGCATTCGTTTGCACCAGACAATAGAATTAAAATCAGAAGGTACAGACGGTGTCGCACCCAAGCGAAAGGCTCTTGAGGCTTCAGCTCTCCCTAGAGGGCATACGTTTTAAATGTCTATAAACCAACTAAAAGTAATTCAGCAAAAATTAAAATTTCTTTACGAGAAAATATCAAGTCATCCGGACAACACCTTGAGTCTCCCGCCCCTCCCCCACAACAAATCCTGGCTTTGGCACCGCATAGTAACGGCATGACAAGGAAGCGAAAATAGTAAAACTATAATTTGAGAGCTACGATTGATCTGAAATTTGCCTTGTGAGGTAGTATATTTGAAAAAGAAATTTAACGTTCTGCCACCTGGAGAGCCGAGGTCGCTAAGAGCGTGTACCGACTCAGCGCTTCTGTCCGAACGGTCGCGGGTTCGAGTCCCGCCTTGAGCTTGATAGTCTCTTGTTTCATATGCATGTATCGTCGCGGAGGGCCTCTCGTTAGCTGACTCTAGATCAGAGGAGCTCGCAAGTGTGCTGGTGTCTAGTATATGCATCCTATCGGGACGAACAGAGTTAACCGGCTGTCGGCTGGAAAAAAGCTCTTGAAGGAAAAAGAAATTTACTAGCTTGTCAGCTAGGTCGAATGCAGTGCCTGCCTGGAGGAGAATTCTAGCGGCCGGCTGCTCTGATCGGTAGTGTTGCGTGCTTTCTCCCTTCAACATCAGGCAAATGCCGGAGCAGTACCCTAACGAACGGGCCACGGATTGCGTGCGATCTTTCCTTCCTAATACTTGTCCTATCCTCACCCCTTATTTACACTCACCAACACTAACATGCACTTTACTACAACGCATGCCGGGAGACCGGTCGGGAGCTTAGAGCGTGTCCCAGCTGGGGCGGTGCCTCGCTGGTGAGAGATACCTGGTTGAAGTAAAACCCCGCTAGCCGACGGTGGGTCGATGCCGGATCTCGCCATCTTGTAGGGGAAGACCACCGCTACCTTCCCGAGGAAAACATGCTCTACACTTACGGGACCAATGACCTGAGCAGTTGACGCGCCCGGAATCACTGACAACCCACTGACCTCGTCGTGGTCCTGGCCAACGTGAGGCCAGTGCACAGCCGTCGCTTGTGCGAGGCGAGGCGAGGCGAGGCGCCATATCTCCTCATCGGCGCTCAGGCAGACCACGTGCACGGCCTCACTGGCACGCGCTCTCTGCTCGAGCGGACGCATCAAGCGACAACGGGGAGGATCTACTTTACAATGATTTTTCCGGTAGCACCTTCCAGAAGATTAATAAAATCATGATGGTGATAAAGATATGTTCCGTTTAAAAAAGCTCAATCAAAATAAGAAAACTGAAATAGCAAATGAACTTGGCTTAATCACACGTACGTGTTTCGTAGTTTCAGTAATCTGATTATAGTGGAAAATCGTTTTTGTGCACATTGTCACTCTGTGAAACGTAATATACTCTGTGAAAGTGAAGTCTTCGGTTAGGTCCAATGCAAAAAACCTTCAGTTTTTCTTAGTAGTTTTTTTACTTCAGTTCGTCTATTACGTAATTTTTTTTTGTTAAAAAGGCAAGGATACTGACTTTTACATGCTAATGAAATATTATTTCTATATATATGTATATATATATAGAAATATATTTATGTATATATATATATATATATATATATATATATATATATATATATATATATATATATATATATATATATATATATACATAAAAAGATAGAGAAAGGGGGGAAAGGAAATATTGCACAAATTCATTTTTTATAATGACTTGACATAGCACTCCCTTGACTTCAATGTAAAACATTCACCTTTGCATGTGTTTGACCAACGATAGAGATGCATCTTCGTCCACTAGACGGTAGAGATACACATGCAGAAATGCATGCCACGGAACGTTTCCGTAGGAAACGTCTTGTTGAGCACAGCATAACATTACGTGACCGTGTCGGAGAGTCACGGAGATTTAGAAAGAACTTCCCAGACCTTCAACAGACTCCCATTGCAGCACTTAAAAGAAAGGAATAAATATTCAAACCACGCTGAATATTTTAAACTACCCTTTGTGGATCACAATTTAAACTAGCGGCACTAGAGAATGGAACAGACTGTCGTTCTAGTGCTCTAATTTCCTTGGTGTGGGCTGGCGTTTCGGTTTTGCTCCACTGTCATGAGGATGAGATTTTACTCTTCTATAATTTTCTTATAGTAAAATTTCGGTTCTGCAATTAAGAAACCGAAAAGTTGAGAATATTTCAAAAAAATGTGCTTTGGGTGGCGATAGATGGCAGCTGGTAAGATGATGGGACAGACCGATAAGCTAGGTCAGACCAAAGTAATTAGAAAACTAACTAGTATGAGAAAGTCTCTGCCATTCTGTAGCATAAGTAGTTTGTTTTTGTTACGCTGTATGCATTTGCAAAGCACCCTATTTAGCATTCAGATAACGAGGAAAATGTTTTTGAATCATGTTATTCGACTTTACGAAGAGAAATGCTCAATTATTCGATTTTTTTCTGGTAATGAAAACAAAAATATCTTTGCTTAAATTTTCAGTCAACCAGTTGATTTATTTGGTTACGAATAACATTTTCGGGATATTTGTGAATAGAACTAGCTGCTGCTGTAGAATACGTCTGCTTAATCTGTCTTCAACAGTTTTTTTTTCTCTCGAGTCGTCAAGTTTTTCGTTGACGGAAAACTATAGGAACCTTCACTATCATGTTCACTTGCCTTCCAACTCCTCTCTCTACTATATGTTCACATTGTCGAGGATTTCACTTGATTCTCTACTTCGTGATCTTCAACGAAATCCAAATTTGGACTTTGTCTTCATTAGTTCAAGGAGTTTGAAAACCATTGTGGTCACGCAAAAAAGTTTCGTTTTATCATTTGTTCTATCCCACGCTGTTAATATAAGAAAAAACATGCGCGTACACTCGCCTGCGTGTATGCGTGCATTCCGTGTTTTTATTTAATTTTGCAATAATTTAAGGATAAATATTATGAGTGTTTCGTTGAAACTGCTTATAATTTTGAAGCGTTAAAAATTAATTTACTTCATACATAAAATAAACATTGAAAATTGTAAAATATATATTTACGGTGTAGTATTTCAATGCCTTAAGGTATTACTGATAAAATTAGGAAAGTAATTTATAGAATGAACATTAAAAAAGAGTGAATTATCAAATGAATTATAAAGTCAATTATGAGATTCATCATAGATGATAGAAATATATGGAATATGCGATACGTTTATTCTTAAGTAGTATTACATTATACGTAGGTAGGAACACAAAAAGATTTATACTTAAGTTCTAAATTAGTTCTTTAACTGCACAAAAATCTTCCCTAGCTCTGCATGAACAGAGGCCATATGACCTGTATTATTCAAATGATGGAAATGTCCAATCAGTATCATTTTTAATAACTCTACAATTTTTCGAAAACGCTAAATAAAGCCTATTCCTAATTTATCACTTACTAATAATTTTCCTTCCAGTGTACACAAAATGCTACCTCAGATTTTTCAATAAAAGGAATTTTTAATCGTTATATTCCTACACACAATGTATTTTAAGATTATTTGATTAAATATTTTTTCTACTCCCATTGTATAATTCTGCAATTTCTTGTCTACAACCCGTTGCATAATGATTCTCATTACGATACAGATTTCGTTATGATACAAGTTCTTGACAAAATCACAGAGAAGTTTACCAACCAAGTATTGACACTTCATTAATCATTGAGAATCGTTCTAGTAAATGTTTTGTTCGATTGTGTACATTAAAATTGCATTTAATGAAATATAATGTTTATTAGTTTTAATTTATTTAATTATCAGTATTTTTATGTGGAATATTATTTAAAGTTAATTGGATCGTAATTTCACTTTGATCCTATTTGACTAACGCAATGGTAGTGGTGGAGGGACATTTGACTGACTGAAGTTATTGTGGGTGAAGGTTGCTGCCGTGTGTTTGTCCTTTAAAACAGGCTAATTCTTTAGTTCGAAATTTCTTGCGAATCAGAGGAGTTGGCACCTCCAGAAATAAGAGAAAAAGCGAAAATGGTGATCTCGTATTTATTGCTGCAACTTGTGTATTTTGTCGCAGGCGGACTGGTAAACCAAAGCCACCTGCGGCAGGTAGGGTAGCTGTCGGCTAGGTGGCCTTGGCTGAATCCTGCATGTCAACTGTGACGAAACGATTCAGTGTAAAAGTTTATAAAACTTATAAAAGTCGTAGAAAAAGTACCGTATGAAACTCCATGTAATGGGTATTAATACACTCGCGTGAAGTTTACGATACTCGCTCGTACCTTGCTCGTATCGTAATATCATACTCGTGTATTAATACCCATCATTACATCATCGTTTCATAATGTACTAATAGCTAATTATTGTAATGTTGAAACAATAATTGGCATGAAATATTGGAAAATGTATTATTGGCGTACCGCTTCCATTGTATTGATTGAAGTTTTGCTAGTTTCGTACGTTCTTCTTGGAACTAAACTATGTAATAACGTTAGACTCCTGAAGTGTTTCTTTCCCTACGTGTGCGCTCCAGGTGGCTCATAAATTTCTCTGACTGCCTGCCTTCAGATGTTAAGTAATGATAATGTACGCAAAATGGAGTGACGATTTCAATGCGCTGCGAGATACGCTAAGGGGATTCATTTCTCCTATTTGTTGCGTTACCATTGCCTGTTAAGGCTTTGCACGGCCGAGGAGGCAAACCATAACAAACGAGAAGGCCACACACCGATGAATATCTGCACTTGTATGTCGCTAATTAGCACCTCTAATTCCATCCGAAATTAGACGTGGGAATTTGTATACACACCATCAGTGGGGAGATTATTAGAACCATCTACTGTTTGACAAGGTACTTCCCAAGTGAAAGAGTATACCTCCATTTCCGTTCTTTCCTCTGGTTCTTGTTAAAAAAAATAGACTAACTCGCCTTTTTAACAGTTATATTTATTCTAAGAAAATTATTTTCTTTAGATTCTTGAGTAAAAGATAATTCCCTCTTAGTTTCTTTCTCTTATTGGACATGCAAATGAATGTTGTGAAGTTTCTTAGTGCGTAATGTGAGAAATGAAAATTCGAAAGTTAGAAATTTCATAAACAAAATGTAGGTATTTGTAATATACAAAATAAAATGTAAGATAATTGAGATTACTTATTGGTAAATTTGACAATATAAAATAATAGTTGACAAAAGCCACTGCTAAATGCAACTGGTAATTCATATTCATAAATAAAGGATAAATTAAATATTTGTTATTTTAATCCTGCGAAAGAATTAATGAAGAACGTATTTGGTAATTACAAAAAGACAAGGAGAAATAAAATGTTTCGAAATTTAAATTGGAACAATTTTTCCTAGAATTACTTCGGCGTACAGTTACAATTTAATAACGAATATTTAATTTATGTTGTGTATATCCTACCTTGTTTTGTTGTTAATATCTTAATGTACCTTATTATCATATCTCTTATTTGAGTAGTTGGTTTACTTCACGAAATTTCTCCATAATCTTTGCGTACGCAATCTGTTCAGAATTTTGTGTAATCATGAATACTCGTATGTATTTTGAATTGGAATCTGGTAAATATGATACACGATACCGAGTCAATTAATGCTGTCTTTTTAATAATATCTTCAATAACTTTCATAAAAGTTTCCTCGCAAAAGTGATCAGGTGAATTCAGGTGATTGTGTTTCATTTTATTGTCTCTAGAAACATCATTTACTACTGGTAAAGATACGATATTAATACTTGACGGCACAGGATATTATGTTATTTACTTAATTTATTCTCGAAACATTATTATATTTCTCAATATTATAATATTTCTTTTCAATTTATTTCCTTCAAGAGTCAAACCAGACATGTTAGTCACTTGGTAACATTTCTATGACGCAGAATCGCCAAACAATTAGAGTCAACGAAAATAATTTACTTGACATACGTTTGAAAAGGTTGGACTTTATAGGGTTTCAGTACAAAATCGTGACCAAACACGAAGGCATAAAACCCATCACAGAGACTGTCGCGCTTTGCTCCAAGAAACAACCCTGGTGTAGCCTTGGTATGTACCACGATAAAGAAATGTCCTCGGTGTCAGAAACACGTGTCGTAAAAAACATCAAGTTTTAAAGCTTTGAAGAAATATTCAAGGTATAGGGGATTGATTACTAGTGAATCCGGGCGCGTCAACTCCTAAAATCATCATTCGCGAAAGTGTAGTGCATATTTCTTGTTCGGGAGATGACAGTGATCTTGCTCCGCTGGATGGAGAGATCTGGCGCCGACCTACCGTCGGCTGGCGGGGTTTTCTCCAACCAGGTGTCTCCTAGCAGAGGGGCACCGCGAGGTGTTCCCGCTCCCGAGCGGTCTCGCCACGCCCCCGCAGGGGGGAATCGCGATTGCGCAGGTGGTCCTTGCAGACGACCACGCCCACCTCGAGCTTCACGGCGGGCCTCATGTCATTAGTCTCAAGGCGGAGTAGGTGCCGACCCTTGGGCGGGATCGGGCGTGGGGTTTCGCCAGCTAGGATCGTCTGTGCAGCAAGGCAGAGGGCCTCAAACCCACAGTCCCAACTTCCCAAACCCAAGTCCAGATGGGGAGTATGGACTCCCCTGTCGTGGTTGCCTAGGTTCCGGCGCGGCGGTACTCTCGTCGATAGCTTTAAGGTGGAGGCAGTGAGGAGACAGGTTGGAGGTCCGAGACCCCTGGGTCGCGACCCGGTGTCCCGACACTCAGGACGTCCCCCGGCACATGAGTGGCGCATTGATTAGGCTCCGGATGGACCCACATGGAAAGCCCGTAGCTCAGAGCGGCCCGACCCAGGCATCGAATGGGGAGGTTGCCGTGAGGGCAAACTGCGTTCTGGCGGGATCCAGATACCAGCCTGTCGGGGTACTTGTGCATCGGCGGGTGATGAGGATAAAAGCAAAAATCATAGGTGCCCACCCCGGGAATTTACCCTCTGGTAGAACAAGTCATTGTGTGGTGTGTGGACCACGTAGGGTCCATACATATGTGGCAGTAAAGTGCATGTAAGTGAAAGTGTGTGTAAGTAAAGGGGAGAGGATAAGGCAAGGAATGGGAAGGAAAGATCGCGCGCGGTCCGTAGCCCGTTTGTTAGGGTACGGACCGACATTCGCCTGGTGTGAATCAGACAAACTCCCGATCAGAGCAGCCGGCCGCTTGAATTCTCCTCCAGACAGCGACAGCACTCGACCTACCTTCTGGCTAGTGTCGAAAATCCTACAGCCGTCGGGACTCGAACCCCAGGACCTCCCGGTCAGTTGATGCCCTGAGCCACCTCTCCCGGTGTATAGGAGCTAAACACCTCATTCTCTCACCACAACCTTAGAATCATGCCTCACCCCATTGGTTCCATGCTCATAAATTCTTGGCTGCAAATCTAAACACAATTAGGAATATAATAGAGTGAAGATACTAAATATCATCCTAATTCCAGAGTTTGTTTCCTTATTATTATTATTATTATTATTATTATTATTATTATTATTATTATTTTTATTATTATTATTTCGTAAATCGTGTATGAAAACATTTAAGAGTAGCAGTAAATGATTAATGAGCAGGAAAGTTAAAAGAGGGAGACCATTTCTCTACATCATGTTTGAATTGCAATCCGACGATGGACGGTTCATCTGAGCAACGATGTCCTGTGCCCCTCCTCAGTGTGATGCCAGCGCACGCGAAATTTCGCTGAGCCACCGGCGGCGGCGGCGGCGGCGGCGGCGACGCGTTGGGAAATTGGAGGCGCGCGTCAGTGGGCTCGCTGGGCGGACGTGGCGACACCTCCGCCCCCCCCCCGTGCGGCTCCGGAGGATGGCAAAAATGCCCGCCTCATACGGGCAAACACGGACTCACAAGCTATAAATATATATTTCTAATGTGGAAGCGGAAGTTGACGTAGACTTTGAAGACATTGGATTTTCGACATGGAATCACACCTGCCCATGAATGTCGAAATAATACCCGACGCGCCTCGCGTTCACGAGGATACGATGCATGGTCTTTATGTAATGCTAGACTTGATGAGCAACTAATATGACTCAATTGCGAATTGACTGGATGAAAGATAGAGGAAGTATCTGTTGGCAATTTTCGCCTCACAAGAAGCTCAACGACGCTTCAGTCATCATAAACATCAGTCTCACAAACGAGAAGTTTTTCGTTGTTTACAACAAATAAACAGTTTTCGTGAGTGGGGAAATCGTATTGAGCTAATTATTAAAGTTTTTCTGCGAACAGGATATGTCCAAAAATGTGATATTGACTTTGGTGTATGTAACAAAGTTAAATCCGAACGAGGATATAAAGAACTATGCCCTCAGCCAATTTTGCACTGAGTTATACGTTTGTGAATTTTGGATTTGTGAGAAACAACACATTCATATTTACATTGTAAAAAGGGTCTTTCTCTATAACAATTTAATCTTAATTAAGAAAAGAAGGTTTAAAGGAAATATTCACCAACCCGATTACTGGTCATATATTATAAGTCAAACTCAGAAGTCACCCATTTTCTGTTCGAGAAATAGTTAAATGCTTACAAAATGAAAACAGGTTTTGGCTGGAAATACATTGGACTAGAGAGATATTAAATGTTTTTCACTACAAGAAAAGTCCTCCTGGATTTTTTTTCTTCAAACGTTCACGCTATCCTTATTAGAATTTCCAGTGTATCAGTTTCAAAATAAAAGGAAAGAAAAAAAGGATTTTGACACCGAATTTGCAGTACTCAAAACCCAGATTATTTCTGGTAAGAATAAATAAGAATGAAGGCTTTCTTTCCATATATATCTCCGATTTTTCATCAGTTTCGCCAGGATTTTCAAACTTTTCATGAAAAGATTGATCAGATGACGCTGAAGGCGAAGAGAAGACTAAAGTAAGCAATAGTAAAAAACTATAGCAAATAAAGAAAAGAACCCGAAGAGGAAAGCTAAGAGAGCAAAAATGAAGAATGTAACCAAAAACTTTCAAGTGAAAAAATAAAACACAATAGGACTGCAAAATAATAAGGATGATATTTTGTTTTGTAACATTTCTCGACTTTAAATTGTTTCAAATAATGCTTATGTAGTTTATTAATTAATTTTATAATTGTGGAAGAAACATAATTTAAAAAACAATATTAATAATAATAAAAATGTATTTGTAAATTTTTCATCTAAGTTAAGTAACTATATCCTCTATTGTTAAGTCCGATATTAAAAAAATATATTTAAAATTGGGAATGCCATGATGCTTTTACTAAAACTAAAATCCATACTTCATTGACTTTGTTGAAAAATTAGATAGTTAATACGTGTGAACATTTTGCTGAGATGGATTTAAAATCAAAGATCTTATAGTATTAGTAAATTTTTCAAACCCGTTTTTTCAAAACTAGTATTTTGCACATTGAACCCTTTAAGCAGCAAACGTAGAAATAAGTTAACATGCAGTTACATTGATTCCAGAAGTTTGGAACAGAGAATGTCTTCAAGCCGTAAAACAAACACTGCATGCTCTATACTGAATTAGACTTTATTCCGCTTTTCTCGAGTTTGCAGTGTTATAAATAAACGGTTATCAACACTCTATCGGTATCAACCTCCTGACCTTGACTATTACATGTGCAATGATTACTTATATGTTCTTAACGAGAGTTGTAAATGTAAATATTGGAAAACCACTTTGATTATATATATTTAAAAAACGATATTTAAATGAAAATGAAACAGAATTGAAGATTTTATTTCAATTGCACGAATGATCACGGTTATGAGGTCAACGTTGCTACGAACGACTGCTTCTATCAATAGTGCTTAACGATCGCTTTGCTGTTCACGCGAACACGAAGGCTAACAGGTGACTGGCCAGTCCAACAAAATAACATATTGGGATGTCGATGCACAGACGCGTAAATATATATTTTATCGATGATTCGAAATGCACAATTAAAAAACAACAGAATGCAATATTACATAAATTCGTGTTTCTACTACCGAGAAATACAGAACCTTTATACTGTTCTGGCTGGCCAAGAATATGAGACATAATTATGCAAAACGTTTATTTTAAAAATTACACTACTACAAAATGGCCCTTCATTAGTAACATAATCACGGCGAAGAAACTCAACAGAAACATTTCGATTCAATTCTTCGACTGATATGTTGCGATAGAATTCACGGTAAATAGAAATTCAAACTAATGTTGCATGAAGAATCTAAAGAAAATAAGTTTCGAGATAGAGTAAGTTAAATATTACAAAATATCTTAATTGATTTTTATTGTAATGTAAAAAGTATTTTAATGTTAAACATCACAACCGTACTACTACGCCGGCTTGCAGGAGACAATTCTCTCCACCAGCGGGGCATCGGCCCATCCAAGACTCTCTCTATGAATAAGCTCCCGGCTGGTCTCCAGACGCATGAGGTAGTGAAGTGCACGAAAGTCAAAGTGTGTATAAGTAATATCATAGAATAGGACAAGGACTAGGATGGAAAGATTGCGCGTGGTTCGTGATACGTTTGCTGCTCCAGAATTCACCAAGTATTGACGGGAGAAACCTCGGAAAACCACTGATATGATCAGCCGGCAACTCGATTTCTCTTCCAGCCAGACGCCACCCTCAGAACACAACCCTCGGTACCCCAAGGTGCACCGACAGCGGCAATTTAGGCTAACCGCAGCTAGTAATTTTGCAGAAACATGGAGCAATCGAACACCTTACTTTGTCACACATCTGATTCCATAAAAATTCCCGCAAATCGACTGATCCCTTTCCTGAATCCAGCCACAAAACTTCTGCCACGAACCCGATTGCAGCCTCCCCCCTTCCGCCGGCAGGTGCGACACGCCGCGCGCCAGTTTCTATTTGCAGGAGCCAATTTGCCGTTAAAAGCGGCGCGGTCACCGCCGCGCCGCACTCATGGGCGCGCGAGGGCGGGGCGTAATGGAGGCCGGCATGGCCGGCGCGGCGCGGCGCGACGCGCGTTCTGCCGCTTTATGGCGGGGCTATTTAGCCACCGCCAACTGCCGCCGCCGCCGCGGCGCCGTTCCGCGTTTTATGCCGCTGATTTTCGCGCGGGCGAGGCCTGCCGTGCCTACGGGCGAAAATCCCCCGATGTGTCTGATGAAAAACTTGTCCTGGCGGTGCAGACTGGTAGTGCGGGAGATTCGATATCCGGGAGGCAACACGTTCGAAGCAATGTTGGCCTTTGGGATGACGTCTAACCCAGCCTAATGCAAACACTTAGATGGATGTTCTTTGACTAACGCTTGTTGACTAAGCCACATGTTTTGTGGGGCTCGCAGCAAAGAAATGTGAGTGTCTAATATTCTGTCAGAAAAACGTTCACTAGGCTTTGTCACGGGGTTAGGAAGACGTTCAAGACATACATCTTAAAATCTTGCACGTTTAGTTGATGAGAAATTATTATTTCGTCGAGAAACGTCAAATATTCGAAAGTAATATTTTTTTAAAGAAAGTAAGCTAACCCAATTTACACACGTCAACTCATTTTACTTTCTCGTCAACATACGTATATACGAAGTAATATACGTAATATAGAGAAAGTTATGTAATGCTTGGGAAGAGCAATTTTGAGATTTCAACACCAACACACGCTTTGCGGCCGCCTGATACCGAAAATGTGGTGTTTTTTAAAACGTCCGTCCGTCTGTCCGCTTGTCTGTCCGTCCGTCTGTGAACACTACTAGCGCCTAAACCATTCGTATTCAATTGAAGAAACCCCTGTCCATCTGGCTCTAGTTGACGCTTTGAAAAACATTCTTTAAAATGTGGGGTACTTCACATGAAGCTCCCCGGACATTTTCAAAATCTTCTCGAGAAGGATTCCAATTTTTTTCTTTAAATTTCTCGTAAGAATAAAGTAAATTACACTTATCAAGGTGTCCTAGGTCCGATTTACGCTGTTAACTCTGAATTTTCGAAAATATTGCAATTTGAATTGTTTCGGCATCTTCCTACAACTACAAAATTAAAGATGGAGATATTTCCTACGGTAAATTAGTACTCCATATTTAGTTCTTTCATTATGGTCACGTTAAGGTTTTTGAAAATTTTAGTAGCTTTTGCGGAAAATAGCGTGCAATATGTGCATTTAAAAAATCCAAAACCAGATTTTCTCGAAAACGGCTCCAAATTTTTTTTTTAAACTTTTGGTAGGGATAGAGCTAAATGTACTTTATAAGATGACGTAAACGCCATATCGCAATATTCTTTTATTTTTCCAAAAAATACAAAAATGTAATTGTTTGACTCGCCTCTCACGTCGTGAATATTCACATTAGCGACGATTTGTTCACAGTACACATGAGTAGAGTTCACATGAGTACATGAGCTTTAATTAATGTCACATAAAGTTTCTCGAAAACTCAACAATTTTCTGTAAAAATGAACTCAAAATTCCGCCTTTTAAGAAACGCTCAAACGCCATTTTCTCAAAAATGGCTCAAAATGTTTTCTCCAAACTTTTCTTACGGATAGTGCTCATTGCATCTTTTAATACGTAATAAAGTTCATTTAGCTATATTGGTTTGTTTTTAAAAAAATACAGAAATGCAATAACATATTTTTTTAATATCCCTCACGTCGTTAGTATGGGCATTTCCACCAATTTGTATGCATTATTGCATTAGTGAGTGGAAGTCCTTCAAATGACTTCAAATGGAGTGTTTCGAAAACTTAATATTCTGTGAAAAAGAGCTTCAAATTTCGCATTTAGAGTAACGCTTAAACGCCTTTTTTTTAAACGGCTCTAAATTTTTTTAATGAAAATTGTCATTTATGACGAGGTTTTACGCTTCTTTAATATTTTTGAAGTAATATTTCAGTTCTACCATTAGAAAACGAAAAGTTGTTTGAGCTTGAAAAATTGAAAACGAAAATTATGTTTATTATTGTCTTAAGAGGTTATTTTCGAAGTTTCGACGTTTTCTCCCTGAACACTTTGTGTAGTAATAGGATATATCCAGTTTTTCGTTACCTGGGCCCGATAATAGTTTATCTGCCCAAAATTCACCGTTTTCCGGAGCACAATTACATTGAATTTTTCTTCTTACGAAGGGCAAGAAAAGTAAAATTTGTACTATAGTATGCAATCTTTATCATCTTATTCGACCAAAAAGCTGATGTAACATATTTTTTTAAAATTTCCTTTCACACAGCTTCCATCCGTATTAAATATATCAAACATAATGGTTGAATAAAAAAAATCATAATGTTTGCAAAGATCACTTGATGACAACAGGCGATAAGTAGGTGAACAATATATTCATATGCGTATTATCTTTATGTTTAAAAAAACCTTTGTTAAATAAATAATGTATACAAGAAACTTTTAAAATTTTTCCACAACTCCGAGGCTTATGAATTGGAAAAAATAAAACAGAAAAATGCAATATTCGAAACCAAGATTACTCAGAAATATGAAATATTCTTATAATATTCGAAATAGAATCCAATACTGTACGTATAAATAAATTTGTATTTGTATTCAATATCAAACATTTTTATCCACAGTGGCGACATTGGAAAAATAATCAGCGCAATTAGCAAAATAAGAAAAAAATATTTATATCATAATAATATCATAACAAATACAAAAATGTTCATACGTACATGTACATTCGGACATCATCAAAGTTTCTTTAATAAATTGAAAACGCCAAACAAAATGTCATAGAAATTTGTCTAGGGAAATTCTCTTTCATGTGCAACTTTGTATTTTTTGCTCAAAATCGCAGCAGCAATTGCGAGAAATGTATGATGGAAGTCGGCGACGGAAAAATTGAGCGTAACTAGAGGGCCGGCGGCGCCGTCCCTCAGTGGGCGAAAATTGAGCGCCCTCCGGCGGAGAACACGCGTTTCTCTCCACAATTACTTCGCTCGAAAATTGTCCAGATTAGTGAGAAAATGTTTCGTTATGTATTTTTTGATATTTCTTTTGAAACTGCACTCACATAGATGATCTATTAATGCTTTGTTTTTTATGATTCGAAGCTTCGTCCTCTGCTGTTTGTATTTTTAAACTCACAGTATTCCTTTCAAAAAATGCTCATAGAAACATCACAGTGAAAATCAATTTATTAGTGCGCACGACATATTACATTCGCTCATTCCGAAATAGTTATTTTTATTTAAACTCAAGCAAAATGTATCTTAGGTGAGCGCTATTCATAACTTATATACTTGCTTTTTGATACAAAACTTGCTTTTTGACCCAGAGATCTGCACAGTACCGTGGGGAAAAAATCCCAGTGTGTTCTTTGTATTTTCTCGTAAATAAAGTATGCCCGAATTGTTGCACGAAAAAGTACCGAAATTATTTTACAAATCAAGTTTTTGGGTCCTTGGTACCGAAAACATGCACATTTGTTGCTCCTTAATGTAGTATTTTTCTTAGTTGTAAACGTAATGTAATAAAAAACTACGTTTTGCGGACCCTTGATAATGAGAAAGTGATTTTCTCAAATCCTCCGTCCGACAGTCCGTCCGTCAGACCGCCTGTTCGTTCGCCCTTCTTTCCGCCTATTCAGCGGTCTGGCCGTTAGTTCACCTGCACGGTCAGGGCGGTTGCTCCGTCCGTCTGTCTGTCCATCCGTCTTTCCCTCCGTCTATCCATGTGTCTGTCAATCCGTCTGTCCGGAAGTCTGTCTCTGTAAACAATACTACTAACAAAAATCATAATTTTCAGGGTTTTCATAAAAAGTTATTCCCCAAATGATATGGGTAATGTCGCGGTCTCTGAAACGAATCTTTTTTGAGGGTTCTGTACAAGAGGAATTTTCAAAAGTTTTGAAACATGACTTAGCTATTTTCTAGTTTTTTTTCGAATATTGCAAAAGTACTCCTTCAATACGAGATAAGATCATTTTGTCAGTAAAATATCAACAATTTTCGAAAATTGGAAAAGTTCCGATTTTTTCCGTAACCTCTTGCAACTACAGTATTAATGTTGGAGATTTCTACGTTCATGCAAATCTTTATTTCCCAATATTAGCTTCCAAAATCTGTTCATGGACATTTTCTCAATATAATAGTAGTTTTCAAGGTATTCTGTATTACAACTCCTTATAAACATTATCATTCATCTTCTGATTCATGATTCAGTAGCATCAAGGAACGCCTCTTGCCTCGTGATCTTTAGTCCTCCAGTTCTAATCCTAGCCAGGAGAAATATTTTTTACCGTCTCTTGTGTTTTAAACTTTTTAAGAGTAGAGCATAATACAATTAATTCAATGCCAGTATGCCATATTTATTTCAATTTTTAATTTTCAAATATGTATTGATTTTGTAAGAACTTCTCGCGCTCCGTTTGCTAAGGCTTTTTTATGATGCTACTGATGATGATTTTTTATGATGACTAAATTGTTATTATGTTAACAGTTGCAAGATTACAATATTAGGTGACGGTTACCAATAATGCAAGAAAGTACTAATAGTTAGTAACCCTACTAATTTAAATTTACTTGATATCAGTCCTTTGCATTCTACATACTCGTACTTTCATTCGAATTTTTCAACTCACAGGCGAACAATGCAATACACGTATTTCATTCTCAATCTGAAGCAACAGAGGACTGAACACCCGAGTTAAAGTGGGCGTGGCGGAGGGGCGGCGCAGTCTTGTGCTCTGAGCGAACGGAGCCTATCGCAGGCAGTGGAAAGAACTCCGTTTCCCTTCAAACTCAACCTCTCACATCCTCCACTGCCCAGATTTTCTCTGAATCAATTACTTTCAGTTGAGCTCAGTGTTCACTTCAATCTTCACTTCCGTTTGGGGTGTACTACTGCATTTCGTTCATTCGAATGAGTACCATGGATAATTTAAGAACCGCGTTTCTCAATTTTAATTTTTATTCTGTGATCCTTGACCCCTGCGGCTTATTTGGGCATTTTTGAACGTCTACTTTCATATGTTATAATTTTCTAACCATATATTGATCTCGATTCGATGTTTTATACTTGTTAACATTCAACATTACTGACGTTTAGAAGTGGTTTAAATGAATTCGTTTTATTTTGGCTTGATTTGATTTAATTGTTGTATGGTGTTTCCAATTTACTCTAGTATCATGGAATTAGGCTATTATAAGGCTCAGTTATAATATTTTGCCGAACTGAATTGGATTTTCCGTTTGCCAGAGGTGGCGTTGGCCTCTTCCGACGGGAGGCCCTCGGCGTCGAGTCTCGACGAAGGCAGGTTTCCATCAGTGTTTGGAAGAGAATTCTATCGGTCGTCTTCTTTGATTATTAGTATTCTCTGATCTCTCCGATCAATACCTGGCGAATGCCGTAGCGGAACCGTCACCAATGAGCTTTCCTTTCTCATCTTTGTCCCCTCCTCTGTCCTTACACAAACACACTTACATGCAATGCACTACTATGCATGTCGGGAGAAGAGTGGGGCGTTTAGAGCTTGTCACCAGCGGGAGGCAGTGCCCCGCTGGAGGAGGCACTGCAAGCGCAGGCCGGAGCCGCATCTCACGTCCCAGCGTTGGAGAACTTCTACGACAGCCCTTGGCGTCACACGCTTTCAACGACTGACTGCAGCAGTTGGGCGGCCGGGGCACCTCATTCCGCCCATTGGGTCGAAGGCAGCCCGCCCGCCCGCCCGCCCGCCTCGTAGCTGCAGGGGGCGTGCGACGCCCGTCGTACGAAAGAATGCTGCGGGTTGCGTTCCGCGCGCACTTATCTCTGGAGGATGAGCAGAGGGCTGCTGCGATTCAAGGAGCACACCGGTGCCCATCCTTCACAATAAATAATCAACCCATGAACTGGCTCCCTCCAAATAGTACCGTGAAATATCTTGGTCTAAACATGGATACAAAACTGAACTGGAACCAACACATCAACAGTAAAATACAGCAAGCAAAAAAATAAGATACACCAACTAAAACCCATCATTAATCGATCTTCACATCTCCCAATCCCAACCGCCATAACCATCTACAAAACTATCATAAGACCACTCCGCATTTACACCTGTCCAGTTTGGATCTCCGCTGCAAAAAAAAATCTAAACGAGCTCCAAATAGTCCAAAACAATTTTCTTAGAACTATCACAAACACTCCTTGGTTTGTCACAGATTCACAAAGAATTCCAAATTGACTCCATACAACACCATATACCATATCTTTCAACCCAGTTCTATCACTCCATATCTCAATTTCCACACCTAGACAACTTCAGACTCCGGAAAACTTCTCATAGAACCAGAATAAAAAATAGATATCCATACCAGGCATTCCTGGTCAAATTTTCAAAAATAGATTGTTTTTAGAGGTGTTTGGAGAAGATTTCCTCACCCAAATAAGTTTCTTGTTTAATTTTAGTTAAATTAGAATATAAGCCATCAATACATATGTAAAGTGTATTATGTACTGAACTATGTATGCTCTGTAAAAAACATTTAACAAAAGAATTTTAAAAATTAAAAAAAACACCGGTGCCAACCGGGAAGCCTTCATGGTTTACTTCTCAAGGTCCTTGAATTGTACAAAAAGAAAACTATTTTTAAGATAAGAGATAAACAGATTTTTCTGGTACTGGGGGGAAAAAGTGACCTATTTTGAGCGCAGAAAAATGTGGGTCGCATATTGTAAGTCTGCGTGGTGCGCCTCACGAGGAAGTGATGTCAGTTTTATGTGGAAGACGATAGCAGACGATTTTTGATCTATTTGAGAAATCTTTTCAATAATTGTGGATGTATTTTTTTTATTTTAATTCCATTTTGCAATTTTCTTTAGGAAAATTAACCTCGTTAAATTGAGAGAATGAAGTAATGTTCACTTTCAGTGTGAAGCTAAAGAGTTTAAAGAAATAATTCATGAAAAGTATTGGGGAAACTCCTAAGTGAGAAAAGCCAAGATGAAATATATTATGATAGAGGGGATGACTGTTACAAACCGAACAAAGATAATACTACAAATAATTACTTTTTACCGATGAATTGAATATTGATTACTTTTTAAAAATTGAGCAAACGGTAACTGATTTTAACAGTCAAATCCGCCTTAAACGAGGTGCCAATATTAAAACAGTAAACACCTACAATTCCGAGATTAGCTCGTCTATTGTAACAGGAAACGAGATTCACAAGCCAGGAGTCGGAAGATTACATACATTGGTTTCTGAGAATCGCAAACTGTAGCTTCCCATTGGCCTGCTCCACGAAATAAGACGCCTGACTAAAGTGTTTACTGCAGAGCCGCACTTGTGGTGACTGGAGCAGAAGCAAAGGTCACCCGAGTTGCCCGGAATGCTCGTCTGCTCCGGGCGCACCTGACCCCGCCCCGCCCGGCCCCGCCCGGCCCGCCCCCGTCTGTCTCGCTCGTGCGTCGCCCCGCCCCCTCCCGCCGCGCCAGCGCCGCCACTTCTGAGGAAGCACGCCGCCCGTGCAGGCAAGTCGCGACCGAGCGCCCCTCGGGCGGGGGGCGGGGCGGCCCGCCGTCTGCGGGGCCCCGCCCGCACCGCGCCGCGTCTGGCGCTCGCCGAGGGCCCGGGATCGATCCGCGGCGGGCCCCAACGCCCTCGCCCTCGCCCTCGCCATCACCCCCACGACCCTCCCCGCCCCGCCCCGCCCCGCCCCGCGCCGCGCCGCGGTTTCCGCCGATGCCGCCGTCTGGTTTCTTAGGAAATCTGGGGCATCCGGGCGGGCGGGCGGGTGGGGTGGGGTGGGGGCGGCGGAGGAAGGGGCGAGAGGCGCAGGGAAGCGCAAGGGCCGGGGGGGGGGCAGGGAGGGACGCTCAATCGGTCGCCCTTCCGCCGTCTGCGCAGTATCAAGGTGCGCTGCGGAATACAGGCAACCGACAATCGCCCACATCACATGTGCATTGAAGTGACTGAGAACATGGACCGCACATTTGCAGCATGTTTTTAATTTGGTTAGTGCACGGCCAACACATCTGATCTATTACGATTCCCAAACAAGTTTGGAAAAAGAAGAGATGTAAATAATTTAAATAAACGGAGCCCATGAAAGATGTTTCGAGCATGCTGATCCAATGGCGGCTGATCGTATAAGAAATTGAATATATATTTAGTGACTTCCAAATTCAGTGAATTCAACAACTTCAGGTATATTATAAAATAATTGAATTAATCGTTTCATCGACTCACACATTCTCATGCGTACTAAAGAAATCCAATAAAAACTACATTTAAAGATAATGAAATTGACAAAGTAAATATCTCAAGTGGACCACAAAAATATTTTTTCATTTTACTTATAAATGTTTGAAGAATTTACATAGCTAAGTAAATATAACTATACATATGTATTTACAGACTTAAATTCTGACCTTAAATATAATTTTACATGATATTACAAGGGGAAGGAAATCCTTTTTCGGATCCTCAGTCTGGATCTAAATCAGCAAATATTTTTAAAGAGTATGTAATACGGATATTTGTTTTTGATTCGTGTTTGGTAATTGGGGTTTTTCGCGAGTTTGAAAGGTGATAGGTTTGGGATTTGTGGTAGGTTATGATAAAAGTTGGTGGCCAGATATGTGATGTATTGTTCAATTGGTAAATTTGTAAATTCGTTGTGTAGATGGTTGTTAGTTATATACCAAGAGGCATGAGCAACTATTCTTCAGAATTTGTTTTGCAGGACTTGTAGTTTATGGATGTTAGTTTTGGCAGAATTGATCCCAATTGGGCTGGCGTACAAAATTAATGGTCTTATAATTGTCTTGTAAATTGCTACGGCTGATTTATAATGTATTTGACTGTTTCTGTAAATTAGAGGTCGTAGTTGTGCCAGTTTTATTTTAGCTTGGGTAACTTAGGCATTTATATGTTTGCCCCAAGTTAACTTGGTATCAAAGTATAAGCCTAAACATTTTACAGGTTTATTGGGGTGGTACCATTCTATTGATTTGTTATTTAGAGTGAGAGGGAGTGAGGGAGAGTGGGGTCTTAGAGTAAAAATTTTAGCAGCGGTTTTGTTCGGATTTAGTTGGATTTTAAGTTTAGCAACCTAGCTGTCTATCATATTTAAATAAAGTTGTAAGTGGGTTCTTAACTCAGTGAGGGTTGTGCCAGAGGTAAATATGGCTGTGTCATCAGCAAATTGAGCGATAGTGATTTTATAAGTGTGGGTAGGTCAGCGACACACGGTTGAATAGAGTGAGTGATAACGGAGAGCCTTGGAGAAGTCCACAGAAATATAATGATACTCTCATTTAGAAACATTCATTGCATAATCAAATAAGTTCATTGCGTGTTTCTGCAACTAATATAATAAAGATAAGATTTTTTTCTGAATGAAATCTCTTCTTTAACGAAATTCCTTCTAATAAGATCATGTGTTGTTTTTCCGAACTATGAGTTGTTTCGGGGTAATTTCTGTGAAATATAGGCAATGTTTAAAATTTGTAAACAATTATTTTCTCAAAAAAGGCGCCAAATTCTTTCTTTAAATTTTCACCTATTTATTTCCGGCTATGTGTTATTTCCGGCTAACTCTGTGTCTACAAAATTGCAAGAAGTTCAATGCTATAAAGTTGAAGATAGAGATATTTGCTTAAGCAATCTGTTTTTAAAAATCTGCTCTTGAAAGGTTGTGCACAATTGTTTTGAAACACGAGTCGTTTTCGCGTAGTGTCTACTTGAAATTAATTCAATTTACAAACATTTTCTCAAAAACTGCGCGAAATTGTTTCTTTAATTTTTACTTTCTCGCTACGGAGTAGAGAGAAAGTTATGTAATGCTACGCGAAAAATGTCGAATTTTCGTGAGAGATCTTTTATTACAAGGCACTGGTAACGAAAAAGTGGATAAATCCAGTTGCTAAATTTAGAAAAAATTCTATATAATGTAGTGTAGCCAGAATCCATGTCTTGTGGATCTTTGATATCGAAAAAACGAATGAGGGCAAAACATCTGTCCATCAGTCTGTCTCTCTGTCCAACTGAGAACAACGCTAGCGGCTAAACCATTCAGCCGATTTTCCCCAAAATTAATATTCTGCGATCGATCTGGCTGATGCCGCAGCCTCTTGAATTTAAAACCGATATTTTAATTTTTGGGGGTACTTTACATGAAGCCCCTGGGACATTTTCAAAAAAAGGGCTCCATCTTTTTTTATTAAATTTTGTTTTTGGATAGTGGAAAGGACGTTTAGGAGAAAGGCGCAGGTCTCATGTTCGTTAAAAATCCTGATTTTTCGAAAATTGCAAAAGTTCAATGTGATACTGGTTGCAAAGAATTTGATACAGGTTTACTGAAAGCTTTTTCTCACTGACTGGTTTTTTGAAAATTGAAAAAGCGCGAATTTTTCGGGGCGTCTTACTACATTAAAATATTTAAGATAGAGATTTTTCCCTTAATGAAATTTGTTCCTTAAAGTTTAGATTTTGAAATAAGTTCATGTACAGTTTTTCGAAAATTTGATGAGATTTTGCATAATTTTCGCGAAAATACGTACGTTCTGTTTTAGCGCCACCAGTTACTTACTCATATACGAAGAATAGACAGACTATTGTACGTAGAATAGAGAAATTTATGAAATCTTAGGGCAAAAAAGCGATTTTCCGAAAAAAAAATCCGTATTGTGGGGGCACTGACACAAAGAAAGTAGATTAATCCTGATATAATACGTTATGTAGTCAGATTTCAGAAATTGTGGATCCTTGATACTGAAAAACATTTTTTTTTTACTTTCTGGAATACGTGCGTATATTCGGAATGTACGGAGATATTTCCCGGTCAATCTGAATCGACTCGAAGCTCTTTTGATTTTGAAAAACATTTTTTTAAATTTTTTAAAATTTCAATGGAAATAACACCAGAAGTTCCAAGGAAACTGCCCAGAAAGGGTATTATAAAATTGATATATCTTATCAATGCTGCATTTAGATTGGCATATGTACCCAGAGTTTGGAAAGTGGCAGAAACTTTAATGACATTGAAACCAGGAAAACTACCAGATGAGGCTACAACATCAGTTCGGATTCAGAACAAAACTCTCCACAATATATCAGGGGCACAGATTATGCAGCGTCATCGAAAAATTATTGGAAGAGAAAAATATTTGTTCTGCAATCTTCTTGGGCGTAGCGCAGGCCTTTGACAAAGTTTGCCACAAAGTTTAAACTGTAAGTTGAAGGCTGTTCTTCCCAAACAATATGCAGATCATCTAGAATATTACTTAACCGATATGGAATTTTAGAGTTCAACAAGGCGATGCCTACACGGGACTCAAAAAAATTAAGACAGGGGTACCGCAAGGAAGTGTGCTGGGACCAATTCTATTCCTATTGTACACCAGTGACCTCCCCAAACCAGAAAACAGCGTCATAGGAACATTTGCCGATGACACTGCAATTTTAGCAACAGGAAAAAGCAATGAAGAAGCAACCCAGAAGCTACAATCAGTAATAACTCATGTACAAAAATAGACCAATGATTGGAGTATCAAATTAAATGGAGGTAAAAGTGTTCATATGACCTTCACAAACAGGCCTAATGAACACATTCCATTTTATATAAACCCTCACATGGTGTCATATGCAAAATAACTTGGAATGACATTGGATTCTAAGCTTCGATGGAAAGAGCATGTAAAGAAAAAAGACAACAATTAAGTATTAAATACAGAGAAATGTACTATATAATTGGAAGATGTTCTTGCCTTTCAATGTGCAATAAAATATTACTTTACCAGCAAATATTGAGACCAATATGGATGTATGGTGCACAACTGTAGGGATGTACCAGTCAGAGTAACATCGAAATTACCCAAGGCTTCAGAACAAAGTGCTAAGAAATATCGTCGAAGCACCTTGGTATAGAAGAAATAAAGATCTACACAAGGACCTGAAAGTTGAAGCAGTGGATAAAGAAGTACAAAAGTTCGCGAGAAAACACGAAGAAAGGCTACACCAACACGACAATCCCGAAGCAATTCTTCTTGTGGACAACACAGATCTAGTGAGAAGATTGAAGAGTAAGAAATCGTTCGAACTTGTGTAAAGTGAGGTGCCAAAGTATTTTAAGAACTAAGGACTAAAATAACAGTGTAAATACCAGTGTATCTACAAACACAAGAAAGTGTTTTTAAATTCAATTTCAAACTAAGAGGACGCTAATGAGCTAGCACTTAGAAAAAAATTTATTTCATAGTAGTTTAGGTCAAAAGAAAATTGCTTATTAGTCTATAAGACTAGATTGTAATGTTTATGAAAATAAAAAAATCCATGGAACCTTCGGAACATTTTCAAACTTGTTTCACAAATGTCTCCATATTTTTTCTTTAATTTTTTAAAGAATAAAGTAAAATACACCGATAAAGATGATCTGAGTCCGATTTTCACTGTTAACTCTGAATTGTCGTAAATTGCAGTTTGAAATGTTTGGTATGTATTTTTTTAACATCTCTCTCACGTCGTTAATATTTATATTACAGATGTGATATAATATTCACACATAACACATAATTTCATTTACGAATACAGGTGCATCAACAGATACCCCTTCAGAATGGCATAGACTTTCTCATACTAGTTAGTTTTTTAATTTCTGGAGTCTGAGCTAGCTTTTCGGCCTTGCCCCATCCTCTTTCAAGCTGCCATCTATCACCGCTCAAAGTGCATTCTTTTGAAATTTTCTCAATTTTTCCGTTTTATAAGGATAGAACCGAAATATTACTTTAAGAATATTCCAGAAGAGGAAAACTTCGTTCTTGTTGAATTTTTCGTTAAAAAATTTGGAGCCGTTTTTAAGAAAATGTCGTTTAGCGTTACTGGCAATTGGAAATTTGAAGCTCTTTTTCACAGGGAACGTTTTAGTTTGTTTTTAGTCTAGTTTTCTTTTAGACAATTCACTAACTCATTCTCGAAATAATTGTTGAAATAATGAAATGTAATTGATATTTGTAAATAAAATTAATAACGTTAATCAGTATGGCAAAATAAATGAAAGATAGTGGTGCTACAACTGCGCATACTCTCTAGTCTTATTCGTAACTATATATTTCATCTTTAATCATATCAATGCTTCAACCTTCTCTTGAAAAACTGTCATCTAGCAAAGCGCTGAAGATTTGTAAACAAATTATACCATTTTTTTATAATGAACAAGTTATCATGAAAATGGCACTTGTGCGATAGAATTCATCGTATTGCCCACAATACTTACAAAAGTTTAAAGAATTGATTTTTAAAATCTTGCTTAAATACTTTAGAATCATTGTCACGATTTTACTCAAAATTGTAAGAAAAGCGCCTCATTAATTGAAAACATTTTACATTAAATAATTTAAAGATCTAATTTTGAACAATATATTGTATTAATAAGAAAATATCTAGCTTCAATATTGAAGGTGTAGGTCAGGAACGAAAAAAATTTTAACTTTTGTAATTTTCGAAAATTCATTAGTTTTAATAAAATGAAACTTTTATCACATTATTAAGCTAATATTTATTCTTTTGTGCAAATTATTTTAAAGAAAAATGTCGAGCAATTTTTTGTGAAACTGTTAATAATGAATATTTCTCAAAAATTTATAAATACTTTCCAAAGTAGCTGGTGCCTCGAGTGGACAGATCGCTCGAGGAATGGGGAAAATCCTGTGTACATTTTAGGCGCATGCGCTAGTATTTTTTCAGACAAGCAGACGGACGGAAGGACGAACAGGCAAAAAACCCTCTTCCTGTATTAGGAACCCCCGAAATGTGAATATCCGTCGAAACTTCCGCATCTTTTTCTGCTACATTACATAACTTTCTCTATATGACGTAAAGGAGAAAGAAAAAAGAATGGATTTATTTCTTTCTGTTCGTTGCCGTTTCTATACTCTATGAGTTTGCTAAATAAATAGATTTCATGAAGTTAAATTGTGGGGGTTCAGCATGATCCTTATTGGAAATTAAATTACAAAAAAAATGTTACATTCTTTTTGTCTCAATGCGACTAAAAGGAGTTCTTTCCATGGAATTCGTATTTCAGTATGTGACAACCTGATTTTTAACCCCACCCCACAGAAAGAATGAATATGTCCGAAACTCGAACGCTCGTTTCTACCCTGTCCCACTCGTCTGCAGCTTTCTTCCGTTTTCTTTGGAGGAAAATGGCTCACGCAGCTGCGAAGCGTCTAACGGCGGTCGCGAGTAATTCGGTCGACCAGGAAAGGCGTTCTCTTCGCATTGATGGCCCCCTCGCTTCCATTAGTGCTTCTCGAGCAGCTGCCTTCGGCGCCGATGCCCTTTGCCACCAGCGCTCGCTCTCACCGCCCACCTTCATCCCTACCTTGCTCCTTACCTCATCGCGTCCCTTAATATTTATGTGTTTTTTCTTCAACAAATCCTTCATATTTTGAAAGTCAAAGTGCAATTCTTCACGCCTCTGTGAAATTATCTTTCTGAAAACACCTCATTTATAAAGATTGCTTGCGAGTGAGAGCCGCAAAATATATGTGTACTACAGAAATAATATAGGAGGCGATAATGTATTATTTGAAAGAAATTATTGCACGAAAGTTTCAGGATTTTTCATTAGGCAATATATAATATTTTCCTCAATCTATGTTGATCACTAATTGTTTGCGATGGATATAACCTGCAAGCTCCGTCCCGATTCATTTCATGTTCATTGGAGATACATGCAAGTTCTTCAAAACTTTCATGACGTTCTCTTGAAGACCATCTTAATCCTCCCTTTTTACTTTCTCGTATACCTACGTATATACAGAGTAATTAATATACGTAGTACAGAAAAAGTTATGTGATGCTGCGGGAAAAAACGGCGGATTTTCGGCGGAAACAATTCATTGCTGGGCTCTGGTAACGAAAAAGTGCATAAAACCAGTTGCTAAATTAAGAGAAAAAATCCGCTACGTGGTGTAGTCAGAATCCCATTTTTTTGGGTCTTTGATGTATTTAAAACCAATTGGAAGCAAAACGCCCGTCCGTCCGTCCGTCTCTCTGTCTGTTCGTCCGTCTGAACACTACTAGCGCCTAAACCATGCATAGGATTTTTTCCAAATTGAAGAAACCCCTGTCTATCCGGCGCTAGTTGAAGCTTTGAGATTTTGAAAAGCATTCTTTAAAATTTGAGGGTACTTTTTACATAAAGCCCCCCGGACATTTTCAAAATTTTCTGAAAAACGGCTCAAAACTTTTTCTTTAAATTTGTTGTAAGGATAGAGTAAAATACACTTATAAAGGTGGCATAGGTCTTATTTTCACGGTTAACTCCGAATTTTCGAAAATTGCAAAAGTTTGAATTTTTTTGGGCGGCTTCCCACAACTACAAAATTGAAGATAGAGATTTTTCCTTCAAATAAAATTTCTAGTCCATAAGTAGTTCTTTCATTGTGGTCAGGTACCTTCTTTTTTTTAATTTTGCAGTTTTCTCGAAAAATGGCGTGAAATATTTGCCACTTTAAAAATAACAAAAACAAGATTTTCTCAAAAACGGCTCCAAATTTTTTCTTTAAATGATTGGTGGGGTTAGTGCCAAACAAACCCTATAAGATTACGTAAACGCCATATAACTCTATTCTTTAATTTTTTCAAAAATTTAAAAATTGCAATTTTTTTGACTATCCTCTCACGTCGGTAATATTTACATTAGAGGAGACTTTATCACGTTATTGCATTTATAAGTACATGTGCTTTAAATTATGTCAAATAAAGTTTCTAGATAACTCAAAAGTTTTCTGTGAAAATTAGCTCAAAATTCCACATTTTCAGAAACGCTCAAAGGCAATTTTCTCAAAACTTAGTACCAAATTTGGTCTCCAAACTTTTCCAACGGATAGTGGTAATGTCACTGTTTAATATGACGTAAAAGTAATTTGGTGTATTCTTTTGTTTTTTCAAACATTACAATCTCCCACGCCCGTTTATATGCACATTTCAATGAATTTGTATACATTATTTACTTGTGAGTGGAAGTTTTTCAAATTACTTCAAATGAAGTGTTTCGAAAACTCAATAGATTCCTGTGAAAAAGAACTTCAAATTTCGTATTTATAGAAAAGCTTAACGCCATTTTCTTAATGACGATTCCAAAATTTTCAATACAAATTGTTATTTTGGACAATGTTTTTTTAGACTTCTTAAAACAATATTTCGGTTCTACTATTTCGAAACCGAAATGTGGATAAAATTTCAAAAAAATGTACTTTGGGCAGCGAAAGATTGCAGCTCGCAAGAAGGAGGGGCAAATCCGTACAGTACCAGTCCACACAAAGGAAATTAGAAAACTTTACTACGAGAAAGTATGTGCCATTCTGTAGCACCTCTACTTTATTTCCTGCCAATAACGAAACACCGAATATTAATGATAATTCCGTTACCAATCCTTTCCCTACAAAGTCGTTAACTTGTCCATGCATCTTTCTCTACAGAGCCTACTTCAACTATAGCAGACATTTCTTCGCAGCTGACTTAGACCCATTTACTGGTCCGTTACGAATGATGGTGACGAGGTTGTCCAGTTATACGACAAAAGTTTTAAAGCAATTAGAGTGGCGTTGTAAACGGTGGTATTGATGGAAGTGTGGATGGAAGAGTTGGTGATGATGGTATAGGCAGTCAGAGGAGGCGAGAGAAAAGTGGTGAAGAACGACGTGAATAGAGACACGAAGAAAAATGAGGTAAGTGCAGAATCAGAAACATCAGCGGAGGCGGCAGCTGCAGCAGCTGGGGCGGTAGAGGTGGGGGCGGTGGAGGTGGTGAGCGGGGGCGGAGTAGGGGTGGAGGAGCGGGGCGAAGGCGCTGGGAGGGGCGATCTGCCGTGAAGGCACGGCCGTCAGCGCTGCGCCCCTGCCGCTCCCGTTCATTGCCCCCTTTGGTTGCTCGGTTAGTGGTTGCGGGCGCGTCAACGGAGTAAGTCATTACTCCCGTAAGTGTAGTGCATGTGTTTTCCTCGGGAGATGGCGGTGAACTTCCCCTGCTACATGGTGAGATCTGACGCCGACCTTCCGTCGGCTAGCGGGGTTTACAAATCACTTAGATAAAACAAAGATTTAGAGATAGAGATTTTATTTGCATGAACAGGCGCATGGTGAATTCTTTTCACACAATGCAGACTTTTAAGAAATAATGGTTTCCTGAAAAAAAAAGGACTCCTGAATTTTTGAACGTTATCAAAACAACTTTGTAGGCACGACCAGACGGAGATAGATCGAGCAATAGAGATCTTAGGTTAGCGATGGTATGTCCGCTTCTTCAAACTACATACAGTCTTTTACATAAATACTTAACTGAGCATTTTATTCATCTAACGCATACTTTCTTCTCCTATCTTCGTTGTTCTCCCTCCGACTCCAATTTCTAATGAAGGACGAGACCTTCCATCACCTGCACGACTTCTTCCCCAAATTCCCCTTTCATCCTTTTAAAATTCTGACTACAATAATATAGATTTAAAATATAGATAGAATAATGTAGATTTTGTGGTAAATGAAAGCATTTACCACAAACTTAAATACTAGTGAAATGTGGAAAACTTCTCGAGGATTACGTCTGAACAAAATATAAACACATAATGTAAGGTCTTAGGGCTGGCCAGTACATAGAAGTTAATAAAAATGGTGTAGGTAGATGCGAAGTGTGGCGTGGTGTTCAATTTTCCAGAAATGAGGTGACCTGGTGAACGGAAATAACCAACACGCACGCTTTAGAGTTAACTCGCGGCGGCACTCTAGTCGCTACATCATGCTTGAAAATAATAATTGTGAATGAATTAACATCATTGTTAAATGATTACCACTCCGCTACTCGTACTCACGTAATCGTAGGAACCCGTTTACTAGCCGTAGACTCACTGTCAATGTTATAATTGCACTGATCTGAAACTACATCTGCGTCATGACACGAGTTGTAGCAACATGCACAGACCTGTTCCGACGCTGTCGTTGGAAGTCACGACGAGATAGACACGTTACTGAACGCTCCCCGCAGTCTCCCATCTATAAGCTAAGTCACCCTGGTTTACTCAAACAGTTTAAATTAACCAATCTGTCCGGTTGAAAAATTAAATAACTGGAAAATTTGCCCCCCTTTAAATTCCAGCTACCAATATTCTCCTGTAATTTCTTCTGGAGGAAAGGAGAGATTTGCTGGTGCAAAAGGCCGGGCAGCGCGAGAAGAACGTCGGGAGGCGCAGGGCGGAGGGCGAAGGGAGGGGGCGGAGGGAGGGGGCGGAGGGTGGCATGGAAGGCGGAGAGGGCGGAGGACAAAAGGAGTGGGCGGAAGGAGAGGGCGCGGAGGGCGGCGGGCGGTAAGCGCGGAGGGCGGCACGGAAGGCGGAGGGCGCGGAGGGCGGAGGGCGGAGGACGGAGGGAGTGGGCGGAGGGAGGGGGCAGAGAGCGGCGTGGTGAGCGGAGGGGGCGGGGAGGGAGGTGGCGGAGGAGCGCAGTGGGGAGCGGAGAACGGAGGGGACAGTGGGAGAAGAGAGGGACAGAGAGGCGGAGTGGGCGGGGAGGGGGAGAAGAGAGGGAGGAGGGCGGAGGGAGGAGGGGAGGGCGGGTGCGTGGGGGAGGGCGGAGGAGTGCGGGGGCGGAGGGGGCGGTTGGCGCAGGAGGGCGGAGGTGTGAGTCTGGACGGGGGCGCAGGGGCGCGGAGGGCGCGGAGGGCGTAGGGCGTGGAGGGCAGAGAGCGCAGGGGAGGAGCGGGGAAAGAGGGGCGGAGGCTGGAAAGGCGTAGGGAGAAATTTGGCAAGGAGGCAGGGGCAGAGGGCGCAGAGGCGGAGAGGAGGAGCGCAGAGGGCGGAGGACGGTGAGCGTGGAGGCGGCAGCACGGAAGAGCGGAGGGAGGGGCGGAGGGCGGTGGGCGCGGAGAGAGCGAAGGGGAGGGCAGGCGCAGAGGGCGGCGTAGTGGACGGAGGGCGTGGAGGGCAAAGGGCGCGAAGGCAATGGAAGGCATGGAGAGGGTGGAGGGCGTGGAGAGGCGTGGAAGAGCTTGGAGGGCGTGGAGGCACGCGCGCCCGATGAAGCGCTCCCACTCCACGAACAAAGTTGAAGGCAGGTGGAGCCCCTCAGGTGGAGTACATCCGTCCACGCGGTCGCAGCCGCCAGCGACGCTTGATCTTTCGTCACTGGCACTACTCCACCCCGTCCTCCTCCTCTGCCAACGCCTAGTCGCAGGGCCTCCCTACTGGCCTGGCGGCGAGGCCCTCTCGTCTTCTGAAGACTCTGGCAGGGTGCAGGAGACATGCAGTGTAATCAATGCCCAGGGATTGCGGCATATTTTAATAAGCTCTACCAAAAGCAGTGGAACACTCTTCCTATATTCTTTAATTTTTTATTTGCTCTCTTATAAATGTTTCTTCAAATTATAAAAATTTGTGGAGTATATATGATATACAATAGTACAATTATTACATTAAATATCAATTTTGCTACATCGTGCTATACAATAAAAAACTTTTACACAATAAACATACAATAAAAACTTTTTTAAAGCGCAATTATTCGAAAAGACAACTTTTTAAAATTTATGGCGATAATATTGCATTCAAGAATGTTCTAAACCATTAAATATTCTTGATTATATCTTAAAAGGAACAAAATTATCATTAAAAATACGCACCGAGCAACCCGTCACAAACCCGTCACAAGCATTCATTGTTGCAGGAGTCTACTCGCTTGGCGACTGATTGGGTACTCAGACATAGATGCAACCTGGAGAACAACTTCCATATGGCCTTCAGTTGAGATTTGAAGTGCAGGTTTACTAAAAGTTTTTCTCGCTTCTAACAGAATGACACAAGTTAGAAAATTGAAGAAGCCTTTGATTGTTTTCGGGGCGTCTTCCCTACAAATTTAATATTGAAGATATAGATTTTTCCTAGCTGGTATTTGTTCACAGCAAAGACAGATCTTTAAGCCAGGACAGATTCAACTTTTCCAAAATGGTAGTACTCGAGCGTACATAGTAGTTTCAGTATAGTTTACTTTTGAAATATGGGTTTCCTTATGCACCTTATGAGGACAGTAAAAAATATAGTCCCATTTTCGACTAATGTATCGTTTTTCGAAAACGCCATCTCAAAGTATTTCTGTAATAGTGCGTCAATCGTCCCAAGAATATGAAAGCTCGCATTGTTCCCTAAGTGTTGTATATTATAAACTATGAAGTATACTACACGACTGTGAGCCGAGGTAACATCGTGACCTCAGGTTCATGTTCAAATCGCTTACAACTCCCAAAAGGTTCCATACGGAAACTAACGCCCTGTGCTGATCTGTGAATTGGCCTACATGACTACGTGTCTGACTCCAGGCATATTCATGCGAGATATCACTGCCAGTTCATGCCAAAACTTTCATATGAATCATCATGTAGATTGTCATAAATGTTCTATTTGCAAGAGTTGTGATGAATCAGTGTTAATAGACCAATCTTCCTCTTTAATATCTGCATGTAGTGTGTGTGTGTGTGTGTGTGTGTGTGTGTGTGTGTGTGTGTGTGTGTGTGTGTGCGCGTGTTGTACGAGATTCACAACCTCCGTTTTGGCCTGGCTAATACACAATATTACAAACTCTTAAATAAGTCATGCACAATATTGTAAACTTTTGTTCTACATTTAGCATGTCAAAATAAATTCTACTGTGCTTATGTATTCTAATGATTGCCCTTCAATTATAACGTGAATTCCAAAATTAATAATAAAGATACACATAAAGAGCAGCCATCACAATTTTAGGAAGTAGTGAGCTTTCCTTTCCCAATAACTTTTCTTGTCATTATTTATGTTGCATAACTGCTGCCAAGGCTACCAGTAGCTCTTTTATTATCTATACTGATATTTAAACTGGCAAAACTCCAACGTTTCACTCGCATTATCAGAACAGTGTCACGGAACGGTAACTGTACAGAAAAACTCGTTTTGCGATTGGCAGTGAATATCACGGTGCAAGTATTCACATGAAGTGGTGATTATTTCACTATCAGGATCATCTAAAAATAACTTTTACGATTACGGTGTTCAGAAGCACCATGAAAAAGAGCGATCAGTATCATTCTAAATGGTGTTAGTGAAGACTACAGGAAGAAAACTGGAATCAAGAAAGTCTCAATGAATCAGGTATTCTGCATGTAGTTAATACACTTTACAGCAGCATGATTAATTACGATCAAAATCAATCTTACCTATTCGCGTCACACTAAATTAAAAATTTGTATTAATCAACGCATAAAATAAATATTCAAATAGAAAAACTCTCATTTCCCTACCCCAGACATTGATAATACTTTTGGCCGAAACACGTAATGCTATACGAACTATTGAGACTAGCTAACCAATCGGACTGTTAGAATACACGTGATAAAGTAAATATTCACATGTAAGAATAAGTAAAAATAAGGTATGAAAACGTTTAACTAAGAGACAGAAATAGTTGTATGCGAAGTTGTTGACATTTCTTCAAAGATTATAAATTGGTCAATATTGGACAGAGAAAATTTACTTGAAGTTTATTAACTCTACTACGAAGAATTGATTGAAAGACTGTGCCAACAATAGGTACACTTCCATTTTTTCTCCAGCTCTTACTTAACAAAATATGTTAGCAGAGGAACTGCTAAAGTAACCATTTCATATTGTCATTTCGATCCTACTCGTTGCAAACCTTTTTATATCAATGAAACAAACCCTCATAATTTGGTTTCTCTATTCATCAAAAGTTTATTAGAATATTCTGAAAATGACTTTTTGGGAATGAAAGACAGCCACGTTTCAGCAATTGATACGAAGATATTGAATATTTCTAAATTAATTAAGTAAATTATTAATGTAATATAATTTGTCTTCAAAAGTTACACTACGAAAACATAACTGTGCACTTACCAACCGACGCCTTTGTACACCGTATGTCCTGTGAGGGGAGTTCATAATAGGACCTGTTAGCGTACACGACTGGAATATTTCGAATCATGGGAATGAAATTCTAGAAGCGGAGGGTTTGTGCGGCAGCCTCTCGCGTTGTGGGGGCCAATAGCGTCGTCTTGTGCGTGCACGCAGCGAATTCACCGGCACGGCGCTCGCCGCTGCTCAGGCGAGGGGGCTAGGGGGCTAGGGCGCTACGAGGCTAGGGAGCTAGGGGCCTAGGAGGCTAGGGGTCTAGGAGGCTAGGGAACTAGGGGATTAGGGGGCTAAGGGGTTAGGCGCTAGGAGGCTAGGGAGCTAGGGGACGAGGGCGCTAGGAGGCTAGGGGCCTAGGGAGCTAGGGAGCTAGGGGGATAGGGACCTATGGGGCTAGAAGGCTCGGAGGCTAGGAGGCTAGAGGCTAAGAGGCTAGGGGCTAGTGGGTTAGGGGGCTAGGGAGCTAGGGGCTAGGAAGCTATGGGCCTAGGGGGCTAGGGGCCTAGTGGGCTAAGAGGGAAGGGGGCTAGGGGCCTAGGGGGCAATGGAGCTAGAGCGCTAGGAGGCTAGAGGCCTAGTGGGCTAGGAGGCTAGGGGGCTAGGGAGCTAAGGTCCTAGTGGGCTAAGAGGCAAGGGGGCTAGGGGCTCAGTGGGCTAGGGGACTAGGAGGCAAGGGGGTTAGGGGCCTAATGGGCTAGGAGGCTAGGGGGCTAGGGCGTAGGAGGCTAGGGGTCTAGTGAGCTAGGAGGCTAGGGAGCTAGGGGGCAAGGGGGCCAGGGAGCTAGGGGGCTAAGGTCCTAGTGGGCAAAGAGGCAAGGGGGCTAGGGGCCCAGTGGGTTCGGGGGCTAGGAGCTAGGGGACTAGGAGGCTAGGGGCCTAGTGGGCCAGGGGCGCGCCGCGCCGCGCGCTCCGCCTCGTGGAGCAGTCGAGCAACATGTCCGCCTAAAGAGAGAGAGAGCGGCGGGCAGAATACCATATGATATGAAATTGGGGCAAAATGATCAAAATGTACACAAAATATTTCAATAAAATGTCACGAAACAGACACATGGAACGGATTAAAAACAGGTGAATCGTTATAACCTCTCATATAGCACGCAAATCACGAACTTACATGATTCCAATCCATGAAACCATACGGACCAACTAGTTCTTTCGATGAAGTTGATGATACATTTTTAACGACAAAATCAGCGTGTTAGAATGCAATAATTCCTAGATTACAAACTGTGGAGTTTTTCTTTAACGGGAGAAAGATATTTTATCTTCAGAATATTTTATAACATTTGGGAACTTATCTCTTAATATATATTTCAATAAGAGTTTATTTTTAATACTAAACATTCAAACTCTGATTAATGAGAAAAAATCTCAAAAATCCGCTGTGCAATAATTTCTTTATTAAGAAAGAATAGCTATTTTAAAATAGCGAATAAGCTGGTTCCAAGTTCATTGAATAATAACCTTTGTTTGGTGAAGTATTACATCGTTTCCAGTTGTCCATTAAGAATTTGCATGAACTGGAAATAATTCTGACAATAACATTATAAATGCACTATTAGTATTTTTTAAATAGATGTATCTAAATTGAAAACACGTGGTGGTACCAAAACATACCTTTTCTTACATTGTTTCTAATTTTTGCAATTTTCTAAAATTAAGAGTTCAACGAAAATGAGACAAGCGCTTTCTCTTAAACTGGTTGTCTTTGTGAAAAAAATGTGAAGAAAAAATTTGGAGTGTTTTTTGGATTTTATTTTGTAACTTGCAGTAAGTTGAAACAGATATTACGCACAAATTACTAGATTAAAAAATACATTTTTTTTAAGATCTAATTGTTTACAATACATTTAATTTAAAACAAAACTCTCTACTTCAATATTTACTTTTGCGATGTTAACGTTTTGCTATTTTCCAAAATTCCGAGTGTTCGTCGAAAATGGGTCTAGCATCAATTTTACTTTCTTGTCTATACGTGGTGTAGACAAAGTTATGTAATGTTGCGGAAAATCGATTTCGAGACATCAATTCGTAGAATAAACAATATTGTCTGCGTGGACCCGGTGTTCAAGTGAATAGTCGTACCGTGTTGCCAGTAACGGATCCTGGCGACGTGGTGGGGGTTGGGAGGTTAAATGAAAAATACCCCCTCCAAAAAAATGAAACAACGTTGTAAGACAACGATATGTAAAAATATTTGTAAGTTTTCGATTGATTTTACTATGAAATATGAATAAGTACTTGATTGAAAATACTTCTGCCTCACAAACATCCACTGAAACATTCTGAGTTTGCGGTTTGCAAAATACGGGGGGAGAGTAAGTTTGACAATACATGGCAAATATTCGGTGGTCATAAAAGTGCAGAAGCATTACATGGCTTCGTAAGAAGAACGATTACAGTGACACATATTGCAAACTCGTATGTGAAGTGTTCGTTCGACGTATAAATAAATTAAATATGTAGTAATAGGTAAAACATTTAAAAATTCAATATTACACCAAAATATGAAGAAATAAGTTCTAATAAAATTGTTCTAATTATTTCATTATGTCGTGTAAACTTTAGACTAGTGAAGCTACATCAGCACTTACTTTCTTGCATTATTTCAAAATTTGCTAATTTCGAAACTTCTGAGAGTTCAGCGAAAATGAGCCCCGCGTCACTCTCTTAAGCATCCCTTCTTCTATCTGTGAAAGAAATTGAAGTTTTTTTTGAGAAAATATTCTTTTAGAAATTGCAATAATTTCAAGCAAAAATTATTTTTTTTACAAAAACCGTTGCTGACCTTTTTTAAGAACTTATTTTTTACAATATACTTTGTCTGAGGCAAAAGTATTTTCAATTTTGTACTTCTGAAATGTGAACAAACGGTGAGTTTACCGAAAATGGAACTAGCACCTTACAGGATCTTCATCTCTTGTATCTCAGGTCTCGTTTCTTGATACTCGCGAGGAGAAAATTTGAACAAAAAAAAAATTGGAGCGGTTTTCGAGAAAATAAATTGTTTAAAAAATTGAATTGCCTACTTTTCGCGCAAAATTACACGAAAATTTTTCATATATTGGAAAATTGAATACGATTTTTTTGAAGATCTATTTTTAAAGATCATATTTCAATAAAGAAAAATCTCTCTCTTTAATATTGTAGTTGTAGGAAGACGCCAAAAAATGCACTGACAAAGTTTAATAAAAAAAATTGGAGCCAATTTTCCAAATTAACACAGAAATAACAAAGCATCCAATTTACATAATTAAATTGTTGTTTATTTCTGTGTAATTTTTTCTTTGTGAACAAATGTATTCATTTCTTTTGTAAATTATAAACAATTTACATGTTTCTAGAGTGTTTATATGTTTCTGAATTGTACATTTTTGCATAGAAAGTAATTTATATCAAACCAACTTTTGAGTGGTTATTGGGGCTCAGCCATTCGAACGTCGACGGAGTTTATTGGACAAAATAAGCTTAAAATTGTATTAAGAGTTTATTATCGAAGTTTTGTTATTTCCTCCCTGGACATCCTGTATAATATAACTCACATTTGCCTTTTTTGAGCATTTTACGATATGTTGAATGTCGATTTAGTTTGTTATAGGTGATACGAGGTGTTTGGCTTCATCTGTTAACGCCACTCCCACAGGGTAAAGACAATCATGCCTTACGTATGTCCGGAACCTACAAATCGTAGCCAAGAGCGGTAGCCGTAGCCGTCTTCATTATTCAATATATCATTTTTTAAATCATTTGCGTTGTTTCAGTCTTATTCTCCCTTAATTAACAATTCATAATTTATCTATTGGATGGAAACTCGAGGTTATAAGGCAGTTCATTCAGAAACGTCAAATGTGTAACACAATGTTCGTACGGTTTTGCTGTGAACATGTGTAGCAGGGTTCCTGTCCCTGGCCGCCGTTAGTGGGCGAGCATCGCGTCCGCGCGTGGAATCCGAGGTTCGAAGCCCGGCGCTGCCTAACGGCCTGCTTCTTGTGCGCGTGCGGGCGAGCGGTTGGACGGAGGGACGACAGCAAACCGCAAGGAGACCGTTGCGCTCGCCCCTCCACCTTCTCTGCGACGGCGACGCCAGGGGCGAAGGATTTTAATGCTAATCCTAGGAGCGCAGAAATTGCGTGATGCAAACAAAATGTAGATCAATCAAATGCACTGGAGCAAACTAGTTTTTATCCTACAAAAACAGTTAATCGCCGAATACAAATTATACATATGTGAAGAATGTCGACCGGAAAGACAATGTCTAATTTAGATTGATTTTCCGATTGACGCTTAAACATAATTAGCAGAATTAACAATTCCAAGACCATATTTTTGAAATCACGAATTTATGAACAAACATAATTTGATCTATAGGATTAATAATTTCTAATTAATAAATAAATCGCCGTTGCTCTAGGGTATGTGCATATTCATTACAATGCTTCGCACAGAAATGTGTCTGTATGGTATTTTTTTGCCTTAAGAACTTTTCTTTTTTTCGTGAACAGTCTATCATTTCCGAGGGAGTGTCAGTCAGAACCTGCGATAAACTGTAGAGAGCTCTTTCCCGTTTCCAAATTCCGTAGTCGTGTCTACTAGCTCCAGTGTAATGGAGTAATTTAAAGGATATCTAAATGTCTTGGGGCACGAAAAATATATTCAGATTCATCGAACCAGAAAAGGAAAAGAACGGCAAACCATTATCCAAATTCAACAGCTACGAGCTAAAAAAATACCAGGTTTTAAAAAGGGGAACTGATACAATTATCTTATCATTTATGAGTGGTCAGTCTTGCAAATAGAGGTTGTTCTGCCTTGTTGCCAAGTGCATAGAAAATTTCAACTGACAGCAAGCAGACACGGCAAAAAATGGAAGAATCACACAAAAATATAAAGGTAATAAACTAAAACAACTCGAACATAAATAAAGAATTAGTTTCAAACAAATGATTTTAATAAAATAACAGCATTCATCACAACTAAAATAGAGATACATCCTTTTATACTATTCTCATTTTTTAGATTTATACAAGAAGTTATTTCCTAAATCTTCTTCCTGGGTTATAGAGATCTTTTTAATAGTAGATACTCTACTACACTACACGAGAAGAACCTGTAATCCCCAAAGCGAAGGACAAAATGAGGAAATTTCGTTTGCGGTCGCACCGCGGCCGCAACGGTGAACGCGAATTCGGAAATTCCTGCGAGTGCGCTGCGAGGCCGCGTATCGGATACCGAACCGCGGGCGGGCGGGCGGGCGAATGTGGGTCGCGGCGGGGGGGGGCGGCGGGCGGCGGTGGCTACCCTGTGATTTGGCAGAGGAAATAAGCATGCAAGAATGCACCGCTGCGGGCTGCGCGCTGCTGCAGCGGCGGCCGCTGCCCGCACCTCCTCTCCCGCCCCCTCGCCCCCCGCCCGCCTGCGTCCTTCGCCCGCCAGGCAGGCAGCGCCGGCCACCACCGGGGCAACGGACATGGCAGTGACACTGGTGGAAAGTGGTTAGGACGATGGCAGCAGCGCCGTTGGTGGTAGTAGTAGTAGTAGTAGTGTGGTCACGGTAGTGCTCGGTGATCGTGGCAGTGTTGCAGGTGATGGTGGTGATGTTTGGTGTAGATGTAATGATGATCCTGGTTTTGGCTTTAGCGGAACATGTGGAGGTAGTTGGGAAGTCACTGATGTGATGGTGGTGGAGGTGGTTTTGGTCTGGTGTGGCGGCGGCGCTCGCGGCCTCCTTTCGTTCCCGAATCTCCTCGAGCGTCGGGGAAAGGCGCCACCGCCCGCGCCCTGCCCCCTCCCCCGAAATACGCGCGCTCACCACGACGTGCCGGGCCCGCGATTACAGCCAACTCGACGCCGGACAAGTAGTACATGTTCTTGAACGTTATGGAGAGACCTCTTGGCAAACGCCCAATGGCGCACTCAAGGGGGAAGGGGGTGTCTTCAGCCTCCCTTCCCCCGAAGCCGATGAGACTTTGTTACAAACATGCAGGTGACTCCGGTTATAGTGAACTTGTGGGGACTAACATGTTTTGGTTCACTATATCCGACGTTCACTATATTCGATGATAAAATGAAATCGAATTTCTCCATAATAATTGATTTTATTAATATACGGCAAAATTCATTTACAGTACGACCTGAAAATTCAATATATTCATTTGTATGTAAAAAATAATTTTCAATTTGTGCTTCGTACATTCATTGGATCTTCCTCCAAAGTTCGTGCTCTCTCCCTACTTGATTGTACATGGTCCTCTGCCTCTAAGTATGGTAAAGCAGTGTTGGCACCTTTCAATGCCTCTTGCACTGTTGGAACACCGTTCCACTCTTCGAAGGCCCTTTTACTTGCCTAATTAATTTCCAGGATCCAATTTATTTCCAGGATTTCTTTCATACACTATAGCCGAGGTTCAGGTTCACTATAACCAAATATTCTTATGCTTATTTGAAATGTATGTGAAATGGGACCAGTGACAAGTTCGCTATAACCGAGAGTTCACTATATCAGAGTTCACTCTAACAGAAGTAAACTGTAGTTGGCACTAATTTTCTAGAATAACGAAACACAAGTATGAATCAAATAATAATAATAATAATAATAATAATAATAATAATAATAATAATAATAATAAATTTTGAATTTAGCACGTGTAAACCATTCTTTATAATGAAACATCGACTCGACTGGAGACAACAATTTGGGTTTAGTTGTTAATGGTTAGAAAAATTCCTTCATATTAAAGTATTAAGTTCATTATTTCAAACCTTCCATTTCATAGTAACTCATCACGTTATTGCTGTTTTTAATTCTTCAACAGAATATTGCAGTAAATACCGTCAACTTTCACATGCAAAGCCTCCGTCCAAATGCAAGGCTTCGCAAATGGTTCAAACTTTCCTCTTACCTCATTTGTAGTTAGTCCCTAAAACCGGCTTCTCTAATCTCTTTGTTGATATTAGCAATTCCGAAGTACGTGATGTGGACAAGGTCAGAATATTCGTATCTCTTTTTGTGCATGTGGTGTTCTAAAGTTAACTTTAAATTCTAAGACAAATGACTTCATCGCATAATGTCCAGTCGTGCACAGTGTGGTCAACTCAGATACGAGTTGAAGTGCTTTTACATTTTTGTAACCGTAAGCAAGATATTTTTGTAACTGCACTTAAATTCCCTAACCATACGCTAGATATTTTCTAACGTAGTGCCTGTAAATTTGGCTAATACTATATTCCTTGAAGTTCATGAAACTCCACCACTGCAATCTAAAGATCGATTACTTTCTCAGAGACATCATGTTACTAAAACATCGCTTAATCGTCAAGTATACCAAGACTAACTAGAGGTGCAACAGAATAGCACAGATTTTCTCGTAGTAAAGTTTTCTAATTTCCTTTTTGTGGATTGGTACTGTACAGTCTTGCCCTTCCTTCTTACCTGCTGATATCTATCGCCGCCCAAAGAACATGTTTTTGCAAATTTCTCAACTTTTCGGTTTCCAAGCAATAGAACACAACTATTAATTTAAGAATATTAAAGAATACGAAAACCTCATCCTAAATAGGAATTTTCATTCAAAAACTTGGAGCCGTTTTTAAGAAAATGGCGTTAAGCGTGACTGTAAATGCGAAATTTGAAGCTCCTTTTCACACGAATCTATTAAGTTTTCGAAAAATTTCATTTGAAGTCCATTTGAAGCACTTCTACTCACGAATGCAATAATGTATACAAATTCATTGAAATGTCCGTATTAATGGCGTGAGGGATATTTAAAAAAAAATACATTTGTGTAATAAAAAAAAACAAAAGAGTACACCAAAATGAACTTTATGTCATAGTAAACAGTACTATTATCACTATCCCATGCAAAAGTTAAGAAAACATTTTGAGCAATTTTTGAGAAAATTGTGTTCGACCGTTTCTGAAAATGCTGGATTGTGAATTCATTTTTACAAAAAACTGTTGTGGTTTTCAGAAACTTTATTTGACATTATTTAAATTACATGTACTCATAAATAAAATACTATGAAGAAATCGCCTCTAAAGTATTACCGACGTGAGACACAAGAAAAAAACTTACAATTTTTGTAATTTTTGAAATACACAAGAATAGAACAATATGGCGTTTATGTTATCGTATAGGGTTTGTTTAGCAATAACCGTACAAAAAATTTAAAGACGAAATTTGGAGCCGTTTTTAAGAAAATCTTGTTTTTGTAATTTTTTTAAAGTTGAAAATATTCCACGCACTATTGCACAAAAACTACTAAAATTTTAAAACAAACTTGACATGACCTCTATGAAAGAACTATTTATGGGCAACCAATTTCAGTTAAAGGATAAATCTGCCTTCAATTTTGTAGTCGTAGGAAGACTCCAAAAAAATTCAAATTTTGGCAATTTTCGAAAGTTCAGAGTTAACCGTGAAAATCGGACCTACGGCATGTTTGTAAGTGTATTTTACTCTACTCTTACAAGAAATTTAAAGAAAAAATTTGAAGTAGTTTTTGAGAAAATTTGAAAATGTTCCGAGGGCTTCGTGTAAAGTACTCCCAAACTTTAAAGAATGTTTTTCGAAATCTCAAAGCTTAAACTAGAGACAGATGGACAGGGGTTTCTACAATTTGGAAAAGATGGTAGATGTGGTTTAGGCCCAATTAGTGTTCACAGACGTTCGGACAGACACAGACGGACGGACGGCAAGACACACAGACGGACGGACGTTTTTGGAAAAAAAAAAAAAAAAACAGACTTTCCTTGTACCAATTTTTTCTAATTTCCTTGGTATGACCTGGCTTGTTAAGGTCTTGCACCATTCTCTGTCCAGCTCCCATTTATCGTTGCCCAAAGTACATTTTTTTGACAATTTCTCGTATGTATACGAGAAAGTAAAAATTGTCTTTCTGATGTTACAATGGCGGTTTTCATAACAGAAAAATGCCAAAAGCTTACACTACACGAGACCTGGAGGACCTTGAGAAATCCCAATGGATTCCCAGAAGTAAGGTTCTACTAATATCTCGATACGATGAAGAATGTGACGTCAGTGAAACGTTCGCAACCGGTTTGGTCGCCTTAGGTCAAACCACACTTTTACACGAACTATTAAACGTAATTGCAATTCGTAATATTTGAAGTTCTATAGTTCTTCCAATATCTTTATGAAACTATAAAAATAAGCTTGTTAACTATTAGCTTTCTCTGAAGAACAGCCGGAGAAAAAACTAGCGGTGCTACAGAATGGCACAGACTTTCTCGAAGTAACATTTTCTATTTTCGTTGGTATGGACTGACTTTACAGTCTTGTCCAATCGTCTTGCCACCTGCCAGCTATCGTCGCCCAAAGTACAATTTTATGACATTTTCTCAACATTTCGGTTTCCTAATAGTTGAACCGAAATAATACTCCAGTAATATTAAAGAAAAGTAAAATCTCGCCCTAAATAGAAATTTTCATTAAAAAACGTATGTCGTTTTCAGGATAATGCTGATTAAGCATTACTGTAACTGCGAAAGTTGAAGCTCATTTCACAGGAATTTACTGAGTTTTCGAAAAACTTCATTTGAAGCGCTTCCACTCACAAATGCAATAATGTATACAAATCGATGGAAATATGCATATTAATGCAGTGAGAGATATTTTAAAAAATTCATTTGTGTAATTTTTGAAAAAACAACAACAGAATATACCAAAATTAACTTAACGTCATATTAAACTGTGCAATGAGCAATATCCGTTGGAAAAGTTTGAAGATAAAACTTCCAGCCATTTTGGACAAAATGGCGTTTGAACTCATTTTCAAAAAAAAAAAACTGTTGAGTTTTCAACAAATTTTACATTACATTATTAAAAGCGCATATACACATAATACAATAATGTGAACAAATGGCCGGTAACGTAATTACGAGCGTTGTGAGACAAAACAGCAAAATTACATTTTTGGAAATATTTAGAAAATAAAAGATAGCAATATGGCGTTCATGTCATTTTATACAGCACTATTCCTAACAAAAGTTTCAAGAAAAAATTTGGAGCGGTTTTTGAGAAAATCTTATTTTTGTATTATTTTAAAATTGCGTATCTTGCCTTGTAGCGAGAAAACTATTCAAATTTTCAAAACAAATGTACATGATCTAAATGAAAGAAATAAATTATGTACAACAAATTTAATGGCAAAATCTTTATAATTTTTTCCGCCGACAATTCGAGTTTTTTTTGTGCAATATTACATAACTTTCCTTATACGATGTATATTACTTCGTATATACGTACATATACGAGAAAGTAACTAGAGGTGCTACAGAATGGCACAGACTTTCTCGTAGCAAAGTTTTCTAATTTGCTTGGTGTGATCTAGCTTTAAGGTTCTCTGGCCAGCTGCCATCTATCGTCGCGCAAAATACGTTTTTTGACATTTTCAATACTGTTTGTTTTCCTTATAGTACAACAGAAATATTACTTCAAGAATATTAAAGAAGAGTAAAAACTCGTCCTAAATAGAAATTTTCATAGAAAAATTTGAAGCGGTTTTCAAGAAAATGTTAATTTAGCATTACTGCAAATGCGAAATTTGAAGCTCTTTTTCACAGGAATCTATTAAGGTTCAGAAAAATTTCATTTTAAGCACTTCCACTCACAAATGTAATAATGTATACAAATCGGTGGAAATGTGCATATTAACGGCGTAAGGGACATTTAATTAAATTTACATTTGAGGGTACTTTACATGAAGCCTTAAAATTTGAGGGTACTTTACATGAAGCTCTAGGAACACTTTCAAAATGTTCTAAAAAAAAGGCACAAAAAAAATTGTTTTGTGCGATAAGAGATAAATACACTTATAAAGGTGAAATAGGTCAGATTTTGACGCTTAACTCTGAATTTTCGAAAATTGCAAAAGTTTGGTTTGTTTCGGGCTACAACTACAAAATTGAAGGCAGACATTTTTCCTTCAAATGAAATTTGTTGTGCATAAATAGTTCTTTCAATTCGGTCATGTAGATCCTTTGGAAATTTTAGTACTTTTCGTGCAATAGTTTAAATTTTTGGTAAGGTTAGTGCCAAACGAATCATATGCCGTCACATAAACGCCATATTGCTGTATCCTTTTGTTTTTTCAAATATTTCAAAAATGGAATTTTTTTGATTTGCCTCTCACGTCTTTAATATTTCATTAAATGCGATTTCTTCACGTTATGAGTACATGTGCTTTAAATAATGTCATACAACGTTTCTCAAATACTCAACAGTTTTCTGTTAAAATGAGCACAAAATTCCGCATTTTCAGAAAAACTCAAAGGCCAGTATCTCAAAAATAGGTCCAAATTTTTTCTTCAAATTTTACCAATAGATAGTGCTAATTGCACTGTTTAATATGACGTATAGTTCATTATGATGTATTCTTTTGTTTTTTCGAAAATTACACAAATGTAATTTTCTTGAAATACCTCTCACGCAGTTAATATGGACATTTCCATCAATTTGTACCCATTATTACATTTGTGAGTGAATGTGCTTGAAATGACTTCATATGAAGCTTTTAGAAAACTCAATAGATTCCGGTTGGAAAAGAACTTCAAATTTCGCATTTACAGTAATGCTTAATCGGCATTTTCGTAAAAGCCGCTTCGAATTTTTCAATGAAAATATCTATTTACGACGAGGTTTTACTTTTCTTTGGTGTTCTTGTAGTAATATTTCGATTGTACTACTAGGAAAGCAAAAAGATGAGAAAATGTCAAAAAAATGTACTTTGGGAGACGATAGATGGCAGCTGGCCAGAGAATGGAACATGAACTTAGAGCTCGACCACACCAAGGAAATTGGAAAAAATTGCTACGGGAAAGTCTGTGCCATTCTATAGCACCTCTAGTCCACTTTTTAGTTGTTAGAGCCCGGCAATGAATTTTTTTGTGCCGAAAATTCGCCGTTTTTCCCACAGCATACAGAACTTTCTCTATACTATGTATATTACTACGTATTACTTCGTATATATGTACGTATACGAGAAAGTAAAAATTGAAGGTTCGGAAAGAAGATCATATTGAAACATTGCAATAACAAGCTGTACAAACTATCCATCTGCTTTGTGGAGGCATGGTTCCACAATTACTGAAGTCAGTCAGTAAGAAGTAAAAAATAGTTCTTAACCAACGAAATACTGCGGAGCCGTTTGGCTAAAATATCATGGCTCTAGGCGTATGCGTGTCAGACGACAGAATTACGAATCTACAATATTATCCACAAACTTAGGAAAATTTTTGGGATAAGATAATTAAAGGTAAGCCTGATGGATAAATAAAGATGAAATAACTATTGACGGATGAAGGACAAAAGAATGAACGAACTGGAGGTAATACCATCTTTTGGAAAGACAAGACGAATGATCAGATTTGAGCTTTGCAGTCAGATTTGATTCTGCACTTTTTCTATGAAAATGTTGTATCAAGAACTATATTGACACACTGAACAGATATTCACAGAAAATAATGAAATAAAATGACTTTTTTTGGGAAAATTGACGAAGTTCAGTTTTCAAATATTCAATGTTCGTTCACTCTTGGTAGTACTGTGAAATGTAATAGATGTAATAGTCAGTTTAAAGAAATCGTCGTCTTCAAGCATTGATAACTAGCTCTACTACTCGTATGTTTTGTGATGTATTATGAAAGAAAAATATAAATCTGTCTCCTAATCGAGAGACTTTTCACAATGTGTCATAAAAAGAAATGATCCAAGTTAGAGGCAACCACCTGTCATGTATGTTCGAAGAGTAAAGAGCCACTTTGCACAACGTATCCTTATAAGTAATTAATAGAAGTAATTTCAAGCCGTCTCGGCAGTGTGAGCTGCTAACACTACATTTCCGTAATGTAACATCCTTGATTCGCAATAGTTGAATTACAGCTGCTTGCCAACATGATGTCTCATGAGAATACATTGTTAGCAGGACACGGTTGGGAACACCATCTATAAACCGCGGTCACGTGACTGTCTATCGCACACACTACAAGTCACGTGATTACACACGACAATTCTGGTAGAGTATCGTTTTCCGATGTATATATATATCGGAAACCATACTATCGTAAGGTTGAAGTTCTCGCATGTGCTGAGGCTCGAAAATGGGTTCATGTCATTTACGAAATCGTACTTCACACTGTGCAAGATCTCTCTAATACACCACGTGCGATTTCTGGATGTATCCTCTAAGTTGCTCCCAGTGGGTTACCTTCCCTTATCTCTCGCAAAATGCCTGTCGGTCCGCCCATTTCTTTAACGATCGCAATAACCACAACGTGCCCGATGGAACGTAGTGGGCGGGGGCGGGGTCTGCGCCCACTCCCACCCGCGTCGCCGCCCCCGGGCCGGTTCTGGGCGCGCGGCGCTCGCCCAACCTGCTCCCAGGGGTCGCGCAGGAGGCCATCGGAAGGCGCCTGGGCCTGGGTTCCAGCCCGCACGACGCCCCACGCGACTTAAGTGGATCCAGGAAAGTCTTTAACGGTCTCGCGGCCAATGCTCGTCCGAAAACTGCTGCGTCCTGTTATTACGACCAGTCGTCTTTTTCCACCAGGCGTCCTTTATTTTCAGCTCATGAACTAGACGAGATTTTTCCCTGACCAATTAATGATAGTACTGCACTCAGTAGTATTAGAATGTATTTTATTCATATCTTTTCTTTTTTTCATTTTCAGGGGAACCTTTACTTTTACATCTTTTAAATTTATTTAAATATTGTGGCGCTTCTCTAAAAGAACATCTCAGAAAGAGAGAGAGAGAGAGAGAGAGAGAGAGAGAGAGGGAGAGAAAGAGAGAGTATGTGTATGTGTGTGTATGCGTGTGTGCGTGTGTGCGTGTGTGTATGTGTGTATGTGTGTATGTGTGTATGTGTGTATGTGTGTATGTGTGTATGTGTGTGTGTATGTGTGTATGTGTGTATGTGTGTATGTGTGTATGTGTGTTTGTGTGTATGTGTGTATGTATGTGTGTATGTGTGTATGTGTGTATGTGTGTGTGTGTGTGTGTATACTGGGAGCGGTAGCTCAGTGCATCAACTGATGTTACCGCAGCGTCTCTGACCGAGAAGTTCTAGGTTCGATCCCCGACGGCGGCAGGATTTTCGACACTAGCTTTTCAGTTAGGTCGAATTCAGTCGCTGTCTGAAGGAGAATTGTAGCGGGGATTGTGGTTTCTCCGATCAACACCAGGCGAATGCCGGAGGAGTACCCTAACAAACAGGCCACGGACCGCGCGCGATATTTCCTTCCTCTTCCTTGTTCTATCCTCTCCCCTTACACACATACGTACACTAACATGCACTACTCTTTATTTATTTATTTTACGTCAAAAAAACAGTTAAAAACTGCGTATGACGTGCTATGGAGAAAAGTGAATTGTGTGCACATTTTCAAAATTCTGTGATCCCTACACTAAGTCATATACTACTTAAATTTTGAATTTTTGAAAGGGAGAAAAAAAACTCCCATGTAATAAAATCTATTTTCAAGGATAAACAAGCAATAAATTTTGAATTTTGAAAGGGAGAAAAAAAAACAAAAAAACTTCCATGTAAAAAAATCTATTTTCAAGGGTAAATAAGCAATAAATTTTTAATTTTGAAAGGGAGAAAAAAACAAAAAAACTCCTATGTAATAAAATCTATTTTCAAAGATAAATAAGCAATAAATTTTGGCTCTTATTACTTCCTGCCGCGACAACATGGAAACGATAATTTGAATAATTGTATTTCCCACTGAATTCTAGAAGACGTGCACAGAAAATGAAGTTACATTTATGTCCAGAAGCAAACAAGGGGCCATCTCAGCATTTGCTCAATGGATCAGGGAAACTGGACGAAAAACCTGATCGAGATGGGGGTCATTGACCCGGAAACTGTAGTACAATAGTTATTACAGGTTGTTTATACTCATTTATACAGTCCAAATGGTAAATAATGCATTATGTATCATTGTTAAAAATAATGTTACTTTTCTTGTGATGCTCAGTATAGTCTCTAATTGTATAGAAACAGTTATGCAGCAGAAACGATTTCACTTTTGATTTAAACTTTTCTATTGAATTTAATCGTTTAATGTCATCTGGCAAAGTGTTGTAAAATAATGTACATGTATTGTATGTGAATTTTTTGTTATGAGCTGTTGATACTGTCACCTGATGAATATGATTTCTACGTCGAGTGTTATAGTAATAGACCTCGGCATTTTCTGAAAAAATATTCCCGCCCTTGAGCAAGTCATTTTTTACACAAACCACTGATTCGTAAATAAAAAGACACGGTAATGGTAGAATTCCTAGATTAATGAAGAGAGGCTTACAAGAATCACGTGGGTGGGATTTGGTTATTATTCGTACAATTCGTTTTTGTAATCTAAAAGTCTGGGAGCTATAAGATGTATTTCCCAGAATATTATGCCATATCTCAGGCGGGAATGAACATTCGCGAAGTATACACAACGAGCAGTGTGAAGGCTGACTGAATTTGCAAGAATTCTGAACGCGTAGCATAATGAACTTAATTTTGTGTTCAATTCATTTAAATGGACGTTCCATTTAAGGTTTGACTGAATTGAGAGACCTAAAAATTTTGTTGCCTTAACATCAGTGAATGGCACACTGTTCATTTTCAATGGAGCACAGAATTGTTTATTTGATATGGAAAACTGCATTAAAACCGTTTTCTTTTCGTTTACTATTAATTTGTTATTTCGGAACCAATTTGAAACATCTGATATTGTACTATTTACGGTTTCTTACTTACTCTACTACATATTCCGGGAGACCGGTCGGGAGCTTAGAGCTTGTCCCGACTGGGGCGGTGCCCCGTTGGTGGGAGAGTCCTGGTTAGGGGGAAACCCCACTACCCTACGGTAGGTCGGCGTCGGATCTCGCCATCCAGCGGGGGAAGATCACCGCCATCTCCCGAGGAAAAAACATGCGCTTAACTTCGGGACTAATGACTAGGGGCCCGGATTTTAATAGCAAGTCACATATTTTTTTCTGAACCTTCGAGTGAAATTTAAAACAATTTATGCACGAATTCAGGTAATGTCGATTAGAAAAACTTATTTTTTATTGTGGATATAAAGTCATATTTACACCGTGTTTAGTAAAACGTCATATTTTGGCCAAATTTTGCCCCAAATGCATACATATGTCATATTTTTAACGACAGAAGAATAAAAGGCTTGAAAATGTGTCTCGCATGACAATGTTTCAGGTGATGTTGTCACAAATAAACTCAAAAATTATACCAGAAACGATTATTTGAAACATAAGTGAATTTGAACGAAGTGGTGTTGGGTCAAGCTCTTGGTCATGTGGCTGAAAAAGTGTACCACAAATTGCTGAGAGTTCTTCAGCGAAATCCTGGATATTCTACAATGCGCAAAATTAGCGATATAATTTCTGAAAATGCCGCAACATTTGAAGACAATGAACCAAAGCTGCCCTGCTGTGACACGCCGCCTTCAAACACGCTCCCGTGAGGTCATGTGATGTGGAGAGGGGCTTTCCCAGATACAAAACTATCCTCAGCGACAACCGTAGGTCTTGTCGTATGTTGGAAAATCTGAAAATACACTTGTGATCCAATGTAACTCTCTAGAAATTGAAGACAGAGGGAATTAGAAAACATTAAACAAGAAGTATGCAGTTGTAAAGCAAGGCATTTTGTTTGATGGGCTTTATTGTACTGTACTTGATTTGTTTCACAGACACAAGCAATGTTTTTTAATGCTAATTAGTTCCGAAGACTGCCAACCGTATGTACTGTGCTCACAATCTGTTCTTGATTGAATTTTGTATTTGTTATACCTATTTGCATATTTCGCTGATTTTTAGGTCATTACAATCCGGGCCCTACTGACCTAAGCTGTTTCAATTTCAATTTTGTTGGTAATTATTTCACAGGATTAACCTATTACAAATTACCGAATATATTCACGGCGCAAATAACTTCTCATAAATAGCTTATAAATAACTTCTTATAGAATAGATAGCATAAGATACAATATAAATAACATAACAAATACAAATAATACAGTAACACAATAACAAAATAATACAATAACATAAAATACAAAATAATTGAGACACCAGAACATACAAATATATACAAAATACGCTGTATCAAGTGAGGCTTGAACTATGAACTTATGAAGAATGCCCGTAATTTCAGAATTGATGAAGTGAAATAATACAGAGTTTTAGATCTTTCAGAGTTTAGATTTACCAAACAATCGGGAAATGATAATGAATCATTGTGGCATGATACTCTAAGCTCTTTATAGACTAGGCACTCACATAAAATATAATTAAGAATTTCTTCAGTATTCATATCGAAGAGATAGAATTCGTATCGTGGATATTCAATGTGAGCGTATTTTGTGCCACATATTTCTACTATTGATGTTGATCTCTTTGTCACTAGACATCCTGATTTGAGAGACTACACTAGAAATGGAAGTGGAGAGACACAAAGTTAGATATTTCTCTGTTTCTGTATATTTCAGATCCCTAATTTCTCGATATATTGTACTGAACGTTGAATTCATGATTCTACGTGTATCGTCCATAAAGATTCACTAACAATTGTTTCAACAATCGAGGGAATACTATCTCTTATTACAATCGGATTTTGTTCCGTAATTAAGATATGAAAAATATTTCCAAATCATTCATCAACCCGTCCAGAACGGATACCCAGTTGTATTTATAAGAATTAGGATATGTATTTCTTGATTCTATAAGTTTGTTGAAAATTATACGTGGGTAACGACAAGGCGTGATAGATAGCAATTTTGTCATGTAAGTCAGTAATCTTTTAATTACTTCTCATTCTATTTTAGTTGAGCCAGTTTCCTTTCTAAACATGTATTCAACGTTTATAGAAGTTTGTTTGTATCTTATCCAGTTTATTAGTGTATCTTAGAGCCCAGATACCTGTAGCGTATAGCACGGTAGTTGCTACCATGGAATCGAAGAGTTTTCTATTAGTCTGCCATCTATTATTTTTCCCTGATATGAAGATTTTCCAGACTGAACCCAATGCCGTGTTTCCTTTGGTCATGGCATTGGCAGCTGCAAAGTTGAATAACCTTGACGTTGTGAATTGGATACCTAAATGCGTATACTGCTTGATCACTTCTATAATTTCATCTCTATACGTCACTGGCCTCTCTGATCTCATTCTGTCTAACTTTTTTAATTTCATTATTTTGTGGTTGTTGTTTTGAGATTATCTTTGAGGGATTTTTTCTGACAATACTTGGATAGCGTGACTACCTTGTGTTGAAGATCCATCACATCGGTTGCCAGGATAATCAAATCAGCAGAAACGAGAATGTCAGCTTTTAATTCAATGTCGGTGAAACCTTCGTCCACGAAGAAACTGGTAATGTCAAATAGCAAATAGTGTAGGGCTCAACGAATTACCTTGTAAAACGCCTTGTGTTACTACTATCGTATTGGTCGTAGAATGAGTGTTGATTCATACTTTCATTGACGCTCTTCCATAAAGATTCTGATGAACCTTTATAATATTGCTATTACCCCGAATTCATATTCCCATAGAATATTGTGGATCAGCTCTTCTGAAATCTATAAACGCTGTATACAGCTTTTATTTCAGTTTAACTAGCTCTAGTTCTTTTTTACTTCGTACACAAAATGTTATTAAATATGCAAAACTATGAAACAAAAACGACCAAATTAAGAAAATTTAAGATAAAACAATAAATTATAGAGAACGTACCGAAACATCTCGCACTTACTGCAAATAAAACAATTATTCTTCACAAGGATTTTGAACACAAGAATATTATGCAAGCTTTTCCTCTTAAAGCCGATATGGCCTCCTACAGAACCAATGTTTCCATAGAAAAACATTGTTGACATATTCACAAGAGAGTGGTCACTACTGAAAAATATCAATTGAAATACCTACAAGTTTTAACTTAGAAAACGAGGGAAAAGCGAAACAAATTAAATTTTCCAGGTGGTCACAATAATATGACCAGAGATTATATTGTGGGCCGTGACGAAAGGAGAGTGCCTACTGAACACACTGCACTGATTTTTATAAAACTCTATTGTTCATCAAACGGCCGGCTAGTGTAGCACTGGAGTCAAGTGCCTTAGCCTTCTTCCATCGTAAGAAGCGGAAGGGGGGTTGTCCTATGGAAAGGAGTTGTTATTTTTGGATTTTAAGGATACAGGGAAAGAAGCAGGTAAATTAATATTTTCGAAATGAAGCGAGAGATAATGTTCAATGCAGATTGGAGAGAATTTACTTTAAATACTTCAAACTGCGAAAAACATACATTAGTCAAGAGTTATTAGCCCTTAAAGGTTTGACTCGCATGCAACTTGTGTACTGTTTCAAACTTTAACTCGATTTCTGCGTTCTTGAGAATAATCACTTACCTATGTTTCCCCGTACCTTTCAATTTTGATAACCACACTACAACTCATTTTAACGATATTTTGCTGATTTTGTTTTTGTCGATTACAGCACGATGATGAAACGAAAGAGAACGTTGAATACAAAAATTACCATTTTCCCCAGAGAATCCGAATCTGCAATAAAAAATGTGGTTCCCATTGAACTTTTTATTTCTCCACAACCCTTCTTAGGGGTGGGAGGTCAAGCTCAGTGGCGGCCAATGACCCCCGTGAATACAAACAACGTTCAATACCCACTTTTCTTAACGAGATGCGCTTTCCAAGATCTTCCCAAAACCAATTTTAAATGGAACACCCGGTATATTAATAGGATTTTCCCAAGAGCGGCTCCAATTTTTCCTTTAATTTTTTCTCTCACATTGATAAATTTTGCTTTCGTACGTGACATGTGTACATTTCAGGTTGTCACCAAATCTGAAACGTAAAGTTGACAGAGAGAACGTTTAGACCAATGCTGTGATACTATTAGAGATATACCAAACAAAAGAGCTATGTTGGCCAAATAGTGTTGCTTTCAGCACAAAAAGAAAACAACATATTTTGGAGATATGTTCCGGCCAAACGCCACAGAAGTAGGTCTTCTTCTCACTATTCCTTTTGTGTAACGTTATTTGTATTTCGAAGTTACTAAAGTAATTTTTTTCTCTCTTCTGCCTTATTCACATTTTTCCATAACTACTCAATTCATACACCACCTTGGGACATTTACATTCTCTAACCTTGTCAGATACAATATTTAAAAGATGAGATATTCCAAATTATGCAGTAAATGAAATGCGAATGTTTCATAAATATGAAAAGTTGTTGATGCTGGGGGTCGTACATGTACGATAACTACATCGAACTACGTGGTACTCACCTCTAAAAGCGAGGCCTTTGATGCCGCGGCGCCCGGCGTTCCCGGGCCCCTGACCTGCAGATTGGCGAGGACTCCAACGCCTCCTGCGACTCGTGACAGTTGCAAAGCGAGGTCTACGAACGTCCTGGAACACCGTTTTTAATATTTTTTATTATTTAGTCATTCTTCTGACATTTTATTTTATTTCAATATTGTATTTTGATGTATCATATACAAAATTATAAAGTTTAATTGGCTACGCCAAATCATAAGTTGATACAATTTTAACAGTTAGATGTGTTTTATTACAGAAAAAATATTCTAATAGCTTCCATATTTACTTAACTTAAAGAACTTATACATTCGTCAAAAATTATTCAGGAAATGTGTATATGTTTTGTGTATATCGCTGTGAAGAGAGTGCCATATGACTCAGAGAACTACTTAGATGCAAGTCAGCGGTTGAGAAGAAGAATTATTAGTTCACGTTTCAAATGGCCTACATCTCGATTTCATTTACAAACCAAGCAACCAACTTTGTGTAATGTTCATTTAGCTTCTGTAGTATAGATTGATTTATGCATCCCTAATTAATACCATTAATGCATCCTTAATTAATACCCATCCCTAATTTTTTACAGAACCTACCCCCTTCAAAGAATCTGCAGAATAGAACATAAGCCGATAGATAAAGAAACAAGGTTAGCCAAATCATTTTAGGGGCAACAACTTTGCGTTGTGTAAGTAAAGCAGTAGTGCTTCAACATGCCTTCTGGCCATATTTCTAACTTTTACAATTTTCGAAAACTCAAAGAGTTGAACGTCAATGAGACATGCAAGTCCTTAGCTCTTTACGTGGAAAAATGTTAAGAAACAATCTGAAGCCGTTTTTGAGAAAATGTTTTTAAGTGCAATAACTTCAATCAGAAATATACGAAAATTACTCTTTTTTTAAAAAAAATGTACGTGACTGTTTTTAAGCATCAATTTTTTTAAACAGATTTCATTGAAGACTATCTCCAATATCGTACTTGTGCTATGTTATTCTTTGTTGTATAGAGGAGAATTCTATCGGCTGGCTTCTCTGATCGGTTTTCCATGGTTTCTCCGACCAACACCAGGCGAATGCCGGAGCAGTCCCTAACAAACGGGCCAAGGATCGTATCTGATATTTCCTCTTCCTCGCTAGCCAGCGGGAAAAGATCACTGCCATCTCCCGAGATAAAAAACATGCACTACACTGACGGGCGTAATGAGCTGAGCAGGTGACGTGCCCGGAATCACTAATCAATCAATCAATCAATCACTTTTTTGCAGTTTTCAAAATACAGAGTACGCAGAAAATGGGACCAGCACCAATATTTTAACCGTTCTTTGATACATACGAGAAGAAAATTTAATGAAAAAAATTGGAGAGGTTTCTGAAAAAATAATTGTTTAAAAATTGCCTATTTCAAGCAATATTATGCAATAACTACTACTCATATTTTCAAAAAACAAACACGGCTTCAATTCAAGATCCATCTTTGAAAAATAATATTTTTTGAACATCTTTCAGGAAAAAAAATCTCTTCAATATTCTACCTTCAATATTTTAGTTGTGGGGAGATAGAGAAAAAAATCTGAACGTTTGCAATTTTCGAAAAATCAGAGATTTAAACGAAAATTAGACCCAAACCATTTTTTAAGAGAAATTTCGCTAGGAGCAGTGTTTAATAAAAAACATTGAGTCATTTTTGCGCAAATATTGAAAATGTTGGGGCTTGTATTAAAGTGCCCCCAAAAATCCAAATATCCTTTTCAAAGTACATGGCCTAGAGTTCGTTCAGATCGATAGGGTTATACCAATTTTGGTGTACAATTTTGACAGACAAGCAGACATTTCTCAGTCAGATTCTAACTACACAACACGACAGAAAGTAATTTACTACATATATGAACAAGATGTATTCACTTTTTCGTTACCAAGGCGCGAAAAAAGTTTTTCTTTCCCCAGAGCACGATTACAATACTTTCTTTTCTTACGAAGTAAGGCTAAAGAGTAAAAATGCGGCGAACGCAATATTCACAATGTGAGACGAAAAGAGGGAGGATTAGAGGCGCTCTTCAGCATTCTCTAAATTTAGACATTTCCCCTTTACGAGAACTCAACACTGAACTATTTGTACTAAGTTATTATTTAAATAAAGTTATATAATTGAGGAAAGTCAATTAAAATGCGGATTTCAAATATCATGTTTGAAGGGACATTTCATTCCCTAACGCTATTTTCTGAATGAATTCTCCTAAGCCGCTAAAGACTAACCAAGACAAGTAGCTCAGGCTCTGGTTTGTCAGTAAACTGTGTGGAAGCGGCAGTTTGATCTCGCGAAACAGAAACGACGGAGAACCGCCCTAAATCCGGAAAGCAGGTTAAGCACCGACAGAGCTGCACCGCAGCCAGAGACGGCCGCAGAGCGGGCGGGGGCAGGCAAGCGGTTATTTGTTCCACCTCCCACGTTCTCTCTGTCCGCTTACTCGCCCGGCCCTTCGCGCATTGCCATGCGCCGGAGCTTCCACAAGTTGTTCACCCCTTCTATCGATGTCGTGTGTATCGCCTGTCTCGCTGCGTTCTTTCCTCCGCAGATTGTTTCTTCATGCGCATCTTCGTCGTCGTCTGTCCCTTCGTTCCTTCACTCCTCCGCGTCATCTTCCATTGTTTAGTCATTATCTTGTTAAGTTCTTCATCCTTCCACCGTTCGCCTCTTCTCGTTGTCTTTCCTTCCCTCGTATTTTTCTAAGTCTATCTCCTTGTTCAACCCATCATTCACAACTGCTTTCCTTTCCTGTGACTCTCGGTCCGTTCCTGATCCCTCACCTTCATTTGTTATTTCACCGCCTCTTCATTGTTTCTTTCCAGCTCTTTTCCCCGTTGACCTCTCCTTCCATTCCCTGATGATTAACCGCTCGACATCTTTTGCCCGCCCCCTGTCAGTTCCTTCCCCGTCATTTGGCCTTCTTCGCCTTCCGTCTCCTTGTTCGAGTGTGGTCGTGCACCTCCTTTGCCTGGCGCCGGCCGCCGCGCTGGCGGGCACGCGCACGCGCGCGCGAGGCGCCGTGTTTACGCGTTCCGTCTGTGCGTGAGCGCGATTACAGGAGTTCTTGTGCGTAAACAACGGCATTAAGGGCGGCGCCTGCCCTGGCCTGGCCGGGCCGGGCCGCACCCCCGTCGAATTATGCACCCTCCTGTTTTCCCTGCGCGCTCAGCGACGCGTTATGCGGGGCCGCGCTCGGGCCGCGCCCGCCCCCAGCCGAGCGACGCGGCCACTGCCGGAATCCCCGCCCCAGGGGCTTCCCAAGGATGCGCAAGGGACCTGAGAAGGTGGACACGGACTTCTCTACCCTTGCTTTCCGGCTTTCACATTTTCCTTTGTATTCTACTCACTCACTCCACTATTTTTCAATCCGTCCCTACTTCTATTTACCTTCTAATTCCACGAATCCAGTATTTTTCAATCCCTCCGTACTTCTATTTACCTCCTAATTACCCGACTGCCCCGATGCAAAGAAGGGTAATATGGTTGGCGGGGGATCTTGTATGTTTCTTCGTATTCACCCGGCAGTCAATAACCCCGAGCATTTATGATCGGTTCATCCAAAATTATTCCCGGGAGTAGCCTAGGCGTAATTGCTTCTCTTTTTTTTAAAAATAATTGTAATTCGGGGTAAATTTCAAAATTTATTATGGATTACCTACCACCAGGCACTAACATCATTCACTTCCTTTCTTTTTTGATATCTCATTGTCTCGGATATCATACTTAATTTGTCATTCAAAATAAAAGTGCTTGGAATATCATTATTTCGATACCTTCAGTAATATTTTCTTTCTCCATTTCATTCTTTATTCCTCATTTCTCGTTTCAATCTTTATATGCTGTCCGTTTCTATCTTTCTTAATTATTTTCTCTCTTCGCTCTCCCTCTCTCTCCATTTGTTCAATAACTCGTCTTTCGTTTCCTTTTCATCGTCACCATCCTGAATTTAAAAAATTAGAATTCCATTTCTAAACGAGAATTTTCCGAACTATGACTTTACAATTGCTTTATGACTTGCGCGTTAACTGGGAAATTGTTCAGTCTAGTCACGATCTTTAGAAGATTCTATTTCTTGAAAGCTTGCCCCTCTCTAAAGAGCGCCCTTGACCTGTTCTCCTTAACACAGAAGTAAGTATTGCAAGGATTACATGGGTCGTACGTTCTACTAGTCGAGAAAATGCCTATAACAACCGAAGAGAATTTCTAACATTTAAAACCCCTGACGTTTTATGCTTTCCTTAAAGGTAAATTTCACATAACTCTCACGTTGAGGCAATGGGCAATAATACTTGGATATCTTAACACTTCGTGAATGAAGTACTTTAGACACATTTAAATAACTAGAATAAGAGATAACGAAATTATTAGTTCAATATACAATAGAATGCTTAAAGAAGGTGTTCACTTGATGCGCAGATTACCAATATATATTTAGTGTTTATTATCAGGCTATTTGTGAATATGACAAAAATATGAGCAAAGAATATGAGAATAGGAGAAAGTGTAGCTACAGTGATACGTTCTTGCGAATTCGGCGGCACTTTAGCGAGTCAATTGTTGTTCGTAGCCGCCTCAGAATTGGCCGGGCAGCGGCTTCCGCGTTCCTTCCCCATCGCCTCCAATTATCGGCAGCCGTTCGCGCTGCAGTTTCGAGAACTAGTTGGCCAGCAAAGCCTTTCTAAAGAGCCCGCGACATTTTACTTTCAGTTGGGCAGGGCCGTTACGCCGTGCCTCCGCGCCGTGGCGCCCTGGCGCACGCGCGGCCTTGGGGCTCAGCGGCTCCAGCTCGCGTCGCCCACAGGGCTCCTTAGGAGGTGAACCCCAGCCAGTCGTTCCACTGCTTGCCGATGCTCTGGTTGCACCGGAGTCGTGTGGTCGAGCAGGTGGCATTATGGTTGGGGAGTTTGCAGATGGTGCAGTTGGAATAGAGTAGTTGGAGCGATTGATTAGGGAAGTGCGGAGTAGGTAGTGTTTGGGCTCTATTGTTTCAGGCATTGTGATCGGCGCAGAGTAGTTGGAGCAATGTAGCTGGGCAGTGTAGCTGGGGTGGTGTACCTGGGGCGGTGTACCTGGAGTAGAGTAGTTGGGGCGATGTGAGTAAAACACAGTGTTCTATATTATTCACACAAATGTTGGAATCATGCTGGACGCATTATTCTACTGTCATCAATCGGCCAACGATCGTCAACCACTCTATCGCGGGGATCTTCAACCCGGGTTCCGCGGAGTCCCGGGGTTTCCTGGAACGTTGACACACGTAAACGAAAACACACGTAAAATGGAAATCCTTTCTAGTTGGAACTTTTCATGTAGGAACGGAGTGGTGGACTGTCTTAGTAATGCAATATTTAAGAAAAAAATACAGTATTAATATACATTGGATTTAAAGAGTCAGTTGATTTTAAAAAAATAAATAGAAATAAATATTTTATGGGTAAATGAAATCTTAAAATTCAGTTAAAATCGCATGTTTCAAATGCATTAAGACGCATAACTTCACATATTGATAGTTAACCTAATTCTTTCTGATAAATTCAATCACGTACAAACGAAAAAGTGAGTATTTATTTATTTTTATATTATAATTGATAATGCTTATTATTTATTTACAATTAATTATTTAAACTCTTATTAATGATTAATTATCTACACTTTTTATTTTTTGAATTAGACTACCGTAATATAATACCAACCAATACTACAATAATGTATTTTAATACAATGTTGTATATTTCTGAATGTCTATATTAATAAAATCAATAATTGTGGAGAAATTCTATTAATTTTGACATCGTCGCATATAGTAAACCTCTGATCTAGTGAACGAAAAATGTTAGTCTCCAGAGTCGACTGTGTTATAAAATTGCCATTTGTCCTCAGTTCAAACATCACTTGAAAAAGTCCAAACGAATTCAAACGAAGCGCTTATCTGCATTTATTTGGACAGTCAGGAATAGTAGCATTTTCTTACTACCATAAAAGAAATAAACATGAATAAGTCTCAACTTTAATACGCAACACATTATACAGACAAGCAAGAATAATTTGACATAAATATTGAACATCCAGAGCCAAAAGCCATCCATTATAGCCTTATGAATCCCAGGAAACTAAATGTTAAAGTTTTTGCAATTTCAGAACATACGGAGAGTTCAACGAAAATTAGACCTGCGCCATTCTTTTAAGCGTTTCTTATTCTATCGGAGGAAAAAATTTCAAGAAAAAAATTGTTGAGGCTTCATGTAAAGTACCCTCAAAAATTAATATGTCCATTTCAAAGCCTCAAGTTCGTTCAGATCAATCGGGGAATATCAATTTTGGAGAACATTCGCAGATCGGTTTAGAAGCTAGCGTTGAACACAGACGGCAGGCGGACAGACAGACAGGTGAACCGGCAGACCATCGCCGTTTTGCCGTCAATCGATTTTTCGTTTCACAAGAACCCACAAAACATTGATTCGGACACACAAAACATGGATTCTGAGATATAATGTGCTGGAGGAAGTAATTTACTGCCTATAGAAACAAGATAAATCCACGTTTTCGTTACCAAGTGGCCGGCAATAAGAGTTTTTCTACCAAACATTTTCCGGCGAGCGTTTACAATACTTTCTCTTCTTACGAAGTAAGGGCGAGAAAGTAAAAAGGGCTGAAATTGCGGGATTCAGCCCAAGGCAGGTGGTGCAATTTCTCACTGGCAAAAGTCAGGAGGGGTCAGCAAACTTGTTAACAACGAACTAATTCTGAATCACCTGATTGCGTTTGAGCTCCGACTGCGGAGAAGCCGTGCGAAGAGAGCGGGCGCTGGGGTTGGCTCCGCTGCAGTCCGCTGCGCTCCACGAATTCCGTCCAGTGGAAGTGGCCCTTCATCTCATGCAGCTGCTGTGTAAATTACCTTTTACTCTACTTCAACGACGAGGGTGTTTTATGAACCTAAATCGGCATCTGATAAATGCGAGAATTGGGAATGATTGGGTTAAGAAGTAATTAAATGAAACAATGTCGACATCTGCTTTTTACGATGCATGGGTTGCTTTACGTTTTCATTGACAAGTGGTTCATTTATCCGTAATGGAAGTTCAAATATACGCCACCAAAGTACTCTTGTATGAAATCTATCTTAGTGGAACAGTATTTTCTGACTCATGACGTGTGAAATCAGAGTTAAAAAACTCATGCTGACGCACATAACTTTAATGTTTGTGACTAAATGTTTGAAAATTCTTCAAGCACTCAAATGTCGTATATATAAAATTAATTATTATAAAATATATAAAAGCATTTTGAGGCGGAGGCACCTGATACAGATATTTTTTAAATATATTTATTTCCTGTTCAATTTTCTACAATTTTTCAGAATATTGAATAAAATGATACATAACTTTTTGGAGATACTATAGTTCATATTGGCATATCATCAATATAATAATTATTGGTAATTATGATTTTATTTCAATAACATATTCGAGTAAAATTGTATTTTATTAAGTATTTAGTAATTTTTATTATAAATTTAGAGTTTTAAGAAAAGGTATTATTTAGCGTTAACGGAGAAAATAATTTACGAAGGGTGAAATATGTCTTTGGGGAAGCGGGAACGAATTCTTTTTAGGTGATAATTTTTTCCCGGATCGAAATGTTGATAAGCAGGATGATTTGTTAAGGAGTTGAAGAAATTAGAAGATTTATTAATGATAAATGTTTTAATTAGTTCTATTTGTAATTCTGTATGTATCTGTTTGTTGGAGATGAACCATTCAGTCTGTAGAATTCTCCGTAAATATTGAATTTGAATAGTTTGTATTTTCTTCATGTTTGACGAAGAAGCATTACACCAAATTGGGCATGCATATGTAAGTGATAGTCTTATTATTGCCTTCAATATTGATATACCACAAAAAATTTGTAATTTTGAAAATTTATTATTTAAGGGGTATAATTTTGATATTTTTTGATAAGTTTTATTGGCAATATTTTGAATATGTGTTTTCCAAGTTAATTGACGGTCTAAATAGGGTCCGAAATATTTAACTGGAATATGATTTTCTATCCAGGGTATATTTCTATTATTTATTTTGAGACATGGGGGGATTAGTAGGTCTGCAGAGTGTGAAACTTTTTGTTTTTGTTTAAGAAGGATTTATCATAATTCTTCATTGTTGAGTCCATTATATTTAAACAATTTTTAAGTGTTTCGGGCAGTTTGTATATTTTTGTGATACCAAAAAAGTCCAGTGTCATCAGCACACAACGCTATGGTGGTAAAAGGAAGGTGTGGAATATCTGACGTATATATATATATATATATATATATATATATATATATATATATATATATATATATATATATACATCATGTAATTTATTATTTTATTATGTAAAAAGATTATTATTATTTTGATTAAATATATGGGAATTCCTATTGAATGCAATTTATATAATAATCCAGAATGCCAAACATTAACAAACTCTTGGGCAGGAGTTCGCTCAGAGCCTCCGTAGTGAAAGGTTGTGTCGACCGCTCGCTGATAAGCTCAAGGCGTAAATGAGCGCTGCGTTCTCCATCTGCGAGGCCGCCGCGCTCGGTTTCTGTTTAGTGACAAAACCAGTGATAGTTTCACGAGTAAATTTTCATTGTAAAGTGAATTGAGAGATTTTGTTTTGTTTTGTAATGACTGGTGACGTACTACTACGTTGGTGAATATTTTATATTACCCAAGAGGAGTTCGTTTCCAGCCGAATCTATCCTCCCTCAAGGAGGGAAGACTCCCAACACAATGTCCGTTCAACAACCAGAAGGTAAAATGTTAAAAACCTATGCTAGTGCAACATCCATAGATATGTTCCCAACAAAAGATCAGGCCATAGTCATTGAAAAACAAGATGGTTTGACAATCAAAGATTATGTGGGAAAATTGTCATCAATTATTTCACCAAATGATATAAGATTTGTTTCAAGAATAGCAAACAACAGAATCTGTGTATTTTTGAGTAGTAAAATCATAGCTAAGAAACTCACAGATAACCATAGTACAATAAAAATAAACAATTTTGAACTAGGACTGAGACCTTTAATCAGTAACCAACGAAGAGTGATCATCTCCAATGTATGCCCTGTAGTGCCTCACAGTGTTATAGAAGCTGAACTCTCCAAATTAAATATAAGAACTTGTTCTAAAATATCATTTATAAAAGCTGGAATCAGTGACCCGGGATATTCCCACATTATGAGCTTTCGAAGGCAGGTGTTTATAGAACCAAATGATATTGATAAATTGCCTAAATCAACACCTATATTCTTTGAAGATACAACATATAGAATATATTTTTCAACAGATAATGTGTGTTGTTTCATATGTAGTCAAGCAGGTCATTTAGCTAATCAGTGCCCCACAAAAAATATTTCACCAGATGGGATAGAACAAATTGATCATTCAATAAGTGAAACTATTCAAAAAGCATCACAGAAAGTAACTGACAATAAAACAAATGCAAATGAAGAATTAATACCTAATGACAGAAATTTCCCAGTAATCAACAGAATTCAAGTGACTGATGTAACATCTAAATCTGGAACAGAAAATGGTGCATTATACAATGATAATATACAAGAGAAACTCCAAAACAATGAAATGGAAACTGTCTCTGAAGAAACCTACAGTCAAGACCAAGAAATGAATTGTCAACCAGATAAAACAGACAATTAAGTACCAAAAGAAATGTTTAAAGGAACAAAACGAGCCCACTCATCAACCAATTCACAGGTATCTACAATTACAGTGATCTCACCCAATGAAACTGATGATGAAGAAACAGAACTACAAAACCCAACTACTGACTTACAAGAAATTACATCAAAAGTGGAGACAGATGAGAAGATACAACCAAAAAAGAATAAAAGAACAAAAAACAATGATCAAAGATCTGATGGTGATGAATTTGATGATGCTAATGACTCGAATGATGAAAGTCATAATACAGAAGAGATACAACTTAGTAATTTATCAGGTGATGAAGTGAAGGAAACAACACAGGGAAGAAAGGAAAAGAGAACAAGAAACACTGACAACAGGACAGAAGAACAAGTGTGGGAAGAAATTGGAAAAGAAATAAACTCAACCAATGAAGAGAAACTTTATCCTCTAAATTTAGACCAATTTAGTAGCCTCTTGGACAGAACAAAACCAAAATATAAAACAAATAGTAGATGAGTATACAGATAAAACTGAAGAATTAATCAGAATGTGCAGAGATTTACATGCCAAAATGAACCCACAAATGAAAAACAAATGTACTCGCCTTTCAAAAAAATTACAACAACTAAGAAAAAACAACAAAGAGATAATGAGTCAACCTTCAACCAGCTCTTCTCTCCATTAAAAATCTAAGTAATGGAAATAATACAATGGAACATAAATGGATTCTATAGAAGACTAGAAAATATCAAGTTAATAATAAACAAATTCAATCCAATATGTTTATGCATTCAGGAAACAAATTTTTCTAATGATCACTGTGCTCAGATCAGAGGATATTGCAACTTCTACAAAAACAGAAATCATTCAAGAATCGCTAGTGGAGGAGTAGCAATATTTGCCTTACCATATACCTTACCTGAAGAGATTTCATTGAATACACACATAGAAGCAGTAGCTATCAGGATAAAAGTCCCTTATAAATTGACAATTTGTAATGTATATTTACCAAATAGCTACAATTTTAATGAGGAAGAATTAATCAATCTGACGAATCAACTTCCAAAACCATTTGTCATGCTAGGAGACTTTAATAGCCACCACATGTACTGGGGATCCCAAAAAAATGACCTAAGAGGAAATATAATAGCAGGGTGGTTGGAGAAAGAAGAAAACCTCATTCTCCTGAATTCATACCAACCTACTCATTTCAATAGCAGCAATGGCCATACAAGTAATATTGACCTCTCTATAGCATCAAACGAAATAGCCCCATCATTAGATTGGAATGCTCTGAAATATTTATATGACAGTGACCACTTCCCAATAAAAATTAAAATTGCTGAGGCACTTTCATCACAAAACAACATTCCATTAACAAGAAGGTGGGTATTTGACAAAGCAAATTGGGAATCATTTAAAGAAGAAATAGATAAATCACTTCTTGAGATGCCAGACTTATCAGATAGTACCACAAATATATCCATAAATGGTCTCGTAAAAACATTTTCTGAACTTATACTTAAAGCAGCAAATAAAGCAATCCCCAAATCATCTGATATCCCCAAAAAGAAATGTGTACCATGGTGGAACAAAGATTGTGCTCAAGCAACACTAGAAGCAAAGAGGGCACAGAGAAGGTACAAAAAAATGCACATAATGACCCAGATTTAATGTACAAAATTCAATACAAACAGAAGAGAGCACTAGCGAGAAGAATATTTAAAGAGAGTAGGAAGACATCCTGGCAAAATTTTGTATCATCATTAACACCACAAACACCTACTGCAACAATTTGGAAGAAAATAAATAATTTAAAGAATGGTCAGTATAAATCAGATAAAATTGTATTGGAAGATGCTGAAGGTAAATTCCATATGGAACCCTCACACAATTCAGATCTCCTAGCGGTAAACTTTGCTGCAAACTCTAATTCCAACAACTATAATAAAAAATTCTTAATTTATAAGGAATTGGAAGAAAACAATAACAATTATGATACAGAAGATAATACAAACCACATAAATATAGAAATTAAAAGACATGAACTAGATTTAGTACTCTCCCAATTAAACAATTCAAGCCCTGGTCCGGACTGTATACCTAATTTAATGATAAAACAACTTACAGACAAAGCACTAAAATACCTTTTAGCAATATACAATTTTATATGGAAAAGACAGGAATTTCCAGATACATGGAGAGAAGCTACTGTAATTCCCATTCTAAAACCTGACAAAGTGCCAAGTTCACCTTCCAACTACAGACCAATATCACTTACCTGCAATTTGTGTAAAATCATGGAGAAAATTATCAGTAGAAGAGTTAGATGGTACCTGAGGCACATAATATGCTAGCACCTCTTCAATTTGGCTTTAGGGAATCACATTCAACAATGGATTATTTAATAAATGTAGAAGCAGAGATATGTGAAGCCTTTTTAAACAAAAGTCATGTAATTGCAGTCGCCATTGATATAGAGAAGGCTTATGAAATGGTCTGGAAACATAGAGTACTTAAAATAATACAGAATCTTAATCTAAAAGGAAATATTTTAGCATTTATTAAGAACTTTTTGAGCAACAGAAGTATTAGAGTCAGAATCAATAAAACTCTCTCTAAACCAGTGCAAATAGAAAATGGTCTGCCACAAGGTTCTGTGTTAAGCGTTATTCTGTTTCTGATCAGTATTAATGAAGTGCTTCAAACAATCCACAAACCGGTTAAGGGATTTTTATTTGCAGATGATTTAACCATAATTTGCACTGGAAAAAATATTCAACACACAGCCAAACTCATTCAAAACACCCTCGACAACCTCCAAAAGTGGTCTGACAACACTGGTTTTAAATTTTCTAAAACAAAGACTGAATATATAATATTCTCTAGGAAGAAAGAAGAAAAAAGGGTGACTCTAAAGTTGGATGACAATATTCCTAGAAGTGTTCCAGCTATTAAAATATTAGGAATGACTTTTGACAGGAAGATGAAATGGAAGATCCATATTGACAAGTTAAGAACTGAATGTTTTAGAAGAATCAACACCATAAAAGCCCTATCTGCATTACAGTGGGGCTCTGATAGAAAATGCCTCATACAAACATACCAAGCCATAATAAGATCAAAATTAGATTATGGATGCATTTTATATGACTCAGCTGGAAGAGACCTAATTAATAAACTAGAAACTATACAAAATACTGCACTACGACACTGTATTGGTGCATTTAGGACGAGTCCCACTATCAGTATATTAGTTGAGACTAACATGATACCTCTTATGCTAAGAAGAAAAGAACAAATAATTCTATATGCAAACAAGATGTTAGCAAATAATCAGGATATTCATAAATATCCTTGGAAGAGAAGTACCACAGAAGCAGAATATCTAGCACATCCAGGATTACCAAAGCCTTTATATATTAGAGCATTTCTCTATACTAAAGAGCTGAATATGACCGTCCCCTCACTACTACCTAAAAAGAAGCCTACATTACCACCCTGGAGTAACATCACAATAAAAGTAAATATGGATCTAGCAGAGTATGAGAAGAGTAACACCCCCAAAGGAATATTTAGAATTTTATTTTTAGAAATGAAAACAAAGTACAGTACTGGAAACATAAATTGATCGCGGCCGTCTGCGGCTAAGTTCAGCTTTTGCACGGCTTGGACAGCCCTTGTCATGACGAAACGTCGCAGGCGGAGCCTCACAAACCATCGTAGCCAATCTCAACTCAGGGGGGAGTGCCCTAACAAAATTACGTCGTACAAAATGGCGGGCGCCGCCAGTTCAGATGTGGAAGTATTTTCAAATGAAAAATACATGAAAGAAACACTTCAATGAACATGAAAGTAAATTCATTGAAATATATATGAACTCATAGCACTTAATCACTGTTAACACAATTCTTTTTTAAGAAATTGCATTGATGTCAGATAAAATAACACTAATTTTAGAACAATTACGTTCTTATAGATATTTAAATTCCAATATTCTTGTCCAACCGCAATTTATGAACTTTATCAAATGACCAGTTTACTACAGAATTTTGCGATAAGAAAAACGATTATAATTGCATATTTTCAATTGTTCATATGTATATTACATTTGCAAAAATGCAAAATACTGTCTTTCTCGAATCGTTAGGACTTCTAGGGAACCATTTCAATAAGGGAAAGTAAAATTCAAAGACCAGCTGTATATTTATCATTAAAGTAACAATTAAACTAGATATTAAGCAATTAATTTGCATCTCATGTCAAAATTGTTATTTTACTATCATCAAATCAGGGACAATTTGGGGACACTCCCCGGAAGGAATAGCGCACATTTCGGAATTGTTTATAAAATTGTTAATTGTTGCAAAATTGTTAATTCGCAGTTTTTGGTTCTGGGACATCAGAAAACCCTTCCCACTTTAGAATTGCAAAATTTGGAAATTGTTTATAAATTTTTAAATTTTACAAAAAAACGTATTGCTTTTTTAAAATTGCCTTAAAACGAGATGTAAAATTCCGCAATCTGATTAGCGCTTCCTTTCGTTTTCGAGATACGTAAGTGTTTATAAGAAATTAGCATGTCATGGCAACTATTTTTTTGGCAGTTCCCACGTTAAGCTTTTCTATAAGCCGTTTTGCAACGGCTTGCTTAGTTTCTCCGGCAAATACATTTGAAGTTCCTAACGGGGTGGAGGGGACAAGCGTCCACAACGCTTGCATTAATTGCCACGAAAATTGTTGCTGGTTAGATATTCCTGGTTTTCAGCTCCTTAATTTTTCATTTTATTCTAAATACTTTAAGTTCCATTTGTTTAACAATTACAGCATAAATTTTAAAATACTACTCGAGTCGGCTATCGAACAATCTTCAACTTGGAAGCAAGAAAGAGTCATCAATTGGCTTTCAGAAATACCTCCCGGTGAAAATTGCGTCCTTCCTCCACACGCTTCAAGGCGAAGTAGGCTGAGTTTGTAAGCATAAATCGTAACACTCGCTTTCCCTCGAGAAAGCCTTTATCCACCTTCTTAGGAAGCCAATTCTTTACATATAAAATTGTGGAAAATTTTTCAAATTAAATATACAAGAAAACAATAATTTTGCATTAATTGTCTTGACGTATAAATATTGACATTAAAGCTTCCAGCTCCTCAGTATTCACACGTTCCAAATACGAAATACATTGTTATAACATTCAAAATTTCATTCTAACCAGTAAGTCTGCTGCCTTTCGAAGCATATCGCATCAGTATGGAATATGCGAAAAAGTAATAATACTATTATAATATTGTAATGACATATGTTTATTTATGGACATGTGTAATTGAAGGAATGTGAACTTACGTATGCAGTTAAGTAAATTTCAATGAAGATGCAAAGTTTGCAAATAAACATGTTTTTAAAATTCAATTATTCGAAGTTCAGAACAATTCCTAGACGCATTCTTTTCCATTCGACACTAACACGCCAATGATTTTTGACACTACCCTCTGAATCGAAGTGGATTGTTTGAGGTCATCGCTTATCGCGTCAAAATCATGGAAGTTTACACGTCTTCGAAATACGTATACGCCGAGGTCATCTTCATGAAACACAGAAAATCTCATATGAAAGAATCAGTCGTCATTTCAACAGTGAAGCTACTACGACATAATAATCATAATATCCTCAATTTCGTTTACTTATTGTGTTCTTTGGAGCATGCTCCGTGTCTCTGAGTAGCAAACATTAACATAATCGTTAAAATTAAAAGTAACGATTTAGGATGAAGAAGTTCACATCTCCTTATAATTGTTTGTAGAAAGTCATATCAGGTTAGTATTATTGTCAATAAAATTGTAGTTTTATTTAATTTGAAATAATTGCTTGGATATTTTGGGGTTTAATTAAGAAAATATAGCTACCCGAAGTTGACGCTATGAAAAGTAAACATTTCGAGGTTTCCACTACGAGACGTATTTAGTCATCCCTATTCATTCGCTTAGTATACAGCAATCGCTTTCATTTATCATCGATCAAGTTACATAGGGTTTCTAATGTTTATATGATACCGGGTGTCCCAGCAAATATGGACCACCCCCATAACTTCTAAACGGTTCAGGGTATCGAGTTGCAGTTTTCGCTGAACAATGCAAAATCTTGGGGCAGGTAACAGGCTGGTAGAGGAATTCTCTATAATAGTTTTAGTTTTCGAGAAATTTAATCATCTTTGATTTTTTAAATTGAACTATATATTTTTTCATCAGCAATGTTATCATCATGAATATTGGAATAAAATGATTTATCATATGTTAGTATTTTAAGAGTAATTTGAGTATAAAATTAGATTTTTTGGCATCAGATTTTCAAGTAAACGGGTAGCCTTTGCAACAGTCGCCGTTTTGGGAAGGTGGCCTTCGCGACGTTGATACTGTTTTGTGAAGAGAGGAGTGTAAGAGAGATGACCGTGTAGGATGAAGGTGTAATTGCAGCAATTCATGATCTTGACATGAAAAACATATGAACAAACATCAATTTTAACGATCTGAATGAGAATTTTTTCCCAGTTGTTCATCTGAGTTGAACTTTTCTTCTTCTGAAATTCCAAATCAACGATAATCGAAAAAAACGAAATAAAAATATTGTAGCGAAAACGATAATAATAATAAAATTAATAATAATAATAAAATAATAATAATAATAATAATAATAATAACAATAATAATAATAATTATAAAGGTCATTTCTAAATTTACCGAACTCGAACTCAGTGCAGAAACAAACTATCACTTTAATATATGGGAGGCGAATGAATTCTTAAAGATTTTCGTTGTAATATCTTGATTAATTCATCAAATAATAGATAGGTAGACATTTTCTCTTATTATTCACAGTAACTTAACTTCCTATTTAAACACGTACTACCAGAAGAACAAAGTAATAAAAAACTTGAAATACTCTTGACAGTTCTATTAGTGTAACTACCAAACTTTAACAAAAATGCATATCTGCATTCGCTACTGTTCATTCTGATTAGTGAGTTTCTCATTTCATAGCGCCAAGTGCTGCCTCAAACTTGAAAATGCAGAAGACGGAAGTGTATAGTTTTCTTTTCCATTTAAGAACAGCAGTCGTATGGTTGCAAAGTGGACGAGTGATCATTTTAATTAAAAATGACATTTACCAACGAAGAGACGGTGGTTGGCTTCTTATTCAGTTTGAAAATGATATTTATTATTATTAACATCTTTATGCTACCATTTTTTTATATCGTTCTTTGGAACGATCAATGTTTTGAAATTTTAGTAGAAGGCAAGTTAAATCCAAATAAATAAATGGAAAATGTCTCCCATTCTGATTGTCAAAATTGGTATTTCTTAGTGTGATGTCTGTGCCATCACTAAGAATTACTGTAGTTATGCCTCTTATCCCCCACTGCCACCCCTCTCAGTCAAGACGCAACAGTCTAGACGTCGTGATGGCCACCTTCCCCAAAAGACGAGAGTTGCAACGATTACCCGTTTAATTCAAAATCACATGTCAGAAAGCCTAATTTTATACTCAAGTTACTATCAAAATATTAGCAAATGATACATCATTTTAATCCTCTTTTCATGGTCTATCCATTGCTGGTGATAAAAATATATAGTTCCATTTAAAAATCGAAGATGATTATATTTCTCGAAAATTAAAAATATTATAGATAATTTCTCTACGGCTCGTTACTTGCCCCATGATTCCTCATTATTCAGCCAACACTTTATTTCGATATCCTGAACCGTTTAGAAGTTGTGGGGGTGGTCCATAGTTGGTGGGACCCCCTGTTTATGTAATAACATTAGAACTGCATTCTCACGGGCAGGAATTCGGGCTCTGTAATTATTCTTTTTTGCGGGTAACCTACTGTGTGGTGTGTGAAAGTGTATTTATTTATATATTTATTTTTACTTCCTCGTAAACATACGGAGTAACAAAAGTAATATTTAGAGAGGTATGTATGTAATGTTGCAGTAAATCGATGTCGAGAATTTAATGGAATTACACGTTTTGGGGACTTAAGTTGCCAAGAGAGTGTTGTTATTATATCAAAACGTCCGTCTCTCCGTCCATGTGTCCCCTGGTCTGTCTGTCTGTTTCTCTGTGAACACTAGTGTGTAAACTATTCGTAGAATTTTTGTCAAAACTAATTTTCCATTAACGATCTGGCCCGAATCGAGGCCCTGCGATTTTGAAAATAATTCTTTAAATTTTGGGGTAATTTAGTTGAAGTCCCTGGGAAGCATTTTCAAACTTTTCTTAAAAACGGCTCCAAAGTTTTTCGACCTACATATGTAACCACAGTCGAACATCCGCCAACCTCGGAACTCGAACTCTAGGGCCTCGCGGTCAGTAACGTTACAGGGAAAACTGTAACGATGCCACTGAGCTATCACAACCTTTGCAACGTGTACTTAAAAACATTGTAAGTCTTTTTTCATACAAAGTTTTAATTTTTCAATATTACAAATATTCAATTGTTTCATATTATTCGTGCGCATAGTAAATTTAACTTAAAGCTTCCTCGTGTGTAACAAATCGGACAAATTGTATATTTGAAAAAATTATTACAATACAATTAATTAATTATTACAATTAATACAATGAAGATCTATTGAGTGACAAAATGATATTCCTCTAAAACTGAAAAATATACCGAAACGAATGTTCGCTATTCTGGCAGTTTTCTGTGTACTATTCGTTACTTCTGTGAACGTTGTCTGAAGAATACACTGCGTTAGACGAAAGATAATTATACATATCTCTTTCTTAATGTAATCTGCTCTTCATTATTACTCTTTCAAATCATCTCATGTGCACGTTTCTTAAAATATGAGTGTTTTTCGCAAAAGTTTGAGTTATATAGTGACAATATATATATGTTTTCGAACACCACCAATACACATGCTGGAGATTTATTTCCAAGTGCAATCGTTTTAAATATTAAATTTTAAAATACGTTTTATTTAGAATTTTGTCTGAAATAAACAGTAGCGTTTGCGATTTTTCGAAAGAATTTTCTGGCATCAAGAACATTGTAATATTCAAAACACTACAGCAGTGACCTGCCCAAGGACAATATCGTAGCGTATTTGGTTGGGTGGCTTCTTCTTGTGCTGAAGATCTCGGGTTCAAATCCTAGCCTGCACTACTCATTTTTTATTCTGTACATTAGAGTATGTATCTGACAAATGACTTTGAAATCAGTTGTAGACGTGGAATTTTATATATCGTTTTGCTTTTCAATAATTATATATTTTTTTGTCTCTCAGCCGTGTCTCTGTCATTCCCTTAAGGTTTATTAGAAGAATGAAGTGTTAGTAGTATAAAAGTTGTAATATATTACGTAACCGTTACCAATAAAACAAGAAAATAAGACCGGTTTTTTATTGTTTGTATTGGTAGTCAGATGAATAGAAAGTGAATAACTGCGTCAATGGTAGGTGCTTTTTTCAATTAAATATTTTTGAGAATCGACTAATTACCAGCTGCACTGAAACCCTTATTTTCCGAAAGAAAGCTGTAACGGCTATTCAAGCCAGCAGTGTAATTTGTGTTATCCTAGCTGGGAAGCGATAACCGAGCAAGTGGCAACAGCTCAGGATTTGGCAACAGGGCATTGGACACAGGAGGCCTGTGGCCGCCGCTTGGCTCTTTAACACGAGGATGGTTTCTTCATTGTAGGGAAGAAAGTGAGAGAAAATTATGTGAGCTTATTGCACTCGTCGGTCACAAATCTGCCTGAATTTTGACATTTGCAAACACGTTAGGAACGTATGTTAGCACGGTGTTTAAAAAATTTGTTCCTCAATGCTTCTGTGCGAAATTGGTTGTATTTTGATCTGTACGAGAATTCGTAAACGTGTTTTAAATTAAAAATTTCACAAAACAATATGAATATTGTCATCCATTTTTAACATGAATAAAGTAATATATTTACCCAACAGAAACTTGAATTATGAAGACAGAATATTAACAAAAGAATTGGGATCCCTTAGACCAGACTTTTGCATCAATCAAATGTCCAGTAATGAAAATAGGTCGGACATTTAAGCGGTAAATATTCTT